>VWZZ01007684.1:127924-162438 GCA_013399095.1 Psophia crepitans | reverse complement strand
CCCCCCCCCCCAGTGATGAAGCAAGACCAGATTTCCAGGTGAAGGTTGAAGTGTATAGCTGCTGTACAGAAGAGTCTTTATGTGTAACAAACACTCCTAAGAAACTAGCAAAGAAGCTTAAAACATCCCTCAGCAAAGCTACAGGGAAGAAACTCAAAGCTGCGCTGGAAGAAGATGGCACTGAATCCCTTTTGCCTGCTGACCCAGTCATCCAGTAAGCCATATATATGGATATATTGGTTTTATCATTTTTTAAAATAGCAATAAGCCAAATATATTGTAAATTTTTGGAAAATTGCCAAGAAAGTGATTATTTCTGTACTTACCCAAGTGAAAAAAAATTTACATTTTAAATAGGAAATCAGAAAGTAGGTGTGAATTCCGACCATGTCGCTCAGCCTTGGGGCCTGGTTCTCATCTTTAAACACACGAGTAGGCTTTATTCTTCTGCTATACAGTAAATCCTTCTGCTAGCTGACAAATCCACTGTTATTTGCAAACTCTATAATATTTGTAGTTTGATCTCTAGAGGAAATCAAGCTTGTATGATCAGTCTGTGTCCCTCTGTCCATCTCCCCCTGTACTCGGCTCTGGTGAGGCTGCACCTTGAGTACTGTGTCCAGTTTTGGGCCTCTCAATACAAGAAGGACATTGAGCTGCTGGAGCATGTCCAGAGGAGGGCAACAAAACAGGTGAAGGGACTGGAAAACAAGTCTTATGAGGAGCGGCTGAAGGAACTGGGCTTGTTCAGCCTGGAGAAGAGGAGGCTGAGGGGAGACCTGATTGCTCTCTACAACTGCCTGCAAGAAAGTTGTAGTGAGGAGGGTGTTGGTCTCTTCTCCCAAGTAGCAAGCGACAGGACGAGAGGGAATGGCTTCAAGTTGTGTCAGGGGAGGTTTAGATTGGATATTAGGAAAAACTTCTTCATGGAAAGAGTAGTGAGGTATTGGAACAGACTGCCCAGAGAGGTAGTTGAATCACCGTCCCTGGAGACGTTCAAAAAAAACTTGTAGATGTGGCACTCCAGGACATGGTCTAGCAGGCACGGTGGTGTTAGGTTGATGGTTGGACTTGATGATCTCAGAGGTCCTTTCCAACCTTAGTGATTCTATGATCTACCTTTCTTCTCTTTTCCATTTGCTCCCTCCTCCATATTATTTTTGCACCTAGCCAGTTTGGCTCATACTTGACAGACAGGTAGACATGTCTGAAAGTTACACGTTGTGTGACATAAAAAGGTGTGCTATGTAAGGAGGAGAAACCTCTCTTGTACCCTGTCCCCTAATGAAGCTGACCAACCTGTTTGGTGCACATGGGGTACATGCTCTGCATGCAGGGACTGTTCCACTCCCTGGCTTTTCAGTAAAATTTGGGACTGTCAAAGGCACTTTACAGTTACGAGCTGCTCAACAGGAGTTTTCTTAATTGACTTTAACACAGAACATTTTAAAATGACTTACTGGTTTTCAGTGTTTGTAGAAATAAGTGCTGTTCCTAGTAATTTACCTGTTTCCTTTTAAAAATGATCTTAAGTCTTTCATGCATTTTTAAATGAAGTTAACTGCCTACTAATATTTCCCAGCTACTTTAATTTCATTGGGATTTCAGCAGACCAAGTACCTAAATTGTAAATACTAAAAATATTGATTTTATTATTTTACTTTTTTTAGAAAGCAATTTTTTTCAAGGAATTATTCTCTTTTGGCGGCCGAACAGTAAAGTATCAATGCCTAATTCTTGCCAGGTGTTGAATGTAGTCTTAGTCTAGCTTCATATATCTATTTGCCTGGAAACATTCAAGCTTATTCCCTCTGTCAAACTGATTTTACTGTAAGTTGATATTACTGTTTCAAGCAAAAATATGCATCCAAGAGATCTTATCCACAGAGCAAAGCAACTTTTATCACTAGCTTTCCAGTGTGTTCCACCTAATGACAACGTACCTTTCAAGCTGAGCCATCTCAGGTGGCTGTGCTTTCCACAAGCTCTATTTGGGCAATGACACACTATCGTGAGATACAGGTTGGTTCAGACACAACCATGAGCTTATTTGCTGCCTGTACTGGCTTGACTTGCCTGTCTTTTATGGAAGGTGCATCAGTAGACAATCTGAAAAGCTGCCTCCTCCCTTGGGTTTTGCTTTTGGTTTCTCAATTGTGATCATATTTTGCTTTCCTCCATCTTGAAGTTTGTTGTTTCTACTGTAAATAATCATCTCGCAGTGACTGTTACTTTCTTAACAGAGTTGAATGAACAATGATTCGTTTAATGATGGCTTTGCTAGGTGATTAAAAAAAGATTCTTGGAAAAAAATGGGTTGTTATAGAAATAACAGAAAATAAGTTGTCAATTTTTTTTTATAGGCTCCCCTTAGAGTTTATATGAGTAAGACCTTGGTATGTAGCCCTTATAAGGGGAAGAGATTGCAAGATTACAAGAGATCTTTCAAGTATTCCCAGAGAATTTTAGCAGTCCAGCAGGTGAAATTAAACTGCAACAGAAAAGTGAACTTGCTGTATTATATGAACAACTTTTCCCTGTAGATTTCATTTGTACAGACCTTTTTTCTTTCCAGAGCATACATGGGCGAAGTTCTTCGTTTTCCAAAAACTCTGTGATCCCTCTGTGTCGAACTTCTTGGCTTAGAAATCTCCCTGGTTAAGGAGGAAACTGTCAGCCTTGTAACTTGTTGCAAAAGCGTAGTGCAAGTGCTTTGAATGGTTGCTTAGGTTGGTTAACTTCAGTTACACTGTCTCTCTTCACTTCTATACCGTCTTTTGCCTGCTTAATTTTTCTATTCCAGCGTAATTATTTTTTTCTTTTTAAAATTGTCATAGAAGGAAAATGCTTAGTGAAGTTATACTATTGAATTCCAGACTAACTAGGTTGCTCTTCGGCTAAATCATGGAGAGGCTTCCTGAAGTGCATGTTTATTCACTTGCAGAACCGGCCTACGCAGGGACTTGTTGTTCTTGCCTTTTATGTATTGTCCTCCACTGGGCTGGAGGCACGTCTTCGGTGTCCTGTTTGAATTGGCAGATTCATTGTGATGTTTTGGTAGAAGTACATAGTCTAATCTAATGGCCTCACTTTTACAGTTGGGTTCTTTTTAGTACCTGAAGGTTGTATTTGTTTGTACCTTCTATTATTTAAGATCTGATTGGAAACTGAACATAGTAGATTTATTTTTTTTTTTTGACTCACAAATCCGCCACTCTATATGTCTGGATGAGTGAACCAAGAGTGGGATTTCTAACGTTGGGATTAATATTCAGGAACAGATTTTGGAATCTGAGATGTATTAATTAATGTGCATCAGTAGAAAGGGTGATAGTTACCCCTTCCCATGCCAATGTCTGTGTGGCAACTTTGGTGCCTCTGTCTCTTGATGGGTAAACAGATTTAACAACAAGCCTTTGCCACAGGCATGTTGTGGAGATGAGCTGATTTTTTTTTTTTAATAAAGTTATTACATGGAAAGATACTAGAGATATGCAAAGCACTGAATGAGATGCAGCAGGCAGATTATTCTTTGTTATACAAAGAAACTGCCATTTAAGGCACTTAGCTAATTCTGTGAAATACAGAAGAAAAATGTAGTCAACAATCCTGATTAGCCAGTTAAATTTGAAAAATATTTGCAGATAAACTTTTCAAAATTATATTGCAGCTGGCTGAAAGGAAAGACTGTTATATTTTAGAACGAAAATGTTACTGTGAAGCATATTTTAAAAGTGAAGTAGCTATTTTTTTTGGCAAGGTTGTTGTGGTAATTAGTCATGCTTTAGAAAAAAGTATCTTTAAAATCAGCACAGAAGTTTTATCTGTGAGAAGAAGCTGAACTTTTTGGTGCAGTTTAAATAGAATGGTAATGTATTGCTCAACTGAAAGGCAAAACATAATCAGTGGAGAATCTTTTGTTAGGGAACAGTCTAGCAGGGAATATATACAAATCCTGATGAGTTTTAGTTCAGATTGCCCTCTTGAAATGTTTCACAGCAGTGGTTTTTTGCCCAGAATGTTATATCATATTTAATTTTCTTTTATTCCCTCAAGAAAGATGTGTAACAGACCTCCCTGCTAACAAACTTGCTACTTTTCCTCCACCTCTTTCATTAGGTTTAAAGCTAGGTAGGCATCTGCCTTGTTCCTCTGCAGAGCCAAAAATTTTCAAACCGTATGGTCCTACTGTGCTTTTAGGCAAAATAACGTTTTAAAAATATTATGGTAGAAAACAATTTTTTGTGATGTTAGTTCAGTGGTGTCCTCTCACCTTTTACACCACGAAGCTATTTCACGCTGTACTGAAGATGTTTTAGCGATCTTACGCTAGATCCTGATAGGGAGGGTAGTTGGTGATTTTTGAGGGATTTGTTTTCTTGTGAACTTTGTTTAAACTGCCGTTAGCCAGGTGGAATTCTTACTGCATTGCTGGACTGTAAATCTGTTACTCGGTCTGAAGAGTATTTGGGGGAAAAGGTTAAACATGTACCACGTTTATACTGGTTTATTCCAAGAATTGCATTCCACATGCACTGTGCTGAATTGTAAATGTGTCTTTCTTTCCCTAGGCAAAATCCAAAACAAAGATATAATATTCTGAAACCTGTAAGCACAATAAGAGTCCTTTATGCTACAAAACTGACTGTAGGATTTCTGCACAGATTTCCGCATGTGAAGAGTTGAGCTATTAAATACTATTAAAAAATACATATATAAACAATTGTTTTATAAAGTGTAGGCTACTCAGACAAAGGAAAAGAGAGGAACAGTATAAAGGCTTTTAATTTTTAACCTGTATTTTCAGGTAAAGTTTATGTCATCAGTTTTTCTATTAACTGTAGCGATTTTTGAACCTGTTACCAAATCTAGTTGATTTAGGCCTAGGGATAAAAGTTGTAAAACTATGACAAGTTACTTGGTGTCTGACTAGAGGAGAGAGATGCTTTAGCACGTTGGATAGCATGGCCTTTGTGCCTGGGACTGGCAGCCGCTGGCTCAGCAGTAAGCATGAGCCCAGCTCACGGGCAGTGGCCCCACGAGAAGTCCCCTGGCTGGCAGGTCCAAGAGAGGTGGCTGTGGAAAAAGCCACCGGATGGGTCTGCAGGGCCTTGGCCTGGAAGTTGTGAGTTTGCAAGGAAAAACCCAGATATGGTAGTTCTGTGGGAAGAGGTTGGGGGGTGGCGATCTGTGTCCACTGACAGATGCCGCCTTGCACCTTGGCATTGCCTCGTACCCAGCTGCGTTATCTCGGGCACGTCCAGACTCCCTTTAGTTACTGGCTGAGCAACACGAAGCATAAGTGTCTTAAACATGCCTTTTGTTTCACATGTAGCGGAGCGAAGTACAGTTTGCTAGCGTATACCACTTTGGGGCTGGAGAGTGCCGAGGACAATTTCAGGACCCACAACCTTACCATTACAGGAAATGGTAGGTACATATGGTACCAATTTAAGGAAATAAAAAACCAGTAATGTTTTGCACTTTTCTCTCTTGCAAACTAAAGAGTTTAAAGAGATTATTTTTCTTGATACTTAATATAGAACAACTTTAATAAAATATTTAACGGCTCTAAAACAGGCATCTGTACACAGCTGAATAAACTATAAGTTGAGTAAAATTTCAAGTCCAGATGAAAATTTAATTCTTTTGGGAGTTTCTTCTGTCATTTGCATTTCAGTCTTATGTGAATTGTAGCTATATACAAATTATTTTCCCTTCCTCGCAACCAAGGAGGAGTATCGGAATGAAGAACAGCTTTTTCCTCTGTAGTCAGGAGGAAAGCAGAACAATAGCTTCAGTCCAGCTAGGTTGTTTCAGGCCCAGATTTAACACAGGACATAAGCACGTGTGCTTGCAGTTTGTGTTGGTCACTGTACTTCAGCTCTGGGACAACACAAGTTGGCAGCTCTAAACCTAGATGCTAACAGAGGGACTGTGGTTATGCTGCAACTGAAGGTAATGTTTTAAGTAGCAGGAGTACAGTTTTTGGTACTTTGTCCCTTATTTTCTGAAAGGATAGCCCCTCCCATAAGCCACCCTCTAATTGTTAACTTAAGACATGGAGCTTTCACTGTGGCTTCTGGGAACTTTATCTTTTACTCGGGTAAACTTGACCTCAAAGAGAATTTCATTCTTTACACTTCATTAATTCTGAATAAGTACATATTTGAAGATTTATGAGGCATTTGTTTCTTGAAGGGTTGGATGAATAATTCTGAGTATCTTTTGATATTTGTAAGTCTTTCTTTATTAGTACTTTGTACTCTTTCTTCTTCCAATTCTTTTCTCTGTCATTAATTTACATAACTTAGTCTGGTGAGAAATGACATACCTGTTCGTTACAAACATTTCTAAAATATGACCAAAGACAGAGTCATGGCAATGGAACGTTGCATTACCTGCTCCTAATTATAGAAGAGAGCGTAGTACACAGCAGAGCTGAGCAAGGAGGGATATTGCAATTCATTAGAAACTCCTTGGAATCCTAAATGCTCTGCTAGTGCTGAAGGCAGAAGTAGATACAAATTCTAAGTCTTAATAAAACAATCTGAAGCAAAGTGCTCCTGTGTAAATGTAGCTGAGTGCCACGATGGGACAGGCTCAGGAACCATACTTAGATGACATGGCCAGTCTACTTATCTTTTAAAATGTTTCTAGCTGTGAAATGAGATTTACAGCTCTATTTTACATAAGAACAAGTTTTTCTTGCAGAAAAATACCTCCATTTACATGAAATTCTTAGTCTTCAGTAAGATTTTTTTTTTTAAATTAAAAATAATTTTTTGTCTAATCCTACAGGATGAAATGTCTTTCTTTAAATATGAAAAATGTGTACATTCATTATCTTAATGTAAAAATGGAATTAGAAAGCTAAACTATATATTTAGGGCAAATGTTTGGAACTAAGCGGGTTTTTTTTCCTGTCTTTTGTCTTGTCTTTTCCCCCAGAGGAATCCTCTTTTTGGCTCCCCCTGTATGGAAACATGTGTTGCCGTTTAGTTGCCCAGCCTTCCTGCATGGCTAGGGATATGATGGCAGGATTTCTTAATCAGCAGGTAAGACGACCTTGTTTGTGTTTACATCATCTTCTGTTAATATCTGTCAGTAAGAGTCAATTGGTAAAACATTTGCTTTTACCTGAAGAGGTTTCTTGAAAACTGTTATTTTTCACCTGTTCTGCCTAGAGCAAGGGGAGAATTCTGTCTCACAGCTGTGTTTACAGACAGTGTCTTCTGTGGCTAAGCGTGAAGAAATAAATGTTTCCTTGGCGTGCTTATCGGTAAAATTATTTAGGCTGTTACATAAAGATCAAGTATAGTTGTTTCAGAATTGGTGTAGGCCAGTACTTGATGGCAGCAGTCCTGTGGCTCTTATCCTTGTACATCCCTCTCATTGCGCTAGCACAGGAGTTCATATCACAGCGTGGTGAATCTGACTGGTGAACCGAGCCGTATTTAAACTCATCCCTTGAAAAATGATTCATGTGAACTCAGTTTACTTCTCTCTTTTGGTTCATTGCACAACTAGGCAAACGAGAAGGTGATAGCAGAAGACCGGAGGGGCTGGGTGTTTTGTCAGGAGTGCTTTAAACTGGTTGTGAAACTATAATGCACTTACGAAAACTGTTCAGAATATTCATTTGAGAAAGTGGGAAACTCTAGACAAATGTCTTTTCTTGTCATTTGTTGAATGTACCGTGAATTTCCAAAGAGAAATACTCTTTTTATTTCTCTTATTGTGTAATTACTGTAGTTAATAAAGATGGTTCCTTTTTACAGTAGACACCAGGTCTAAATTTCATTCCTTGTGAATTAGCAGATTCTGTATTGTTAGTGTCACATGGCCATAAATCTGCAAAAACTAAAACATGAAAAGACATTTAAAGTGTTGCTAACATTTCAAAGATCAGTGACTGAAATGTTCTGCAACAGAAAGTCTTTGTTTTAGGAAAGAATTCAGTGTGGCTAAGTTTTGATCACACAGGGCCGATCTGTGTATATCTTGTAATGTGCTCTTAATTTCTAGTTTTTTTGGCAATTTCTGACTATTTCTTCCCTTTAGCAAATTATAGGAAGTCTAACTAGCTGGAGGAGGCTGTATTGCATACTAAGAGGTGGCAAGCTCCTTTGTTACTACTCGCCAGAAGAAATTGAGGCTAAACTGGAGCCAGCATTGACAATTTCCATCAACAAGGTAAAGCTGCTTGTATGGTGTGATTTTTTTGTCTGTTTGTTTATTTTGGGGGAGATTGTTTTTGTTTTAAGACATACCTCCAATCATTTGGACCCTAAGCTGCTGGTACGCAGAATGCTTTATAGGCAGCATGTGGGTGGGATATGCTTCACTGAAATTTGCAGTCACTGAAGTTTTTAGCAAGGACATTACATTTCTTAGCTGTGGACTTAAGTTCCTTCTGTTGCATTAGACCGGTTAACACAGAGGTAAAAAGGAGGACTTTTTTCTTCAGGAAAAGTGAGAACTTGTTACGTGACAGTTCCATAAGACAGCCCTTGGCAATGTATTGCTTACAGTCCCTTAGCAATGCTCTGGTAGGCTTTTGTCCTCAGCAAGGTGGAATTTTAACAAAAGCTTTTTTGTTGTTGTGTGTTATTTGGCCACAGTCTTAATTAGAAGGAGAGCTGGAAAATTGTTCAAAATATTTTAGTGCCTTAAAATAAGCTGCTTTTCTTAATACTGGTTTTGTACAGAGCACAAGAACTTTGGAAGTTCTAGTCTCTAGGATGACATTACTGCTGCTTTTCATACCCCGATTGGAAAGGCTGAATTTAAAGTGTAAAGTTAAAATGTTACTTACTATTTGGCTAAAGAAACATAAAGTATTTAGTCTGAAGTAACATTTAAGCGTTCAATTTAGGAATGTTATTGGAAGGACCTTCTAGAATGGCGAGCATTAGAGTGAACAGATGCTTTCAAAAACTGGTTTTGGTCCAGTCATTGAGAGTCAGTATCACATAAGGATGAGCAGAGGAATTTACTGTTGTTTGCAATTGACATAGCTGGATTCGTCTTGCATAAGTGAACAGACACATTTGGGAACTGTGTTAAGCACAGGTCAATCTGGATTCCACTGCTGTACTGCTGTGGACGCTTGATGCCAACACTAATTCTGAAAGCAACATTCCTCCGTCCAGTGACTTGTTCAGGCTGCTGTGCTGCTTTATGCCAGGGCAGGCACTGGGGCAGCTGACTGATGAATCGGACAAGGGAACTGCTGTAGGTTAAAATTAGCTCATTTTAGGGGCAGGAGGAGGGTTGGCTTCAACTGTGGTTCCTTTTAATAAATTCTCTTACCCAGTTCATTATATGGCTACACAAATGCTTGTATGGTACAAGAAAGGGGCTAGGCTGTGACTGGGAGTGCGTAGGGACATCGGATAATGAAGAACGGCTTCTTACAACAGCAATGTTGGCTTTTGGTGGCTTTAAAGTTTCTGAAAAATGTGACTGTGTGTTCTCACCTAGAGTGAGACTTGTATATAAACCAAACGTTTACACTAGGTATAACAATACGACCTGTTTATGTTAGGACTTCCTTTTTAGTGTGCTAAGATTTAAATTGATTCCTTAATTAAAACCAATTTTCTGCTAGCGCTGTATCTTTTAACAAGGCCATTTTTTTCCCTGTTTTTCCTATGCATTTGCATTAAGTAAATGTTTAGACTGTGATACATATTTAAGTAGGTTTATTTGCTTCCCTCTTCAGTCACTTTTAATTGCACTGGTCAGCCTTTGCTATAATTCTGTTTTATAGCTGTTCACAGTATCAGTTAAGAAGTTGTAAACTTTAGTAAATTATAGAATGACTAAATCCATATTCTAAAATATGACAGTAGTGTTTTAAAAAATTATCTCGCAGGCTACCTCATATCTTTCCTTGGAGGTCTCTGTTTTGGTCTGTATCCTAGTTTTGTTTTTCCTTTTAGAATAACCATATCCTACTAAGGTATTTTGCTCCTCCAAGTTACCAGTATGCTTAGAACCTAAAATCCAGCTTCATAAGCCTTTGCTGAGAGACTGTCTGTACCTTTGCAGAGTATCCTTAAAGTTAACGTGTAGAAGGTACATAAATTGTGTATCTTATACCATTTTACAAAAATGTCAGGCTGCTGGAGAACATGACTGTGAATCCTTCTTCAATTTAAATTAAGACCAGAAAAAAATTGTAATTTAAAACATACTTGGATAGTTTACTACTTAAACAGTTTCTCTTGAAAATAACTTAATGCCTGCAGATATCTTTTGATTCTTTTGTTATGAAATATCTCTTACAGATTAAATGAAAGCAAACTAATCATATGGGCTTGTCTGCTACATGTCGTTATAGAAACAGCAATTTCGAAATGAAAGTTGAGATTGAACATCAACTCTAGTCGTTCTAACTAAAATCACTGCTGGTTGCATATGTGGCATTTTCATTTGTAATGTGAAGCTGATCCTTTATGTGTAATTGAAAGATACTTTCTGAAAAGTAATGAAATCATCTGGATTTATGAGAAACTCTCTGGAAAATTTTCACAGTGATAGCCTTATTTCCCATTCCCTTTGAATCGAGACTTGAAGAAGCCATTAAGACCAGCTAAGTCATTACTTTGACTTCAGATGACTTCACTGCTACTGCTGTTGAGCAAGAATGGTTCTGCAGTTCCTATTATGCAAGTGCTACTATTATTGTTCCAGCTAAATGTGATTATAACATATTATATTGCACAACTAAGTAGGAAAAGAGAAATTATATTTTCTGTAGTAAAGAAAATTTGCTGGAATCCAGTTTGAACAAGAAATACTCCTTATGGGGGAGTTTCTGAATTTTTTTCAAGTTTTCTTTAATGTGAAATGAATAATAGAGGCCTCGCCTACACCTGGTAGCATAGCAAATTGGTGCATGTGCCAGTGGTTCACATTAGTTGCTCAGTATTTGCAATACATATTCTGTTGTGTCCTGGTCATAGACTATAAAACTTTTTTTGAGCCATGTATGCCTGAAGCTTGAGGAATTCTGGGACGTCGCTTTGACTTAACATAGGCTCGTGACTTCCTTCCTGGCATCTTTTGCCAGTGCAGTCTTTGCTCTGGTGCCACCCAGTGCAGCAGGCGCAGGGCTATCTCTGTGTTCGTGCTAATCGTTGGGGTGAACAGGATGAGGAACACCAAGTGTTTGCAGCCATGGGCGCAGGGTTCATGGGCTGGTTGCTAAACAGCGTAGCAGGAGTGAAAGGACAAACTCAAGCTGGCATTTCGGCAAACTGTTTCTTTGAATTACAGTTGCTGTTGGAACATCTGTTCTGGGCTAGGTCAGGTAGAGAAATTCGTTGGAAAATTGGACCAATGGCTGAACCATGCAGCATTTCTAGGGAACCGGGGAATTCACCCTTGAACTGGAGCAGAAGGATATCGATATGAGTTCTTGCCCGTGTGAACACTTAGGGAGCCAGCAATATGAGCAACATTCTCTGTGTGTGTCAGGGAACTCCAGCAGTGGTGAAACTAGAGGAGCCATGAAAATATCTGTTTTCTCTGTAGTAAGGACTTTGTCCCACTGGTTGGCTTAGACAAGCCTTCATACATGTGAAAATATTTTGAAAAAGCGTAGACTAGTTAAATGCCTCCAAATATCTGGTATCTCATGTGTCTCTGTTCAGTTTAGTCCTGCAATTGCTTGAAAGAGGTTGTGGATACAGGCTGGAGAAGCAGATCCTAGGCGGTGGACCTGATAACACACATGCTCAGATTCAGTGGTTTGGAAACAATGCTTTGTGGCTCCTTGGTGCTGCACAGAATGCTGGCTGGTCATACAATGCTTCTCCTGGATTTTAGCTGCTGCGTTGCACCAAAGATAGCTAAAATGGCATAGAAATCCTAATATTGCTCTTCCATATTATACTTACACATTATACCTACCATCCAGTGTCCACGTGGATGTTATGTTAACACAAGTTCACAAAACAATGAAGATGAAAGGAGAAAATATTTGTAGCTGATCTGGTGAATTTGGTCTTGTGCATTAATCTGTTTGAAAGCCATAATTTTAAATGTAACCATATTTCCCTGGTGGCCTAAAAAAAACCCCATGAAAATTGTTACCATTACAGCAGAAACCAACACATGAACAGATTATGTTTTGTTTCCAGTGTTGTTGTGTTGTTTCTTGGTTTATTTTTTGATACTAAAAACATGAAGGAAGTTTGTATATGTGATTTGTTTTGTTTAATCTTAAAATAGGTACACAGAACTGGATCTTAGGCTATTCAATATTTTTCTCAAGAACTGTAATTTGGTTTGATGTCTTAAAATTATGTTTATAACCAGTGCTTCTCAGTGTGTAGGGACTGGCTTAGAAGGACAGTATTGTACCTCAGCAATAAAAAAGTTCTCTCTCTCTTTTTAAATCTTTTTTTAGCTTAAAAGATGAGCTTTCCAGAGAAGCATTATCAGGCAGAGAGATTTTTTGAATTAAGGGGCTAAAAGTACAGAGTAAGGTTTGTATTTACATTACATTAAAAAAACCAAACCCAAACCTCTCATTTTCCCTTTTAGTCTTTCCCCACCTTCAGAAAAATAATCTTTTGCATATAGGATGTAAGACTGGCTTCAGCTTCCCAAAAGAGGTATTTGAGTTCAAAATTCAACTCAGTTTTTCCTATTCTGACCCACTGGTGGTTCTGGTCTTTACAACAGCTGTAGGCAGAGTTGGTTCACTTGGCTACAAGTGAAAGGTTGAGCATTATTATAACGTGGTACCCTAAACATTTTTGGTTGTTGTTTTGTGGGGGGAGGAGGGGTTGCGGGTTTTTTTGTTTGTTTTGTTTCTTGTTTTGGGGTTGGGTTTTTTCTTTTGGCCATTTGGCGGGGGAGTTGGTTTGTGGTTTTTGTTGGGTTTTTTGTTAAGTGGGATGGAGCATGTAGTGCAATTCGCCCAAGCTTGGTAAATCCATCAGCCTATTACTGTAATGGCATCTTATATCACTCCTTAAATATTCAAGCATCAGATATAGATTGTTGTTTGAGGATTTATCTCCTTTGAATAATACCATAGTTGTGGGATAAAACCTGCAGCAAACATCATTAAATAAACTTGTGTGTATGATATGCTTGAAGTTCTTACCTGTCAAATGTTAATCTATTTGATTTAATTTTTTTGCTGGTATCTATGGTTACCTGAGTTAATGGGATATAGAGCACTTATGGATGAATTACTTCATCTCCTATTTTTAGACAGAAGAATTTAAATGAGCATATCCATCAGATATGCTACAAGCAGCTGTTGGTATTTCAAACGGTTACTTCGGTAATGCATTTCAAATCTGGGGAATGTTCTGTAGAATGGTTTTTGTTTTTCTGAGTATCAGAACGAGGCTTATCCCCATGGGATCCCATGTGTAAAGTTAATTTCTGTAGGTGTATGTTTAACATCTTTAGCAGATGTTTGACATTCAGTTGAATTGTGTAAAAAGAAAGATGGTTCATCTGTCCCCGCTGTATGTTGAGGAGTGCCCCAAGGCCACCTTTGTGGCCAGATTCACCACCCAGACAGGAGACGTTCAAACACAACCTCGAAGTGGCTGTTGGCTGGGGGGACACCCTTCTGCGACAGGAGGGTGCTGCATGGGCGGCCTTGTGTCCTGCCAGGCTCCGGGGCTGGCCAGCTGTAGGGTGCCGGCTGGCGCCGAAACTCATCATCCCGTCAGGATTTGGGATTGTGCTGCTCTCCTGGGTATGCCAAAAATCCTTTTAAGAACAATGTCGTAATAGGCCATTGCTATTCAGTCAGATTGAATTGTATACACAAAGATATTCCCAGGGTTTCTGCTTTGGCCTTTGTAAATAAAGCAATGTTAATTATTTTAATGTGCTCACCATCTTGTGATGAGTAGCGATCTCGACCAGTTGTGTTTTGGGAATTTTTCCAGTTGTGTTTTATCAGATTTCCACTGAAATCTTGCAGTATTTTACACACACACACGTTGTTGCTCAGGGCTAAGTGCTTCTTTTTATTTTAGTAATGCCATAACAAAGAAACTAGATACTATGAAAATACCACTGGATCTGTTCTGGATGATAAAACTCAATTGAACTATGTCGCCGAACAGATGGGGAAACCTTGACTGTAACAGTGCTGCTGAATGATCTAGAACCTTTCTAACATCAGCTGAAGAAATTTGATAGACTTGTGGCATGTTTCTCATACATGTTTTTGTTTCTGTATGGCTCTCCCTTATTGAGGCAAAACTAAAATGTCTATTTCAAAATGACAAATGGGGTTATTTTTTTTTATTAGCGCAAGATGATTTTTCATGCTGGAAATTTGTTCTAGCAGAACTGTATTGGTAACTTTTAACTCCTTTAAATGTGGCCTAGATAAATTTCTTTTTAAATTTCCTGTCACTGCAGTGTTAGCCCTGAATGGCCTGATTCACGCAGATGAACATAGAATAGATACAAGTTTAGAATATATTGCATAAACAGTGGCCCACAGCAGTACAGTAGGAGACCTAAATAGGAGCTGTAACAACGTGGCTGTCCAGCAGAAGAGTTCAGAGCAGTGTTTTAGATTATTCACTAAACTGCCGCGGGAAGAACGAGCAGTGTGCGACGAGCTGGTGAAGGCAGAGGGAGGGGATGCACTGAACATACGTTCTGCAGTACTGAACTGCAGTAACTGTGCTCCGTTCCCTTATTTTTCCTGTTTGATGCCATTTTAATCGTTTTATGACAAAATATTTTTCTAAGCAGTTCTTGACACTAGTTCCTTTTTTTTTTTAATTGGAAATTAATCTGGATTAGATAAAAAGCCCAACGATACCTCCCTTACACTGTCGTTGGCCATAGGATGATACCAGTGTGGAGCTGAAGCAATAACTCGTTACCGGTTTGTTGTTCCTAGGAAACCAGAATTCGAGCTGTGGATAAGGACTCCAAAAGAAGAATTAATAACTTCTCTGTTATCAACCCCATGTCTGGAGAGGCTGTGACGCAGCTTTTTGCTACTGACAGTAGGGACGAACTTCATAAGTGGATGGAGGCTTTCTGGCAGCACTTCTATGATCTGAGTAAGTAAGCAGGCAGTGCTGGCCGCGTGCTCTCCAAGTGGGGTGTTACGTAACATCACAGGGATCTTTGAACACTTTGGTTTGGAATAGCCTCAAAAGCCTTTGTTTGCAATGATGAGAAGAAAAATGTTCTTTGGGATAATGTTGGGTGGTAGTCTAAGCCGTTGGAAGGCAAATATTTGACTAAAGCAAAGTCCACGTGTTCAGTCTGGGTTTGTGCAGAAAACCAGAAGCAGAATGTCAATCGATCTCAAAAGAATTTGGTGTCTTTTAGCAGTGTTATAAATAATTTTTTTTTAAGGACTGCTGAATTCTCACCATCTCTTCCTCCATTGTAGCAGAGAGAGTCCACTTCTGCCTGGGAATCCTACCAGTGGCGTATTAGTTTTGTGAGATTCTGAAAGTATGAAGCCTTTGGGTGTGGAAGCCTTGGTGGGAAGTGGTGAGGATGCTGGATTCATCTGGGGCCTTGGCTCGGATGTAGTCTCAGCTGGCCCTTGCAAGGAGGCACATATGCATGGGATTTCCTTGCTCGGCAGTATTATGGATGAGTTAAATTGCAATTAGTTGCAATAGAGATTACTTGATCCTGTTGGTAATTCTCAGGTTTTGGTACCCCTTGTCGTGTGGGAATACGTTTACCTAGCCACACTCCGGTCCGGTGTGCAAATATGTGCTGCTTGCTTAAACCTGGTAAAAGCTGTACCTGAGGCTTTCGAACGGAAGGTATAAAAGAGATGATAAATTGATACCCTGATCCTTCGGCTAAGCTCTGGAGCAGCACTGTTCTTACATGAGAGAAGAAACTCATTTATTGGTGTGAAACGATATTGAAGTAATACACTGTGGAGCTAGTTTAACACCCAGTATTTATTATAAGAACTATATAGATTCATTTGTCTTTGTCTTTTTCCTCTGCTTTAATAGTTTGACTCACAGGGTTATTAAGAGTAGAGAATAAGTGTCAGTTATTATGCTGTCATCGACAAGGTACAGTTGGTTCCTGATAGTCATTTTTATCAGGTCAAAAAACAGAACCAGGTCAATTAATGAAATATCAGTCTTCAGTCAGAGGCCATACCAATAAAATCAGTGAATTGAGGTTGAGGAAACTTGGTATTGCAGTTCATATTTCAGGTCCTTTCTAGCTCTGATTTACAATGAGAAAGGGCTCTATCAATTAAAGAAACACACCAAGCAAAAACTAGGGCATCCTCTTTAAATTAGCCATAGAGTGGGTACTTCTTATTCATTATAGATAGAATACCCATGGATTTTTGAGACATTTTCCTTAGGTTCAGAAAAAATGGGTCACGGCATTTAAATGCCTTTTTTCTTCCTTGGTTCTAAAATTCTCTTAAAATTAATGTGCTCAGAAAACTTGGAATGATTGGTATGAACAAAGTAATTTTACTGTGTCTTGTTTTCCTTAAGGTCAAAAATCTATTAATAGAAAAAGAGGTTTCCTTGTCTGCTAACAGATAAAAGGCAAGTTACCCGCTACTAAAGTGAGAACGTTCCTTTGCTGTAACATTGTTGTGTAGTTGTGTAACACCCAGCCCGCAGGATAGTGGAGGTTGGCCCAATAACTTCCTGAAGCTTCCCTAACCTAAAATGATTTTTTTAGGGTTTTTTTGATGAATTTATACTGTATTTGCACATTTGAGGACAAATGATGATATTTAACCTTCATAGCATAACAGTACTGATGGGATGCTTAAATTAAAGGTAGTAGCTTATGACCTTTGTGCTAAGAGAATGCGAGTTGAAAATACAAATGCATCCTGAGCGTTCCTGCTAAACAAAGGTAAATGCTGACTGTTTAGCATCGCTTGGAGATATTAGGTCGTGTTAGGAAACTAACTTCAATTTTTTTTTTTTTCAAGCTGAAATGTTTAAGTTCCAGTCATTGTTCTCTTTTTCTCTCTCAGGCCAGTGGAAACATTGTTGTGAAGAACTTATGAAAATCGAGATTATGTCACCACGGAAACCACCTTTGTTCTCAACAAAAGAAGCGACCTCCGTCTACCATGATATGAGTAAGTGGGACTTGTCTTTTCAAGTTGCAGGGTAACAGAAACAACATTGTCTGTATTCAGATGGCTTCTGGTGTTGATGTTGAAACACTGAGTTTTTCAAGGGCAATTCAGACAATGAAAGAGCAACATAATTGCATACCAAGGAGTTCATATTAAATCTGGATTTGTAATAGCACAAATAATGAATAGATTTTTATACCTTGAGCCAAAAAATCTACCATCTGGACTGTAACTAGGGAGCCCTGAACACGTTCAAAAGAGCTGTCACTCATCGTAAGAGTAGTATGAAGTTCAGGAAATATAAAGGTGAAATAGTCTGCTCTGCAAACCAATAATGTCTTTATCTAGTTGCATGAAATTAATTTGCTGTTCTTAAAGCTATTTAAAGGCTTGCCTGACGTAGCTTAGCTAATTGTTTGGTTTTTGGTAATGATGTTGAAAAATAGGCTTGGAAAATCTATCTAGCATGTATTTGAGACTTCTGTTTTTACAGAGCAAAATGGTATGCAGCATGATTATTGTAATAGTTTCATTACAGAAATAATATTTACAGACTAGAAAAAGTAGGTCACTTTGTTTTAATGGGTCCAGTGGAGTATTGGCTGAGAAACACTGTACAGCTAACTAAATGCCTGACTGCTTGCTGCTTGAGATTGGAACTGTGAAGATGCTCAAAATGCCATGTGGGTCATTGAGTTACCGTGCATCGGAGCACTGAACAGCCAAGAGAGTCCTATCTAAGCTGTGAATGCAGAGCAGAAAGGCAGTAAATAAACTACACAGAGGTTTTATGAAGGTAACATCCTAGCATAATTCTACTGATACTCAAGTACATCAATGAGGAGCAGAACACAAACTTTGTTTCCTTCTTAAACCATTTTTTTTCTTGCTTATTTACAGTATTAAGATGTAAAACCTTGTGTTTAAAAAGGTGTTGAAAATTATTAATCTGTGGCCTGCAATAGAAAAGATTGCTGCTGTTTTAGAGACTAGTATCGCTGCAGTATACATAGAAAACTCAATGTGAGGGATAAGAAATGGAGCAAGACATTCTTAAAGCACATAAAGAAAAATGATATATGTGAAGATGTCCAATTTTTGCAGGCTGGAGGCACAAGAATATTTAGTCATAGACTTTTTCATGGGCCTTCTGTGAAACAAAATTTTCAAAGCACTATACAGCAAAATATGTTTAATATCTAATACATATAGGTTTCCTAGTAGTAAATTATTTTTTCTGCTTTTACTTGGGAAGAAATATCAATGCCTACCCTCTCGTCTCAATGCCTACCCTGTCGTCTCAATGCCAGCTGTCACAAAACCAGTTCCCTCCTGTCACCTCAGTTCTCTCTTTGAAAGCATAAGGAATCTCTTCCATTTCTATTAGGAGTATTAATAGCAGCCCGGACTTCATGAGACATAGTTAATACAGTTTTGTATTCTGAATGATGATATAACAAAATAGGTAGCAGTAAAATCATTGGTAGTGTTTTAATCTAAGTTAATTACTGTCCCTTAAAATTACAGGCATTGATTCTCCAGTGAAACCTGAGGGCTTAGCTGATATCATACAAAGAAAAATCGAAGAGAGTGATGGTGAGTTCCTGCTTGGCCAGCAAAAAGAGGCTGCATCTTCCTTATGGGCTTCGCTCTTTGATGGATCTCATGAGATGGTTGTTCAGAAAAACACGCACCTGAGCCCAAAAAGAGACACTACAAGTCCTAATGATAGCAAAGGAAAGAAAAGAAGAGCTCCACCTCCACCCTGTGATAAGTCACCGTACCGTGCAAAAGCACAGGTGAACACAGAGCAATTGGGCAAGGAAAACTGGGAGAAGTCTGACCGCCCATCTGCTACTAGTTCTTCCTTTGATTCAAAGTTATCTGCAAGAATGCAGCAGTTGCAGACGCCTGTTGCTGCTCCTCGCAAAATTGGTCCTTGTGGGAACAGCAGTTCAGCTGGCCTTGGCAATCCCATTGCACTGGTGAACAAGACTGAGTCTGAAACCAAACCGGTACCAACCCCTAGACAGAAATGCGTCACAGAAATGCTAGACCCTCGGCCATGGTTGCAGCCCTAGACATCATAATTAGCTTAGAAGAGCCCCTGGAATTTTTAAGTTTCTCAGCCTTCTACTGTAACTCTTGAGTGAAACTAGATTTCAGCATGTAGCTTAGAACAGAGCTAAAGTGTTTTTCTTTTAGCCAGGGCATTACTACTAGCTGCAGTCTCAGCTGTACTCGTTATCGCTAGCATCTAAATAATTGCACTGGTAGTGGGGGCAGTTCTCTCTCTGAAGTAACGGTGGTACTGCTGAAAAAAGCGGTTCAGTACTTTCCCCTTGAAAAACCAGCAGTGTTCAGGGTAACTCGGTGTCCCAGCGGCAGGGGTGTTACCGTTGCCTTCCACTGTCCCTCAGCTTAGGCCATCTGCAGCGACTCAGACTAGTTCAAGTGTGAATTTCACACACGTTCAGTGCAGATCTTGCAAAGCTGATTTTCTTGGGCTCCGTGCTTGGCTTCATCTAAAGTATTCTCTCTCCCTCACTGTTTGGGAACTACAGCTTGTAAGATAAGGTACTATGAAAAGTTGTTGTGCTCTGTAACTCCACATGAATTTCTGAAGTGGTTCTATCAGTTTAGCATCGGATCTCCTAAGTTCTTGCTGGTCCATCCACTGTGTGAATGGACCAGAATTATCTGTGTACGAGCAAGAATGTGATCCATCACTGCTGCTTATTTCGGACTGACACGGACGTTTAAAAGCGGTACTGCGGATGAACAGCTGTTCAGGATTTCATGTTTATGGTTGTGTTTTCTGACAAATGGGGCTCTGTAGTGTAGCTTCTCCTTTGTGGAGCCTCTCAGCTTTTCCTGATAGGTAGCTGGTTTGTAAACATGGCAGTGTTACTAGTAAACAAATAGGGTTTTTCCACCACTCATTGTTTCTGAAATAGCAGAGAATAGGTACTTCAGGTGACAATACTGAACTTTGATGTTCTTCCATCAGACTGTTCACCATTTCTGCAAGAGGGATGGGTTATTAGGGTTGCTGTGGCGCATGCAAAACATCTATTGCATACAGAAAAGATCCTGTTCTGGATCCACAGCTTAAATATCCAACCCTTTCCAGCATTTATCTCAGATGCTGGAACTTATCCAAGAGCAAAGGTCTGCTGGCAGATCAACCTCTAGAGCCTTGGCATTCAGACCTGTGTTGAGAGAGTCGTATCAGCAACTGTGTACATACAGTTCAATAATTTTTATTTTTCTAACGTGCGGAAGGCTTTGGGAGCTTTACCACTTCTCCAGCAGATATTGTATGCATGGTTGGTTTGTTTGTTTTATCTAGTTTTTGTCTTCTGCTAAGCTCTTGGCTGCACAGCTGTAAAGGTATCTGCTGAATTCCCTCTGCAGTTCCTTGGCTATTTGGGATGGGGCTTGAGAGGCACGTTTCATTTACAAATCTGTTCACAGGATTAGAGCCCTTCGTTTCTAGAATGTCCTTGTTCATTCTTTGTTTAATCACATTCCATTTTCCCTCTGAAACAGCCATAATCATTCTTACAATAAATCATGCTGTTACTTAAGTGGATGGTTTGTGAATGGTTTATAAATAGGAACAGAAAAACTGAAGAATAACTACATGATTATGTAAATCAGACACAGTCAACTAAGTGGACTGTGCAACTCTGAACAAGAAATAGGGAAAATAAACAGGGGGGAAAAAAGCATATTTTCCAAAATGCAGCTGCAGTTTATATAGCTTTAAATCTAACCTTAAATGTTACTGTGCTCTCAAAATAAAGAATACCTTTTTCTTGGTAACCCCCTTCCATTTAGTTGTTATATTTCAAAATAAATCTCATAAATATATAAGGCAAGGAGGCACCATAATGAGGATTTATTTTTAAATTCAACAGGCCACTGAATTTCAATGAGCAGTTTCTCTATTAAATTCAGTGCTTTGTTTTGAACTGAACATACATATTTTAGGAAGGCATTTAATATTAATTTAAAGGCTTCCAGTGACGAGAATTCACTCATACCTCCTGTTGCAGTAGTTAATTACCCCAGGTACCTTTTTCACTTGATTTTCTATTTGCATTTCTAGCTCCACCTTAAGTTATTTTGGTCTTTTTATGCATTTGATTGCTTATATTGATCTCGGTAGTATCAGCTTTTGTAATTGCTTGTGTGTAGTTATAAATCATGATTATGTCCCTTTTAACCTTTTCTCTGATGAGATGTACTGAATTCCTTAACTTTCTTATGGCAATGAATGTTATCCAAGACTAATTAATCTTCACGTTCTTCTCTGTAGTTCTCAGGTATTGAAATATTTTTGAAGTGTGACATCTGAATTAGATGCCACGTGTCAATAGTGATCCATCAAGACTTACAGAGACATAACGTGATCCTCTTACTCTGATTAATATCTCCCTCCTCTCTTTCCTCAAAAATTGTATTATCCTTTTTTGTGGAAGCATTGCCTTGGATGCTGACTTTTATGGCTCCAGTCTTCTTCAGAGTCTTTTTTAAGTATGCGGTACATCATCCTCTTGTTATCCTACCTTATTTTTTCTTAGAAATACACTCTGCATTTTGCCGGCATTAAAATACTGCTCATGAAGTGATCCAGATTGCTGTGTAGAAGTGACCTGTCCTCATTCTTTACTACTCTAGCAGTCTGCACGTCCTTAGCAAATTTATTGCAAGTGATTTTTACAGTTTCTTCCAGATCATTGATTTTTAAAATTGAATGCAAGGCAAGGTTTGTAGAGAGAGGTGATAAGTTTTTATTACATCAGTGACATAGGTAGGGGGGTGGGGGAAAGCAAACAGACAGGCCATTGAGTACCTTGTCCTATTTTGCCAGAGCCTTTAAAAATTTAATAAGATTGAAAACAACTGTTCTTCTTGCTGATTCCCTACTAATAACTGCATTTTGAAATTAGTTTTCAGTCTTCAACATAACATTCTGTATTGATTTGATCTAGTACTGATATTTTAAGGAAAATGGTGTGGTTTTCAGTAGGTGACTTAGGGTTCTTACGGGTAACACCTCAGTGCAGGTGTCTCTGCAAGCCAAGCTTGCTGTGTCAGAGTAAAATGCAACCTGTTGTTCAAGACCTACTCTCTGAAGCTGTGCCTATATTGTCCTGGTCACCACTAGGCAGACTAGGCCATTAATTACCGTTGTTTGTCCTGCTTCAGAGCAACCGCGGTGTTCTTACAGGCCTGTAAAATGCCAGGGCAGCGTTGAGACCTGTTTAGCTGATCGCACGTTCAGGCTCCTGCATCTGGAAAGGCTTCTGCAGCCGAGTATAGTTTCTATTGCTTTGAACAGCCGCCGTGTAATCCCTATTATGAAGCATCAGTTGACTTCACGTTTTAGTATTTATTGTTACTGATTTAGTCCCCCCACCTTCTGTACTGCCATTTATTATTGCCTTCGCATCATCTGTTAAGCAAGTTGGTTTAACGGATAAGAACTGCAGGCTACCAGCAAACACTGAGCTTGTGTTGTGGGAAATACATTTGTACTTGGCTTTTGTCTATGCACGAGAACATAAATATTAACAATAAAACCAGCACAGTTTTAGGAGTATAGTTAGAGCATGGATCTGTGAGGAGAATTGACTTTTTTTTTTGCTTTTCTGTATAGTGACAAATTGTCATGCTTTGTTACTGATACTGGTCCCTTACCATTGCTTGTTCAGAAATTAGAACTCTTTCTTTGTTTTTTTTCCCCCCTCAAGTTTTCCTGACTATAATGAGTATGAATATTCAAAACAGGAATTAAGACCAATAAGATGCTTGTACGGAGAGCTGTAATAGGAGGAAGCCAGCTACATCGCAGTGCAGTACGGTGGTGTTTTAGACTCTGCACTGATTCACTTCTCAAGTTTTTGAGGACGGTTTTAAGGCCGTGGCCCGGGGCGGTGGCTGAAGCCCATCTGTTGGTAGTGCGCGGGGCTGGGGAGCTGCGGGCTTTCCTCCTCTGGTGGGGAGGTGAGGGGAGTTGAGAGGTGGGGAGGTAGAAGGCAACCCGTTCCTTACGGGATGTGGTGGAAATTGTTTAACTGCTGCTTCTGGGCACCAAAAAGAAGGAACCCGTTAAGCCATCTTATCAGTTGCACTCGAACACGAGGGTGCTTTAGTTGCACAGCTCCAAAAGTCAGTGATCAAACCTCAAAAGTCATTTGGTTAGCACCTGTAAAGAATGCCGCAGTAGGAAATGCTTCTCAAAGGCCCCGGTGGCCTTAGTCAGCCTCCTGCTGGGACGAGGCTTGGAAGACGCAAGAGTCCTTGCGTCCCGCTGCCCCTTGTTCACGTTTGCGCAGGCGAGTCGGGGTGCTGCTCCCTGGCAGTGGAGTCTGTGGGGAAACAGTGTTTGTTCAGACGCTGCACCCAGAACGAGTGGCTCCAGCTACCCGGTGTCCCACGGGGAGGGCACTGGTGACATCTGCTGCTCCTGCAGGGCACGGGTGGCTGGGCACTCTTCGGAGGAATTTGTCGGGCCTGTGTACCTGTGTGTTCGCTGCTGGACTGAATGAACTGGTGCTTAAAAGCAGGATGAAGTGGTGGGATTGCTGTCTCTACGTCAGGCAGGGACAGCAGTGAACCTGCACTCCTCTGCTAGGAGGTACGACTTGAAAGCAATTGCCAGGCCAAACTCGACTGTACATTTCACAGCACGAGAACAGCTTCTGAAATATGGGCTGAACAATGACTTGGTTAGTAACTTTTTATGTTATACCTAATGTCTTCTGCTGTGCGCTTGGTCTTGGAATGGTGGGCGGTACCTTTTGTGATTTTTAAAGACATTAGCTTAAAATGTTTACACTTTTACTAGTATTGTGACTTTATTTTTTTTCTATGGCAGTTATATTAATAGTTATTTTACAGTGGGTTGTACATATTTGGAAATACTTCCCTAGTACTCGGAGTCAATTTGTAATTAATGTAGATTGCCTTAATAGAAACGATTTGGTCACTAATGTGTTGTGAAATGTTAGAACAGAATTATTTTTTTTTCTGCTAACACATTGTATTTCTGTTAACATATGTAAGTGAAATTAAAAATGTTTCTAGAGTAAAAGGATTTTGCTGTTATTTTCTCCAATCTAGAACTGTGTGAAGCTTTACTCCAGCTTATAAACCGTGGGTGATGGCTGCTAAATTAAAGCTAACTCTGCCACTCTAGTAAAGTGTTCTTTTGGCCCAACTACCGTAAAAGAATTGTAATAAACGCAGAGGGAACTGTTAGGCATTTTAATTTTTGAGTATTTGACTGATTTAAGAGTCCATGAAAAACCACAGTGTGATTGATAATTGCAAGGCAAGCCAACGCAGCCGAGCGATTTAATGAAAATCACGCTGCAGCTGAAGTTGCTGCAGTTTGCTTCAAGGGATCATAGTGAAGAAAGACATGACGATCTCTTGTTATAACCATTAGCAAATGGGTGCAGTGTAAGCTTTCCACGGGTGTATTATATATTCACAGAGATATCTGTTTGTGAGACATCAAAATAAATTGCTTTTCGCGGGGGGAAAAAACGATCTTTCAAGATTTTTATGTCAAGATAGCTTACTAAATGTTCTTTATGTACCTCCCCAAAGGGAGAAAAATTATGGGAACTAGTGAAGTGTCTTTTCTTCTGTTAAGGCTTTTCTTGCATTTCTATAAATTTCTTCTGATAAAATAATGGAAGAATATAGTACAAGTCATCTCACCAGAGGGTTTTTCTGGGTATTGTCTGGTGTCACCTGTGTGAGAAGGTGCTACAGGAGCACCTGCAGAAGGAAGGTGTGGAGCCGTTTCACACACAGACAGCTTCTTCTGAGCCCTTAGTGATTACAGGCTCCTTTATATGCAGATGTGGGAAGCTTTTTGTCCTGTCAAACTTTCACTGCACGTCTGTGTCTGGACCTGAATTCGTAGTGGCAGTTAAAAGCAAAAAATTGTATTTTTTAATTTACTTAAATTTTGGCATCGCTGTTGCCTTGTACAGCTTGCAGTTTGATGATACGCCACGAGAGTTTTCTTTCCAAAGTTTAAAACTTGTCTATTTTCTTTTGGTCAGAGGGGAAGAGTCAGTAATTGTCCACCACCTTCCTTTTTTTGTCGCTGGCTGTAAAGGTGGCATTGAGGTACAAATATCTTTACTTAAGTTTTTTTTCACCCTGAAGGCAAACAGTCCCCGTCTTTTCCATCCTTCTTTGGATTATGTTTTCCATTTTCTAAGTAACGTCTATTTTAAAACCTCACATGTATTTTGACGGTATCTTTCTTTCTTGAGCGGGATGCTCGGAGCTGCAGACACACTTCTAGCTCAGGGGTACTCGTGGTTTCCAAGACCACAATATGTTCGTTAGTGTTGTCTCCATTTAGCTGCTCATTCTGCACCGGCGAAAAACAAGCAAAAATGTTTCCGTTGCTCCATGGCCAGCGTGGTCCGTGCTTAAAGGAAGGCGCACCTGAGGAAAGGAGAGAAGGGCGTAGCGCGGTGCTGCTGAGCTCAGTGCCTGGCTTACAAGTGTCTGAAGAGCAGGACCAGTGCTGTGGGTGCGTAGCTGGCAGGGTAACCCGTTTTGTCCGCGCGACGTGTGCTTTTCAGGTGGCACCAGCTGCCTCACTGCCCTCGGGTTTGAGCCATAGTTACTCTCCCTCCCTCGCGTCTGCACGCAAGGGTTGGGAGCTTCTAAAATAATCTGAGAGTGTTTTCGCCGACCTTCTCGTGGCGTGGATGCGTCAGCTGGAGCTGCGGTTGTCTTGGTCCGTTTGTGTGGCTTGTGGGCCAAAACAACCCGAGGGCCTCTGGCACCTTGGCCTTTCTGCTGAACCCAGGCTTGCCGACCGAATGCAGAGCGCGAGGCTGCTCCTCTCACCAGCATGGCTGTATCTCATGGTGTGGGCTGTTTGCCGGGGGGCAGACTGGCTCTTCAAACACAGAAGAAACTTTGAGCGAAGTTAGGAGAGTCTCACTTAAAATTTGAGTGAATGGAAAGCTGTTTATTAAAGACAAATCCTAATGGTATTCCACACGCTGCTCAGGCTGGATTTATTATACCAGGCCTTTAATATATCAGAAGATTTTTATTATCTTAATAAGAGTTCATTTGTGCGTCTAATAACACATCACGTTTTAACTTTTGACCTCATTAGAAAGTTTCTTAAATATTTGCTTGACCATTATCCTTCAACAAAGAACTGTTTGCTGCCTCGGGCCTAGCTCAGGTTTGTCCCGGCTCATGCAGTAGCCAGTGAAGCCTGTGGGCCAATGCATGCTTTTCCACTTAGCCATTTAAAATAGCTGCATAATTCCTTGGCAAGTGGAGGTAGTGATTTCCGAGCATTAATGCGTAACCCGCTATTTACATTTTTCATAAGGATAAACCAGAGCATATCAGTCTTTGCTACTCTACAGCTTGCCAGCGTGATTAAAACAAACTTCAGCAACAATTTGTTTACTCAACTTTTTTTAGGTGTTTCCTTCGGCAGGACAAATTCTGTCAGCCGTACCTGCAAAAAAAAGAAAAGATAAAGCCAGTTCTTTAGTTCGGCTCCATCTGTCTCTTATTGAAGCATTAAAGAGAGCCGAGGGGTTACTGCAGAAACAATTATTTGAATTGGGGTACGTAGTTACAAGTGTATAAATTCAGCTTAGTCTCCTGCCGGTGCTCAGCAAGAGCCAAGGCGAGGCCTGCGGCTTCCCCTCGCCTCTGCGCAGGGACAGGAGCGGCAGTCGGTCCGTCACGCCTTTTGAGGCGCCGGTCCTTGGTGCCGCTGGACTGGGTGAACCAGCGCAACGCTTCCTGACCTGAACACCACCAGCCTCACAGGCTCTTCCCAATGGGGGGCATGCAGGAGGGGGAAAAGAACCTGGGTTCTCCCCATTTCTAGAGAGATTACAGTACAAAGATACTTCTAATGCAGGAGCAGGGCAGTTCTAAAAGCTGCCTGTGGTAGGAGTTTCATGCGACCCACGGATGCTCCATTGGGACGTTTTCTGCAACGCCCCCTGGCAGTATCACCCTTCAGCACGCTGTGCAACTTCTCCAGGTTTTCACAGGGTGAAGGTATTCAGAGATGCTGTTGTTCAGTCATAGAATCATAGAATCACTAAGTTTGAAAAGGACCTCTGAGATCATCAAGTCCAACCATCAAACCAGTCCTCACACTTCACTTTTGAAGTCCCTTACAACAGAGGGGTTTGAACCTTTAAGCTCTCCTTCCCTTGCAGTGTCACTGTAGGAATTAGCCTTGTCTGGCAGGAAGGTATTTCTTGCACAGCACGCCAGGTACAGCAGCTGAAGGAAGGAAGCGCGGCCTTGTGCTTGGCCAGTGCGCTGCAGGCTGTGACTTGTCGGTGCAGCAGAGTCTGGGACAGTCTCACGTGAGACACTGTGACCCTCCTTGTGCTGTTGAAGGGGCAGCAGCCACGCCAGTGAACGCCCTGTGGACAAGGGAGCTGACAAGAGATCAGAAACTCCTTTCCAACTGATGCCTCCGGTACCTGCACCACCTGCAGCAGTGATCCCACTGTTGTCCACAGTCCCGGCGAAGCACTAGTAGGCACACTCGAGATGCAGACGCTCCTGATGCCACCCTGGACACGCAGCAGAGAGTGAACGGCGCTGACACGTAACCTTTCCCCACCGCCAGCTCTGAGACACTTTTGCCCGGCCAGGTCCAGAGCTGAGATGCCTTGCTCTGAGGTTTATCCTGCTCCAGTGGAATCACAGCAGCTCCCCTTGGGAGAAAGTCTTAACTATATATAATTTATAATTATTAAGCCTCATAATTCCCTCTGGGTTAATTATTTGCATAGCAAGAGAAGTCAGCCACAGAGGTTACGTGTATGAAATACCCATGTGTCAGCCTTATGGGCCTGGCCGTGCTCAGGTTCATTCGCCCTTTTAGCAGCATCCCCATCCCATAATCAAATTATCCGTACAAGTTCTGGTTTTCATAAACTAAAGCTTAAAAGAACAAACAAGCAAATGAGCTTTTCCACAGCCACCTCCCTCTGCTGCGGTCTGGTGTTTCAAGGTGTGATCCTTGACCAGTGCTCCCCAGAGCGGGGCTGCAGCTTGCCCAGCTCGACTCCCTTCTGGCGCGCTCATTCGTATGTTCCGTCACACAACATTTTCTTTGGGGGGTTGTGTGGTGGTGGTTTTTGTTTTTTTTTTTTTTAATAAAGATCTTCTTGACTGAGAGCTTCAAAGCAATTAATTCAGTGCTCGGTGATTGCAGCTGCTGAATAACTGTTTGTTAGAGTATTTTCTTTCCCAGGCAAGAGATGTAAAATAGTTGCTCCCCTCGATAAACAAGTTGTCAAATGTGATTAGTTAATGGACCTGTAATCATGCAATGGCATAAAGGTGAGGATCTGGTGAGAGCAATGTGAAAATGCATCCTTAAATTAAAGCTATAGGGGAAGATTTTCCCATAGGAAATCTTGCTATCGGTGCTGAAATAGGCTATTTACCATTCATAATGATTAACTGAAGAGCATTAATTAAAGAAAACAAGAGATTAATCATCAAGCATTTCAAATTACAGATGCATTGATTGTTGGAGTTACTTTCAGGTCTGGCTGGGAGATCAGGTTTGTGCCTGGGTCCCCGTGCCTGAGCCAGCCTTGCCATGTACCTGATATGCAGAAGTAAAAGCCCATTAAAACTGTAGTCAAAAATGTACTGGCCCATATAAAGCCCCAGGAGCCTGAAATGTGACCCCGTGTTCCTAGTCACCAGCCTGCACTTCGCTGTGCTGCTCTTGGTCAGACGAGTGTTAAGAAGCAGAAATGGAGCGCTCCGGCTCGTCGGTTCGCGGGGGAGAGGGAGCAGCACATGTTTTGGTGAGTGAAAGCTAAATTCCAAGCTAAATGCGGTTACAGTGAATGCATGCTATAGCTCAAATAGCTAATTGCCTTGTTTGCATCTCAATAATAACGTTACCTTTCTGCCAGCCCTTCAGAAGAAACCTCAGACCATCCTGCAGTGGCATCTGGGGAAAGCTGAAGCCCTGGGCAAAGGAATCTTGCAAGTTTGGGGTTTTTTTGCCCTCACTTGGGAAATGTACATTCAACAGTATCGTTTCCTTGCCAGAAAAAGAACCCCCCCCTTTTTTTTTTATTTTTTAAAAACTGTATCTATTATAGAAATTTAATTCTCCATTTGGGAATTACAAGCACTAATACAATAATAATAGTTGTTGGTTACCACACGCTAATTTCAAACTATTCCAGGCAGCTGCCTTCAGCTTTCTGTGCAATCTCTTAGCATTAGGCTCCAATATAAAATGAAATTACTCTAAACTGTCTGTCAAATTTGACTCTTCTTTTAAAATCATTTAGCTGTTACTTACGTTATATAACAGCAAACGGGGTAATTTAATTACTAAGTCACGTATGAAAAATCAGACTGGGGCTGGCCACCTTCCCTGCCCATCTTCATGCCCCTGAGGCGCACGTACCCTGAAGGCAGTAATTTAGGTGCGGGCTGACACACGCCCAGCCCTGAGAGCCCTGTGGCGGGCAGGGCGCAGTGGGGTCCTTGGCCCTTGGGGGTGCCCTGCCAGCATGAGGGATGATGGCGCTGGGTTTCTGCAGGACCCAGCTCTGATGCTCCTTCCTTGACGTTTTTCAGAAGATGAGCATTTGGCCGGGGCTGCAGGCCGCCAGGAATGTGCTGGTAAAGCAGGCTGGTAAGTACAGCAATCCGTTTGCTAAGAACGTTCCTCTTTGCCAACCCCAGATCCTAATACTGAGGCAGCTGGCTTAAAAGAAGTAATGGAATATTATTTGTGTTGGCATTTTGGCTATTCAGTCCAGCAGGTCACACTTGGGATTTTTCTCCTCCAAGGCTACTGTACAGTGAAAGTGGAGGCTCGTTTTTAGCTGCCCCACAAGCTGCCTGCTTGAAGCAAACCCCGCAGTGCCTCAGTGCGGGCACGCTTGCAGCTTTACCCCACGGGTTTTCTCCAGCATCCTTCCCGCCCCATCTCCCCTGTGGCTTACTTCAGGGCCAGTCCCACTCATCTTCCTCCTGGCTGACCGCAGCGTCACAACAGGATCCTCTGAGTCCCCCTTCCTCCCACCCCACCTCTGCTTTTCCTACGTGGTATCTAAGGACAGTGGTTACCCAAGAGTGTTTCAAGGTATGGGAGCTTCTGACAGCCAGCAGGTTAGCCAAAGGGTAGCTCGTACACATACAAATATGGTTAATTGCTGGAGTCCAGCAGCTGGAGTATGACCCAGATGGCCACATGTCATGACGCTCACAATGGAATCCCCCAAGCTGGTGAGACCGAGGTTAGGACCAGGTTACGCTTTTGCCTAGCTGCATCGCTCACAAAGAGCACCCAGGTTTTCCCTGAAGGTACACGCTGGATGTGTACCTGCATCCCTTCTCTGCCCACACGCCGCTCCGGAGCCATCCTCGCCCTAGTTAGTATGCAGCTGGTGCGGTTCACCGGCGCTGCCAAGCAGGGTGCTTTAGTTCTCCCTCACTGCAGAGAGGAAACTTCTGAACAAGAACATGATTAATGGGGGGGGGCAGGGGGAGGAGCAAACAAAATTAAAAAAGGGATAATAAAAACCCTCAATGAAAGTGAAACGATCAAGATTTATGAGAATTCTACGAATTGCTCACGCTCGTGCAAAGCAGGCTTGCCTCAGTTGCAGCGCACCGCGCTCAGCACGTCCGTTAGTGAGAATGGTCGCGTTTATGCTTTCATCCTTCGTGCCCGGAGGCTCCAAGCACGAGGCCTGCTCCCACACGCAAGGAGGAAACAGAAAGCCTGGCCTGAGTGACTCTGGACCAGTTGGAAGGTTTTTGGCAGCGGAGGGTGGGTCCTGCCTGCAGCACAGCTTGGAGGGGCTGCACAGACAGCAGCTCTGGTGTCGGGTCAGCCTGAGGTGGGGGAAACATGTGTAGCAGGGCACTGCAGTGAAATCTGGTTTTACACAACTCCATGGAGCATGTTGTTTGGATGAATCCGACTTTCCCTGGGAAGGCTAAAAGCTTCCTCCGGGTGGATCACAGAAGCGCTCCCACCTGACACGCCGCAGGATAACTGATGCCAGAAGCGTTGGTCATCGCTGGTAGGGACAGGCAGAGATGATACCTGCGCACAGAAATGTCTTGGCCCTCAGACAGAGGTCACACCTGAGCTCCCCGGATGAGCCGAGTTTTGCAGCATGGGCACACTCCTCAGTGCGGCTACCCAGGGGCTGCAGACCTTCCTGAACAGGTCCGAAAGCCAGATCAAGGTGGGGCAGGTTGGTACGACCGAAACCAGAGTGTTTGAGCAGCTGCCACCCCAGTGCGCAGGGTGTAATCCAGGGGCTGTGAGGAGGGGGGACGGAGGAACAGAGGCTGCATCCAAACTTATTTCAGATAATACCATACCGTTAACTTCAAGTTGAAATTTCGAAGTCTTTGTTCTGTCTGTTGTGCGCACATACAAGTGTGTAAGTTTTGACAGTGTCAGCAGCCAACTGGGAGGCCCCCGGCAGGAGCTGGGGCAGTGGGGGCTCGTGGGGTGAGGCTGCCGGGCAGCAAAGCCCCAGCGCCGGTAAAACGCAGCACCCGGCTCCTGCATCTTCCCCTTGGTTCTCAGCTAGGTGGACCCAAGTGGTGACACATTGAGTCTTTTCCCTCTTCCTGCTTTCTCAGTTGGTTAAAGAAAATGAAATAAAATGGCATGAGCAGGATTTTTCCAATTCTTGTCACCATCTCTCAGACTATAGCAGGGCCAACGCTGAGGGCTGCTCACCTTGCGGAGATGGCCGTGCTGATGGAGCAGGTCTCCTTTGGCTGTGGGCCACCGTTGCTAATTTCCTGGCTGCATTTTCTGTGCTGATGGAGGGGAGGCAACGTCCACATGCTGCGGCAGGGTGCTGTATGGCGGTGCCCCGTTCAGCTCCCGATGATCCGGGACACAGCAATAGCTCTGGCCCTCGGAGTGATCAGCTGGGACAGGAGAAGCAGCATAACCGTCACGCCATCACCTATTGCGTAGTTCCGGCAAATACAGCTTGCTTTCAGGAGGCCTAAGTAGCCCAAGCAAGAGCTGCACTGCCTCATTAATGCAGCTAATTCGGAGTTAGGCTGCGCAGCTCGGCTACCCAAGGGGACCTCACCGAGGGGCTCGGTGCTGGCCCCCAGGGCAGGGGCCAGGGTGCGGGTGCAGCCCGGCCCCGCAGAGCGGATGGCACACAGCCCTTGGCCCTGGCTGCTCCCCCAGGCAAATCTGGTCCAGCCACTCCCAGAACAACAGGTACCGCTCTGCCTGCTCTGAGGAGAGATGGTCATCGTCAAAAACCAGCAAACTGTACTTTGGCACTAAATAAGAAGTGAGATTAAACCAGAAACTGATGTGACAGACAAGAAAAAACCAGAGGAAAAGGAAGTCCTCAGGAGGAGGAAGATTGGAGAGTACCCATTTTTGGTGGACAGAAAGATCAGCCAGGATAGAAGACCTGGGGAAGAGCGGCTTCGGCTGCAAAGCCACTAGGCAGTGCGCGTCTGCCCGGGGAAGGCATGGAGGGTACAAGGACCCCATCGCTGCCCGTGGCACCCAGCCCCGTGATTTTCCATTGCTGAAGTAGCCCAGTGCAATTTATTACTCTGACCTTGCTGCCTTGCTCTTGGTCCTCCCCCACTTTCTCAGCATCCAGAGGCTCCTGGTGTTTTGCTGTGCCTGCTGAGGGCACGAATGTCTCTGGGGAAGCCTTGATCATCCTTCCTGCCCCTAGAGCATGTGCACGGCCGTACCACCCTGGCCTTCAAGTCCAAGAAGCCCTGATGCTTTGTTTGACGTACTCAGCGTGCAGCTGCAATGCCTTTATGTCTGATCCATATGGAGATGGTGTAGAGCTCCCCCTGTCCCCTCTGGGGTTTTCATTATACAGCCTTACGAGGGCCTGCCCGAAAAGCCAAAGCTGGGCAGATGCTGTTCCCTGTTGTGCCGATTGCAAATCTTTGATCCTCGCATTTCCTCTGAGCGGAGGAAAACCGATAATCAATAGGTGCTGCAGGTGAGCCATTTGGTGGGACTCCCTCTGAACTTGGATAAATCATTTGACCTCCTTCTGCCCCCATCAATCCCATTGCAAAAGTAGCTTAGCACTGGCTCTAAATGACGACCAGATGCTCCTGAGCAGAGCCATCATGCACCAGTGGAGAGAGGGGGGATAAACAAACACACACTCACACACACACACACACACACACACACACACACACACACACACACTCCAACTGCAGCGAGTGAAACANCTCCAACTGCAGCCAGTGGAACATGCAACCAGTGGCTACACTCTTGGTGGTGTTCCTCTGTCTCCATCCGCAGCTGAAAGCAGAAGATGCAGGGGAAGATGGAGGGAATGCCGGGGCAATGGCTGCTGTCACAGGGTTCCCCTGCCACCCTGGAGAGCCAGCAGCTCAGGGCATGGCAGATGGAGGCTAAGGGGGGGGTGTGTGTGGGTGTGGGTGTGTGTGTGTGAGGATCTGCCTCTGCGGGGGCAGTGGTACTCTGGGGGGGGACGACACACACCTGAATGCCTTCCATGCCACATTTTAAGTTACCGGGAGCAAGATCCCCTTCCCGTTGACGTACGTAATGCCTTAATGCATTGATGCCCCTGTCTCCCCATTCCTGATGGCAAGGCAGACGGATGCTCAGACACAGGGCTCTGGCAGCCTTTTGTGGGTCTGCTGAGAGGGGACACTTCTCAGTGTTGAAAGATGGAGTGTTTGACAACCCTTCAAAGTCTTTCTCCAAAGGACCTCTCGTGCTTGTTTTGGGCAGGCTGCCGGAGGGCCCCACAGCCACCTCATGGCCACCTGGCCCCCAGGTCACCCACCAGCCAGGTGCTCCCCAGGAGGGTCCCTGCAGCCTCCCAGAGAACCCGCCTGCGCTCCGTGCCTTCCCGGGGACCGGCGGGTCCTACCTGCTGCTCTGTGCACAAGCTGCCTCGACCCGACACCGCTTCAGGCACACCTTGCACATGAGTGTGATTTGCCCCTTTGCAGCCATCTTGTGCAGCTCAACCCCCCCCCNNNNTGCTCTGTTCTTGCTCTACTTCACTCTGAGTGTTAAGTGCTATAACACAAAAGAGCGATACACAAGTACAAGAGGTGATCTAAACCAAACTGTGCTCCTGGGAATGGAGATGCATTTACTTTTGAAAACCAAGATCCCCAGCATAGCTGAGGCAGAAGCCCAGGAACCATCCAGCAAGCTTTGGCAAGGCTCGCGGACACAGGAAAGCATCAGCCAGGATGAGTGGCTGCAGCAGAGCACTCTTCTGCTTATCGCCCTTAGACCAAGGCCTTCGCAGCCCACACTAAAACAGCTCTTTGGAACATACTTTTAACAAGAGGC
>VWZZ01007684.1:71714-123482 GCA_013399095.1 Psophia crepitans | reverse complement strand
AGACGCGTATGCTGGTCCCACGGCCACCCCTCCCAGCGCCTCCTGCCCGCTGGTGAGCACGGGGAGGTCTTCACAGCTGCCGCCACTCGGGACTTTTGGGTCTCCTGAACGTGGCACTTGTACCTGAGCCGCTGGTTTTCAGCAGCCGCAGAAATCTTCGTGAATTTGCCTCATCCAGCTTTGACCACGCCTGGCCCCAGAGCCCCAGCCAGGCGGCCCTCACCGTAGGGGCGCTGTGGGGAAGGAGGGCCCAGGCCTGAGGCACGAACCCAAGGACAGGGACATCCCGTCCCAGGGACACTGGGGGCTCATTCCCCAGGTGAGACACTAGATGGAGCATCTAACATCACAGATACTTAAAAAAAAAAAAAAAAAAAAAAAAACCACAAAAGAAAAAATTAAAAGAGCTATGAAAAAAAAAAATCCCATAAAGGATAAATTGAAAAGCTAAATGAAAACACAGATTAAGTTATACCCAGCAGTGCCTGGCACCCCTGCCTGCTCCCTGGGCACGCGCCGCCTCCAAAGAGCAGGCGCCCGTGCCAGGGCAGGGAGGCATTGCCAGTGCCCCGGCTATGGCCAGAGCTTTCTCCTGCAGAAAGGCAAGAACACGACCCTCAGGTGGGCACGGGGCTGGGGGCACACGAGGGGCACAGGGGACGCTTTGGTGGCCGCTCCTTTTAGATTCTGGAGGCCACCCAGCCCTCCCAGGTGTCCCTTCAGCTGCGAGGCGCTGTGCTCCAATGGCACCTCAGCTGTGAGCCTGCCAGCCGGGGAAGGCACAGACACAGGCTCCGGTTTCCTTGCGCTGGGAAGAGCCAAAGTTGTCTGATATTCCTGGAAAGCCTGTGGGCAAGCACTGCATTTCCCAGAGCAATTACAGCACCAGTGAGGCTTACTGGTGATGTCTGTGTGTGAGGGGCTAATTCCAGCAGCAGAAACTTTCCTAAAAATGTTCCTGAGTACTTCTGGAGCAGAGCTACCACCAGTACAGCAGAGGGGGAGAGGAAGGGCCGCCTTTCCCAACAGGCTGGTGTCACCATGGGGTTAGGGTCAGCCCTGAGAGCCTGCCGGGAGGTGCAACTGCTGGTCAAGCCTCTGCAGGCAGCTGCGTGCCGGGGAGCGATCCAGGGCAGGGGGATCCTGCCCCAGGGCCTCCGTCAGCTTCCAGCCTCCCGTGCCCCGGCTGCTGGTGAAAGGCTTGCGAAGGTCCTGCGAGGCGTTTGGGCATCAGGCGTGCAGGCTGCTGCGGCCCAGAAACCAGCAAGAACAAAAAGCACTGGCCCCTGGTCCTGGGGCATTGCAGCAAGAGGCAGAACCAGAGCCCTTGGCCGGGAGAGCCAAGCTGTAGTCAGCACCACCACCTTCTGCATCGCTGCTTTGCTTGGACGCTCCCCCACCCTCCTTCCCCAAACCCACTGGGATGTGCCCAGCCCAGGCAGGGGAGGATGCTGTGACCCCTCAGTGCCACTCACAGCACAGGCTTGCCTGGGTGTGAGAAGCTCCAGCATGCTGCTCCCGGGGTCTTCCTCCTGGCCGTGCTCTGCGGCATGGGTAGGGCAGCCCAGCGCACCCCCGGCACAGCAGGAACACGCAGCTTCAGCTTATGTTAATCCACAGACTAGGAATGGCTAAAAAAACCCCAAGGAAGCAAGCATGGTGCTGCAAACCGAGCTGTGCTGGCCACCTCTGCACCTACTGCACAGGCCAGCATCCACACATTTCCTGCCCCCGCAAGAGATCACCAGCAGGCAACGTTTCCAATACAGGAAGAACGAAATGCCTCTGCTTGGCAGACAGAAGTGGATGGGGGAAGAGGTTCACTAGAGGGTCCTGTCTTCTCCCACAGCGCCATGGCTAGTGTGGGGATGGCACACGTGGCGTGATTACGGACTGTTTCTCTCAATACAAGAATAAACAAGCTTGCTGACCCACGATGCGCCTGCCCGCTGCCGGGCCGTGCCGGGCTGCGCGGTACCCAGTCCCCACCTACGGCAAGGAAAGGACTTTCTCAGCTACGGAGAGCAGGAGCGTAACGACACTTGGGCATCTCTGGCCGTGATAACGGCTTCTCAAAGGGCCACCAGGTTTCAGGGGGGGGGCTTTTTGGACCCATCAAGGAACAAATTAATTTTACTTGGTGGATGTTTGCGGTCATCAGCAGAATGACTAGCTAGCATCCGACTCCCAAAATCTTACTCGTGGTGAAGCTGGGAAGAACAGGAGGCAATTTTCAGATCCCAGGCTGAGCCTGCAGTACTGGCGGAAAAAAAAAAGCTGCTCTGAGATACAAATGAAGCAAATTTGCTGCTGGAGCCACTGGCTGTGCCCGGCTGTTATCCCCTGGAAAGGCACTCCCACCGTCAGCCTGGCCACAGCCACACTTTAATGCAAGTACACTGCAGAAATAGAGGGGCACCGACTGAAGATCTTGTCTCTTCCTCCGTTAGGAAATGGCGAACTTCCATTTCTTTAATCTAATCATTTGCAGGAGGAGATACTTTCTCCAGAAAAGCCAATATAAGAGGGCTGAAAGGTCAGATGGGATAATATGTAATCCATTGCGATAAGGGCTGTTTACAGAATTATTAATCAAACACAAAAGGGAACAGATAGTAACATTTTTTATTAAATATTACAGTGGATCAAAAAGTACAAAATATCTTTTGCCTGCTATGTGATTGGGAAACTATTGGCACATAATACAGTATCAAAAGCATTAATAAGTACAATTTGGAAAACATACAAAAATTGAGTGTTTATAGTTGGCTCAGCTTTATTTCTGGTAGTGTTTAAACTAACGCAAAGGTTACTCAATAACCTTTTAAATGGGAAACTATATAATATTACTGGGCCATTTTTATATATACAAATCATCACCTTACAGAGCATATAGGCTACATAACTTGAATCACAAAAAGTATACAATATTTACAACAAAAGAAAGTTAAAAAAGTATAAACAGCTAGTAGATTATGCTGCCATTATTAGAACATATTTAAAACAGCGGGGCTGGGGGGAGAAGGGAGGAGGAGGAGGAAGAGAACGAGTGAAGGATCAGCCACGTGTACAGCAAACACCGCAGGAAGCGCTCACGGCAGCGCTGCCAATGCCGCCCGCTTCACACCGGTGCAAGGAGTCCCGTTGCTCCATAATGCGGTGACAACTGCTGAACCGGGCCAGATGTGACCACCGCCAGAGCAGGGAAAGGGCGGGGAGCAGCGAGCGGACCCCCGTGGTGGTCTCTGGGGGTGGCAGCCCCGTGCCGCCTCCCCCAAAATGGGGCAGGGGTGCTGGCAGGGGCGGGCGCAGCGCTCGCCTCCTGCCCCAGCCCGGGGGCTGCCCAGCCAGGACAGGCCACCTCCCCGGCACCGCTTCCCGCGGCAGGCCGGCACGCGGGCAAGACCGAGCTGCCGCCGTGCGCCAGCTTGCTCTTGCCCATCCTCACTGGGGCAGGGACCTTACTGGGAGCCGGACCCCACGGCCTACGCGTTCCGCAAAGCTCGGCTCAGCGTGCGGTCAGCAGCTACACGCGAACCGTTTGCTGCTGGGTCTTTTCCTTTGAATCTCACAACCTTTAGCATCCCTAATGAATCCTGGACACAGCGCGGCTGAATTGCAACATTTCTTGGAACCGGCTCCTGGTAAATAGATTTATGACTCTATTGCCAATTAGATTCCACAGTTTCCTTTACAAACCTACCAATAACAATGGTTTGATTGCACAAAGACAGGCTTGTGCAATTTCATTCAGTAATAAGGCCCCTTGAACTCACACAATGCAAACAAAGCCCCACTTAAGACATTAAAAAAAATCTTTTCAGCCAATGGAGAATTCAAGTCTTTTGAATGATTTCCAAGATTTCTGTTAAGAGTTTTAAAACAAATAACACATCGCTTCTGTTGGGGGTTTAGGCTACCATTTCTTTTCCTTCGTCCTGACATTTTGCCCAGCATATTATGGGCTCCCCCAGTCAGCAGCGGCCAGTCTCCCGGCGGCGCAAGCGAGGAGCCTTCCTCCCCTCTGGCCGTCCCCCGCCCTGCGCTGCCCCAGCAGGGCTCCAGGGAGGGTACCACCCCACTGCAGCGCGATGGAACCAAAGAGGTGATCGCACACTTCGCGTAAACAGATGCACGACTCCAGGACACACAACTTAACCGAAACAAGACAGAGACGCGTTCACTTCGCCAAACACACGACAAGCTTCTGTTTGCGTTTGCTGCAGATAGTTATACTCTCTCCCCTTCCCTCTGCCCCCCATCCCCAGACCCCTGATTCTCACGTGATTCAGATCTAGTGCAACTTTACTGGAGATGTCCTCCAGACTGCGGCCTCTGCCCAGCTGAGCCGGCGGTTCTGCTTCCTGTACAATTTGTGGAGCAGCAGGATGCTCTGCACTGGCACATCCATGTTCTAAGTTCTACTAGTCTGTTTATCGATCAATTAAATATAGTTTTACCACAGGAATATAAAGTATTTAATTGAAGAAGCTGGATCTTTAACAGTAGATGAGTATATTATTCTGGTTTGCACCTTTGGATATTAAGTATGATACATTATATATTGTATTTGGCTTCATATCACGGGAAAATTTAATGACATGCCTAGCATGCAAAGTGTTTCTTAGTAGTTTCCATTTTTCTTTCCGTATTGATTACGCTGTCTTTGAACAGTAACTGAGATGGCTTGAATCACAACCAATTTTCACATTGTAAAAAGCCTCCAAGTCACACTTCGCTTTGTCGATGTCTACGCTCAGCTGCGCGGTGGTGATGTCCTTCCGAGTGACTATACATCCACAGGGAAGCTCTTCTACGGGGAAAACCCAGCCCCTCCACGCCTGGGCTTTCCCTCACGAAAGGATGCCTCAGGAGGGGCCGAGATCCCCGCAAGGGTGTGGAAGGACCATCCCGACCCCTGCACACAACCCCCTACCCGTCCTACGAAGCCCGGCCGCTCGCGTGGCACGGCCCCGGCAGCCTCTGATCCAAATCAGTGTTGGCGCCTGCCCTAATTTCCAAAATCCTCGACACTCTCACAAACCACAAAGGCATTTTCTGGACTCCTGTGTCATCCAGCAGCTTGTGCCAGGGAGGCTGGTTTTGTTTTCTAGACCGTTTCCCTGGTAGGCAGGAGGGTTTCACAGCCTAGGTAAGCTTAGGTACAACGCTTGACAAATTCACGGACCACGATACGGGAAAGCAAAGCTCGGTGGGAGGGGAGAAGCGGCGCAGGAGCCATCGCAACGATGGGAGGAGGGCGAGAGGTGCTCAGCACCTCGCAGGGGCGGGCCATGGGGAAAGGAACCTTGTTTGCATCCTTGCACCATAACATCACCTACAGTATGCTCATAAACCGTTACGATTAATCTGAACCAGTTGCTTCAGTTTGTAAACAGTAAACGTTACCACAAAAACGGAACAAAAACGCTGCTCAAAAGTATGAAGAAACTGGAAAAATTACAAACACGTTAAAAAAAAAATTAGGACAGCCACAGCCTTTAAAAAATGTTGCAGATAAAATGATACTGTTTAATTTAAAAAAGAAAAAAAAACCAACCCAAAACAAACATAAAGAGCACAGAATATACTGGACAAACAAACTATATAAATTATTGTGACCAAATGTGACACTGGTAGTTTAAGAAGTGGATATGTACAGTCAAATTAAACAGTGTTTACCCTTCTGTGTAATAGTGTTAAAATGAAAAATCTATTGCCGTTTTACTATACATTGCATTGATTGAATCTTTAAAAGTCAGGAAAAGTTACCCAAAAAACACATCCACTGATTGTACGGATTCTCGGCCCGCTTCTCCCTTCCAGGTTCATCTCGAGTCCTCGACTCATCTGCAACAGCGCACGGCCGCTGGCCTGCTGCTCAGTGAAAGGCAACCGCAGCCCTCCCCCGGGGGGTTCAGTGAGCTCAGGACGGGGCCAGCATTTCCACGGCTCCCTTTGAACATCTGCTCTTAACCATGTACTAGTCCTTTCAGAAAACACATATGCAAAATCGAATTATTTTTTTCTTTTTTTTTTGTTGGGTTTTTTTTGATTTTTTTTTTTTTGGCAGGGGCAGGGATAAGGGGCAAGGGGGGCTGATGTGGGGACCCAGAATTAAAGAAGCAGTCCTGTCTCCAAATGCTGAAGCGCTCCGCTGGGCGGGGTACGACTGTGTCCTGGTTCACAAAAATACAGATTGCTAAATCCGCAAGACATCGTCACAGGGGGAGGAATGTTGCTAACTTAACTTTTCTCCTCAGACCTTTTTTTGGGAGTCGAGGAGGTTTACAGTTTTGTGCTGGGATGTACAGAGGACAGCTGGGAAGGTGGGAATGTGGCTTGAGGGTTTATAGCAGCTAAAGGATAAATGCTGTTATGCAAAAGGTCACCGTAGGAACTTCCTACAGGTGTTGCTGCAGCTAAGTGTCTGTACAGTTGCTGAGAGTTTGCAGGGGATGTGAGGAATTGTCTCTGCACCATGAAGGAGTGAAGAGCCAAAGGCTGCATTAGTGGGGAGAGCACGGTCTGATTTTTCAAGTACTGCAGGGGATGAGAATACCCAGGCGGGAGGCGATTGTTCAGCCCTGTGCACAGGCTTCCCGGATACAGGCCTGGGAAGATGGGGGCTGAAAGGGGAAATTTGTGGCTTTCCAGCATGCTGCCAGAATGGAGGCCGTGCACCGGCTTGCTGCCTTCTCCCTCTGGGTCGAGAACCTTGTCTTTCGCCGGGGTCTCCTTTGGTAAGTGCAGAGGAGAGACAGCTCGGATTTTTTTTTCAGAAATTACTTTGTCCAAATCCTCCAGGCTCCGTTTCAAAGGCCGGGCAGCCCCCACATTTTGAGGGCTCGTTCTGCGGCTGATGATCGGATGCACCATCCCTTCCATCTTCCTCAGGTTCTCCAGCCTCTGGGCCTGCTGCTTCCCAGACCTGTGGAGCAACTCACTGTGTTTTTTCGGGGCTGCCATGGCCATGGGGGACACGCGGCACGCTTTGGGGTTGCAGTCTAGGCTCACCGCCTGGCGGCTCGCAGGCTGGAACGGGGAGATACCTTTGCCTTCTTGCTGGGCCATGGATGAATGAGGGAGGCTGGAGCCCGGAGCCTTTGCAGTCTGTTTGTGTATGCTCTTTGGAAGACTCAAATCTGTTGGCTGATCATCTGAAGAGGCCTCCACTGCTGCCTTTTTTTCTTGCTGATGCAAAGATGGGCGATAATTTAAATTTAGTTTTTCTTGGTGTTTGTGTTGAGTAAAAGTAGAAATATTTTCAGACTCTCTGAACATGTCCCGGGGGAGGTACTTTGATGTCTGTTCATTATTAAGGTGGTGTTCTGTGTGCCTATAAAGGCTGTGCAGATGAGGTGATGAATAAAAATCTGCCAAGAAAGTGGGCACATGGGAGTGCTGCAGTGCCCTTTTCTCACTCATTTTATCTTTGCAGTCCTGGATATCCGTCTTCGGTACATACGACTCGGCAAGAGAACTGAGGTGATGTTTTGAAAAATCACAGCGCTGAGGATCCGGTTTACTTAGCATGTCATGCTTAAAAACGTCATTAATTGATTTCCTTTCTTCCTTGGTTTTAAAACTCTGTACGTGTTGTATGACTGAGGGCCTATTAATTGCTACAGGATCAGAATTAGGGGCGTGGGGACCTTGCGATATGCTTGAGGAGAGCTCATCTCTGCTGTTGAGTTTCTTTTTGCTGATCAAAGGTGGAGGAGAACCATAAGGATAGCTACAAGATAGGGCTGTCCCACTGACCTGCGACAGCAGCTTCTTCTTTGCCAGAGGTGACATGATGCCTGGATTACCCTTTGAGTAGAGCAGCGGCGTGTAACCAAAAGTGGAGTCATCGTTCACGGAGCCGGGCAGCTCCTTTTCCTTGAACATGTCAAAGTTCTGGACCACCAGTACTTTGGGGGTTTGCTTTAGTGCATTGTGGATATCTTCGTTTCCCAGCTGGTCAACTTTCACCGTGCAGTTTGCGATGTAATCGGCCATCTCTGGCAATTTGTCATCTTCTGTGTCGCTCTGCGTGGGCAGCTGGACTGGGAAAGCCGTGAAGGGCATTTCCGGAGGTTCGCTCTCTAAGCTGTCAGTAAAAGCTTTGTGTAGTCTTTGTTCAGGCTTTGTGTCTTCCAGGGCATCTGCTGGGGGATGTAAGCGTTTCATGACGGTGGCATCCAGCACAGTGTCTTCTTCTGGTGATATGGACGTACTTGAGAAAGAGGACGAGTGCTGAACCTCCTCCTTGGCTTTCTCACTGTTTGTGCTGTTTTCTGTCAGGTCCGTCTTTTCCAGAGGCAGTGGACGAGCTGTCTCTGGTAAAAGAGATGGAGGGCCTTGCACAGGTTGTTTCATCTCTCCCGCTGTAGGATGTTCAGGGAAATTTTTCTGGTCTGTTGATTCTTGATCCTTCTCTTGTTCTGATGAAACCTAATAAAACGATTTAACAGACAGTAATAAGAACATGGTGCGTCTTGGCAGACTGCTCATAAGATTGCACACAGTACACTGTTGGCTACTTTTAGAGAAGTACTTGTCAGTCACCTTGAAGGCTCTAACACCAGGTATCGGACTCAAACAAAGCAACGTATCTCTGGAAATGCTAAGAAATGCACCATCCCTGCCAGGGTCACAATAGGGCATTTCAAAACACCAGATGTTTGTAACCTGATGAGAGGCGCCAGTGGCTTGACCAGATAGCTAAACGCTGAGGTTATACTCCTTTAAAATTAATTAGGCAAATGCAGGACAGCCGATTTCATACCACAAATGAAAAGGCTACAGAAATTTCTCCTGTTAGCCAACTTCACCTCTGAAAACAACCGACTCCCATGTTTTTTTCTTACATAAAGTCTCTCCAGCGTAACTGTCTTAAAATTCAGTGATCACAGAGGAGATCATTCACACCCAGTTCTGCATTAAAGTGTGAAAATGACAGAAATGGCATACTAGGAATCCCTATTGTAGGCAGCAAATCACTGCCACAGCTTAACTAGGACACACATTTTTTTATTAACGGATTAAAATGAAGTTGTCAACATGCAGTAAGTGTGTGTGCCCACTATTACAAACATGGCTTTTATACGTTATCGTCAATGGGACTGCGACTCTTTCTGCTCCCCCATTAATAAAGCTTGTGTGCACAATTCACACTATTCATCCCATTATGTAGCCGGCTGAACTGTGACCCGCAGAGGTCACCAGAGCATCCCATCTGCGATCCAGCTGACTGACAGCCCTTTACAAAACTGCTGTCACTCTCCTCTGACATGTCGTGGTAGAAGACAGTCATAAAGCAGCAGCATTGTGTGAGTCCTTTATTATTATTGTTTTCTTTCTTTCTTCGTCGCAAAGATAAGACGCATCGAGAAAGTTATTATCTAAACACTGCTTTACGGTCTGTCATAGGAGTGGGGGATCGGAGAAGGTCCTAATGAATCTAACCCTCTCAGAGATTTATTTCTTCACAGCTGCTTTTAAATATTCCTGTCTGTTTGGCTGGCCTATTAGTTACAGTGTCTGTTAGTCATCCTAACTTCTTTTTAAACTCATTGCTGCCTTTTGCAGCCAAATACCATCATTAGGTCCTTTACAAAGTACCATCGCTAGTCTCCTGAGCTTATAAAATTACAGGAAAATACCAGACAGATGAGCAAAGCAAGGAGGAGGGAGAAAAAAGAGAAATCATATTTAATAACTGTACATTCTGCTCTGTATTTCTGTTAAGCAACATTCTGATTGAAGTTTTAGCTATTGTGAGGAAATCTGCAGTCCAAGGCTAATAGCATTTTGTCTGGTATCTCGTTACATTGACAATGTCACTGTGACGGCAGGAAAAACAGTGAAAAGCACAGAAGCAAACGCAACCCTAATAAATTAAAGTTATATTCTCTCCGTGCATATGTCTTATGGTGTATGAGTTGAACATGCAATTGAGAGGACTGCACATTTGTAACTTGATTACGCTTTTACAGCTCCCAGCTCTGGCCAGCTTCTAGACCACACGCAGAAATGGTTTAAGCGGTAGCTTGGCTGGGGTCATGCCTACACATCTACCCGCGTGGCTGGCGAGGCACCACTGCTGTGCCTGGATGGGGACTGCCCCCAAATGCAGAGTATGGCATCAGGCTCTGCTGCTGGGGGATGGCTGGGGCAAGAGGAACATGCAATCTTCTGCCTGGCTCCATCAGGCTTGGACTTCACTCCACCCAAGGGTGCTGGATGTCTCCTTTCTGCTGGCCCCGCAAAGGCCACGTCCTGGGCAGAGAGCCCTCCCTATAGCAGAGCACGGATGGGCTCTGCACCCACCTCGGGTGAAAGCAGCCACCCCTGCAGGCATCTTCGCTGCTCGGGTTTCGTGTGACCACGTACCCACAGGGTGACCTGCATGAAGGCTGAGGTCCTGAATTGCCCACTCTGATTAAACAGGGGCAGGACATGTCTTCCATCCCAGTCAGGGAGGAGACATTAATTCTGCTATAAAAGGCACCATTTTACAATAGGAAATTGCCATAATTGTACATTTTTATTGTCTCGTCTAGGCTCCCTACGTTTCTGATAAATGCAGCTTAAGAACTCTTCCTGCAAACCACACAAAAATAACTGCAGTTTAAGCAGCAGGAAGTTTTGAGATAGGGAACAACAAAAGCAAGGAAATTCAAAGTTAAGGCTGATGCTCTGTTGCTGACTTGTTATGTTGTGGTTAGTGGTGATGGTACGGATAGTGTGTAACGTATCTTACTGATCCAAGACCCCTCAGTAAATAACCAGGCACGAAGGAATGACAGGGGAGGGAGCACAAGCCTTCACTTCACACCTCCTTGCTTCGGGCAGATTCGTGTTGCAACCTTCCAGTGACTGAAACAGGTTTGTGTGCACTTTCCTCTCTACGTATTTTTCATCAGAAGTGCAGGGGTTTCCCCCCAACAGGGTTCCCTGCTTTAAAATTACAGTATGAGAGAAAACAAAAAAAACCACCAACCCTCTCCGTGGAGTACTCTTGCATCAACGTACTGTTGATCAAGGTAATTTAAAACGTGAATTTTGGTTTGGATGGGAGATGAAATTGTCCTGTCAAGCATAACTTAAAGAGGTAGTTGGACTCAAAAATCAAAATTTTTTGTTCTCAAAACTGGGTACACAAAGTCTCAGAGGCATCTGTGTTTACTGGTCCTGTATGGGTTTTTTTAAACAATGAGGAGGAGGTCTGGTGGTAGCTGACTCAACACCAATTTTAAACTGGTTTAGAAACAGGACTTACGTACCTGCCAGACAGCAATGAAGTCAAAGAGCAGCCACAGTCTGCCGGGCACATCATGTGTTTCGGCATTCTTTAAATACTTACTTTCACTGCAACGCCTTGAAGGCTGCTGTGATCTGGCAGACTGAGATAGGAAAAACAACGTCTTGTCTAAGGTTTGTGCGTGAGGAGCTTCACCACCTCCTTCACACAGGGTGCAAACAGGACACAGGAGAGAGTGGGCATGATGTGCAAAAAGAAAGTGCTTAAGTAACACCTCAGCAAAATCCCCATTGATTTTGTATCACTTAGCAACATGTGAAATTTACCCTTGTTTGCAGACAAATGTGCAGATAATTCTACTTATCTATCTTACCCCTGTGAACATAAAATCTACTCCGTGAGGGCTGTCCTGCATCTACGGGTGACCAGAGAGGAACCTATCTCAGCTGAAATCCATCTGTGTCACGAGAGAGGGAAGTTGGTCTCAGTTAGGGCTTGGAAGGTGGTTGCCTCGAAATCTGACCTTTTAGTCCAAAGAGTAATTCAGTATAATACGATAACAATCCTGGGGAGTGGTAAGTGTTTTGACAGACGAGCACACATCTGTGAGCACCGAAGGGCTGATCCAGAGGTTACCATTATAAAAATCAGCTGTGTCCAACAGTTACCACAGTATTATCAACAGTATTAGAGGTTCCCCCACCCTATACTTAGATTAGGAAATAACTGTGGTAGTTGTGTGGTTTCCTTTTGGCAGCTGCTGATCTTTCAGTGGTGACCACTGAATAATACAATGAGCAGAAATGGTACTTGTTACATCCAGCGCTTGGTCTTCTGCCATAACTGCTACGCAGTATGGAGCTCAGCGGTTGCTGCCTGCAGCCCAGCAAAATCCCAACACAGACAGTACCACAACTGAATTTCCACTGCCGAGCAAACTCAAAGGCCAAGTGGTTGGAATTCTCCAGTTTAAATGATGTATTTTATCATTGGATTTCACGCGACTAAAGCTGTGTATTTTTAATTGAAAAGCTGAAAAGCAGGAAAGCAACCAACCTCAGATGCATCTTGGGGTTTCTGTGCATTATCTTTTTCCTTCTTGCTCTTTTGGTTTTCATTTTTGATGCGTTTTGTTCCAGACACTTTTGTTTTCGCTTCACCCTCCTGGGAACTGTTATCCTGTTTTCGAGGTTTCACTGGAGGCAGTGGCTTATCTTCCTCTCCTTTAATAAATCTTTCATATGGCAGGATTAATCTAGAGGATTAAGGAACAAATAATTGATCAGGTTTTACCATTCTAGCAAAGAACAAAATGTATCTACTACGAGCAGTTTATTTAATAAATCCATTTTCTTCTATGGCATAAAAGCAACAGTGTAAACTCTACATCTATAAATCCAAGTATGATAAATCAATTTATTTGGCAGGACTATCGTGTGGCATAAATTCAGTGGAGTTGGAGTTGGTGTGGATCAGTTGTCAGTGATGCTACAGTGGTTTGTGCGGCTACACCAATTTGTACCAGCTGAGGATAGGAGCCACCATGTTTTAGACTTAATTTTTAAAAAAAAATCCACCATTGATTTTTATTTTCCCTCCCTACCCTTGAAAGCATGCAGCAAACCCCAGGAAAACACCTACAAAGCCACAGCCAACTTGATAACAGCTACACAATTTCCAGGCTGGTGGTTCCCCTGAGTGCAAGGGCAAGTGCCAGGAACTCGGCGGAAGAGGAGAGCGCGGGGCTGCAGGAAGCCTCCAGCAGTGGGCACAGCACCCGGCATGCTGCGAGCAGCACCAGCCCACCGCCACCCCTGCAATGCATCCATGCAGAGTCCGTCACCATGCTCCCTGCTCCCTGCCTTCGCCACTCAGTCTTTTTTTAAAGAGGAAGGAGAGAGGAAGAGAGTTAAAAGCGAAGGGATTTTTTCACTGCGGAACTGTCCTCTGCAAAGTGCATGAGATCGCTCTAAAAAAGCGAGGAAGAAAGACGGACGAAAAATATCCTCCCCCGAAAGCATCAAACACACTGAGTTTTAATCTATCTGTTTTCCCTTTGCAATTCTTGATCTGAAAGGAAAAATAACTGATATAATTAAAAGGGATGGATTGCATTACAATCTCAGTTTCAACTTCAGTGATTAAAGTTTTTATAATGCATTTGCTATGATTAATGACTCACTGTGGGATTAATGCAAGACTCAGACTTTAAAAATATGAACTTTAATACAGCAAACATAATTTGTTTTTTAAAAAAAAGACAAGTTGACTCTATGAAGAAAACTTACTTTGCTTATAAACAACATAAATCTGTTCAAATAACAGGAATCCTTAATTATCTTTAATCTAAGACTCCAAGGCAGAAACCTCTTTGGTTCAGATATTCGTTTGTTATCCTAGAATCAGTTTTTAAGCATGCAATTTTGATTTACATACTTAGATGTTCAAACACAGTTTGGGCTTAAGAGAGCAGAAATTAGATTGCTCGTGATCATAATATTTTACATTTTAATAAAATACAACATAAATTATGTTAAAATATAAACCTAATTTATGCTATATTAGAAACAAAATTCATTAACTGAGCATGCTCTGACATGGTATGTGCAAAGAGGCGTGAATAATACTTTCTAGCCCTGAATTTGGCAGGGCTCCAGTAATGAAGCTAAGCAGAGCCCACAGGGAATATTCATCTTCAGATCCCATTACAAACTGAGTTTAAACATGTTACAGCTGCTAAAACTGGAAACTGCTCCCTCTATGCAAACTTAGCAAAATAATACGCAGTTGCCAAATACCTGCTTCCCACTGTAATATTACAGTTAATGTTTATATAATAAAAAGCATAACTAAGCAGCATAAGAAAAAAATAATCGTGTTCATACTTGAGGCTGCTACATTTCACTCGCAAAGCGTGAATATTGGTGAAAACACTGAATTCCTCCCCGTGCAGCACAGAGCGCTTCGGACGGCACGAGAGGCAAGGCTGGGTTTCACACAGGGCAACGTCGAGGCTGCTCTGCCATGTGTTAAATATTTAAAATCGCTTTTAATAAAAACACATTTTATTACAATAATTGTTAGCACTGCGAGGGGAGTGTTTGACTTTGTTTTGTTTCCATGGGAACACGTCGCCCATTAAAAATCTACATATTGCACCCGTAAAGGTTTCAGACACCGTCCTGCGCCCCACGGGAGACGGAGACGCTCCCGGCCCCGAGCGGCCCTTTCCATGGAAGATGCCGGGCGGTTAACCCTGTGGTGACGGCTGGGATGGGAGCAGGACCCGGGCCGGCACGAGTAATCACCGCTCGTGTGCTCGCCACCGAGCCTTGTAGGGTAACGCGGGACGCGAACTCCTCCTCCTCATCCTGCACCTCACCAGAACTCATTAGCTTTGGCGCTAATTAGTAACTGTGGCTTAAATTTCCCTCTCTGATCTTAAGGGTTCATGTGGGAGTACAAGGTTTTCATTTTAGTTATTTTTCACTGAGCTCAGCAGTTGGCAGGCGGACAGCAGTAAAAATACATTTCACATAGCCGGTCAAAGGCCCGGAGCCAGCGGCAGGAAATCTGGAATTAAATGTTTCGTGTATCAGGGAGGCAGCATGACTAAGGTAAAAATGAATCAAAACACAAGGACGGCTTGTTCTAGGATTTTCCCCTCCTCATTTGAAATGAGGGCCAGCAGCTCGCTGCTCCCCGCCGCCGCCGAGGTGGCTTTTGGGGGCCACGGAGGGCAGCTGGAGAGGAGCTGGGCGGCAACGCGGGCTGCGTGATCCCGGGGAGCAGCACCAACGCCAACAATTGCCGCTTCACGTAGATATTTCCGTCGGTTGCAATTTTCACTGAATGTTTTTTCAGTTATCCTGTCATGGTACAACACAATTACCCACAGGATATGATCTTATCATTTGATTATTAGAAGTTTTTATAGCGCAGGAGTAATAAAGCTAATACAGCTCTCGGAACATGTAAGCAGCCGGCTCACATGCCATAAAAGCAGCCAGCTTAGCCAATTTAAGGTCAATATTGCCCAACACAGGAAGAATGCGATCTGCTATTAGCCAAATAGTTTAGCAGAATGTGACATGTCTGAAACCAACATGAGAATATTATTTTTTTTTGGTCAAATATTTGCAGCGCAGGTAAGATTTAATCAATCTTTGCGCAAGGAGAGGTAAAAAACGACCTCCAAAAAAACGGAGGTGGACACCTTGAATGTATCGCGTTCTGGAAACAACCACCACGCTTTCAGCCGCTTTGAACTGTGGCTGTATTTCACTGCCAGAGGGAAGTATCAAAGTATTCATAAAAAAAGGAAAAGAGGGGGAATATGTTGTAGTCTAAAGAATATTTACTTGTAAAGCCTGTGAGGAGACCAAATAAAAGGGTCTTTATCATGATCAACATTCCAATATTAAGATTAATAAAATGTATTATTTATAAGTCAATTAACATAAATAGAATATGTAAGCACTAGTGTATTAAAAAAATCTTTCCACAGGCAGCAGATTTTAGCAGCATGAGGTTTTTTTTTTTTTCCCCTGGAATAATACAAGAATAACATTTTCCAGCCAAGAGCAGAAACAGTAGGGGAGTCTTTGCTATCACAGGGCTTCTTATTAAATTCAGTCACTGTGAAAAGCCAGTCTTTTTGGTATTTTTTTTTTTTAAATAAAGACAACTTAAAATCAATACAAGTTAGATTAACAAATCAGTACTATACTAATCCTGATTTATTACAATCGGCAATATTAAGTTTAATCACGTATAAACTGCTGCTCAAAAAAAAGATTTTGCTTTACTAAGTCCTGAATTAAATAATGGTGCAGAGTGTACTGAGTTTTTAGATCTGCATCATCTGATATTATGAAAAATTCAATGTACTTCTCTGCAGCAGATGTCAGAGGTCAGCAAATCTATTACAGTAATGTAAGTAATCTGGCTTTCTGCCAACCTTTTTTTAAAAAACACTGAAGCAGATAATTTTATATTTACAAATTCTAAAATCCTCCAGGGACTGAATCTCTTTCCCAACAAAAAGCAGAAACTTCGCATTAGAGAAATGTATTTCACAGTATATCAAACATGTCTTCATCATTAGCATTTCATAAAAAGAAGAAAAAAAAAAAAAGCCCTTAATCTTTATTAGTCAACATTTTTTCCCAGCTACAGAACTAACAATACAAGATCTCAGCTGAGCCAGTAACCGCTACATTTTCATGTATTGATCATGCAGAATGAACGACTTTTTTGGCCTGACTGCTTCACGGGACACATGAGAGCACATCTATTTATAGACATGATAAAAAAAGTAGTTACAATAATGCAAAGGATCTGACCAGCCCAGAAAGAGGAAGGAAATTAAATGTTAAGGCTGCCAGTTTCCTCTTTAGCCCTCCCCACTGTGTATGGATATGATGGGGCTCTTGGGCCAGGGAGGAACCATATGCCCAGGACACACAGGGTGAAGGAGGGAAGGAGGCAGTTCAGCACAACCTCTACAGTATTTTTTCTATTGCTTGTTTCAGTGTTTATTTTTGTTTTCTTTCTGGCAGAATAAAATATTCCAGCACGTCTCCCATTGACATCATCTTACTTTCTCAAGGGCTCCAAGCCCAACACAAAATAGTGCGCACTGGAGGCTCCCAGCCACAAGAATAATCTTGGAAGGACTTAAAATACCAAAGCCCATTCCTTGGGAGACACTGCCCCATTCCCATGCTTGGCCAGAAGCTTAAGGAGGTTGATTGCAATAGGAATGGAAAAAGATTTAAATCTGCTCCACCAAATGAATACAGCAACTGGTTAACCCGTGGAACTCACTGCCAGTGGATATCTTGGGGCCAAGGGATTAGTGAGATTATGCAAGGATTAGATGCTAATGTAAATCCTGAGAACATTAAGCTCTTACAGTTTCAAAAACACGGAAAAGGGACAGGCAATAAATCCCTTTACTGGTAGAAGTTTGGAAAACATTTCCCTCCTGGGCATATTATGCCGCAGTGGCTCTTGCTCCTTCCTCTGAAGGCACTGCTTGAGCTGGGGGACGAGACGGTCGGTCTGCCTGGTTCAGCAGGGCAACCATCTGGTTCGAGAGGTCCTCACGGCAGCCAGGCAGAGTCACCCACGCTCCCTGCAGCCAAAGGGTCTGGGCACAGTGCCGGGACGAGCGGTGGCTGAGCTGGGGCAGCTCGGGATGGCTCCAGCGACAGTCCCTGCGGTGCAAACGGGTCCCTATCGATAACCTCAGTGAGAGAATCTCAATTCCTGTTCCCTAGAAACTCAGTGGCAAATCATTCAGTCATTTTAAGGAACCAGCAGGAATGTCCCAGCTCTGGTCCCAAGAGAAGTCTTGTCTCTTTTACCCTGATGCTGTTCGAAAGGGATAAAATCTCAGAGCAACGCTGTCAGTGTAAGCACAGGAAACAAGCCACCTTCCACAGCAGTCAGCTGGTGGGGGTGGCCAGGAGCAGGAGGCAGCTTTCCTAGGCACCAGTGACAAATTCCCAGCAGAGAAGAGGGGAGAGGAATAACCCACACTCTATGGTTTCAGCCTGTTTTCCGAAATGGGAATATAAAATACATTAAGGAAATCAAGCAGTGCGTTCCTGTAGCCTGATTTCCCCGGACTGCATCGTACAATCCAGGAGTTACGAAAGCAAGCCTTGCGTGCTTTTGTGCAGAACACAATAGCAATAGGATTGTTTGCATTTGTCTGAAGTACAAAATGGGCATGTATTTTATCAGCAAAGACAAAACATGCTTGAGTTCAATTTTCTTCCCAAAGAACTTTCCTTCCTTAAAGAAATGGCTCTTTCTTCCTTTCATCAACAACTTTCCTCACAGCCCACTGGGAGTGCTGGTGGGTAATGAGAATGGCTCACTGCTGAAAGGTGGGAAGTGCGCTGCTGTAAGAGAATTCAAAGACACTTTGTTTTAAGTAAACTGGAAATTAGTGACATTACAAACACAGCTGTTGATTTAGCTGCACAGCCAGGCGAGGGGAAGGAAGCTCAGGCACTCTCAATCCTACGGCTCAGCAGGAGGAGATGAACAACACCAATCTCTACCTTTGGTGTAGATTTACTGCATGGGAAAGATTCAAAGGAAGGGTGAGGGGAGAGAGCAGCTTCCCCAGGTCACTACTAAATTCCTACAAGCCTCTATTTCGGCCACAGTCACCATTTCTGCATCTAAAGGCAGACGTGCATGTTGTTCAGTAGGTCCACGTAGTCCCTGCAATGCTTGGTCCCTACACTCAGGACAAGCTTCCAGATGACACTTTGCATTGCCCATGGGGTGCAGGTCTCCTGGAGGGATTCCAAAGTCCTGCCAGCCCTCCCTGGGAGCTCTGAGCCATATCTCCGTTGCACAAAGTTGAAAAAACTAGGTGCAACCCCTGCCACGTTAGCAAAGTCCTGCAGTAAAATACAAGGTGGAAATTCCCAGCAGCCCTGGGGTATCCAAGGGGAAATATCTTACTCTCCATCCCTGGTGCTGCTCCTGCAAAGGCGAATGGCGCCATCTCCCATCGCGCAGCACTCTCCTGGGGCAACTCTTGCGGCTCTCAGCAAGGGAAAGGGGCTTGTTCCCTGGCATAGAGCCTGTCCCTACTCCTGGATGTCAAGAAATGAGGGTACCACAAGACACACACTTTACCTGTTATTGACCACCCAGCTCAGCTGCTGGGAGTGCCGGGACCCCAAGAGCATCGGGCACACTGCACAGCCTCAGCGCCTGGTACGCGTCAACACACACGCGTATGGTGGGCACGCCGGGGGAAGTTCCCTCTGCTTGGGGGACAACCTACCCAGGAGCACTGCACAGGGCATCCCCCAGTTCTGCTGGGACTAACTCCTGGGTGGAAAGAAGGATGGGGCTGGGAGAACAATTCCCTGCGAGGAGAGAGATCATCTCCTTCCACACACTGGAAGGCAGTGTCTGACTGTCCAGCACTCTGGCACCCAGGGAGTTGCACTGATTGTAGTGCTGGCCCCTAAGTCTCTGAGGCTGAAAACCCAGAAATTCTGAAAAAACTGTGTGTTCTCAGATGTTTTGAATGGACAGCTAAGGATCTGTTTTAATGGTAAACAATTACATTCCTCTGTCATCTGATACTTTTTAAATTTTGGGGAGAGGGGAAGCTTTCTGATTTTTCAATAGTTCCTTTGTTAAAGCATCTGTTACTCACATAATTGAAAAGATGTTTGTTCAGTGGTATGCTTGAGAGTACAGTTATTTAATCTTAATGATAAAGCCCTGAGGGCAAAAAATCATAAGTAGAAACCTCTTGTTATTTATCAAAAAGGAAAAAAAAAAACCAAACCAAAAACCCAGGAAAAGAAAGAGAGAACTGAGACACCTCATCTATCTTCAGGCTTAAATTTGTGCTTGATGGAAAACTATTGAGACAATTTGCAACTTGTGAAGTTTTCTGGGAGTCTGGGACTAGCTGAAGAGGGAGGGTCGGCAGGAAAGTGGAGTGAAGGCAAAAATAAAACAACCAAGTTAGTATGACAAGAAAAAACTGCTGCCTGGCAAGTTTTTTTGGTCAAACAAAGAGCTAGCTATAGTTTACAGCATGACATAACATTTGATTAATTTTTGCCTGAGGATGTTTTCACACTTAACAGTGTAAATCAAAACCTTCTGTTAATTACAATGTGTATTAAAAGATAACCATAAGCATTTTCATGTAGATGCTGTTCTAGCCTCCTATTTTTTTGTTCCTTCTAGAAGATTGGCTGCTATTTCCTACAAAACTCCACTGAAATGCTTACACATTACCAAAGTTATCCAAACGCTTTAACAAAACCAAACAGCATTTGCATGGAACACGGGGCTCTCTTGCATATTGAATTACTGCACAATATCCTTAGGGCAGAGAGACTTTACGGCTGTTAAAAGGAAACCATGTAAGGGACTTACTTTGACCCGCCTTGTGTTTCTGATAATATATAATATTTATGTCAGCGATTTAGACAGAAAAATGGCAGAATGGGCTCTGGACTGCACAGGACGCTGTACCTCCTGGGGTTTAGACCCCTGGTAAGGGCCAGACATGCAGGGTGATCTGCAGGGGCCACACTCACTCACAGCCAGAATAAAACCCTCTGCAGGTACCCGTCTCACCTCTTTGCTCCTCATCAAGTCCTGGGTGGTTCTGGCTCTGCAGAACACTTTCCCACTCAGCAGCCTGAGTTTGATGAGACCGTGAAGCCTCTCCAGCTGAGTTTGACTGGGCCAGGCTGGTTTTCAAGGTGCTAGCGACTCATGAGGGCCAGGATATGAGACCCACTGCTGAAAAGCAGGATGCAGCCTGTGGGATACGCTGGGTCCATCACTGCTGGAGAGCCCAAGGGAAACCAGGCTCCCTGCAGCACCAGGATGGCTCCTGCCCTATGGGCCCATCCAGCTGCCTGCCACGACACCTTCTAACACCGACACGTCTGCCCACCAAAGCAGCCAAGAAGTGTTACTGCATGCTGTTGCACACCACAGTTCCTCAGCCCATACGTGTTTGTGCACAGCTTGTGTGCAAGCAAGGCTTGCTTTGGAGGAAACCAAGATGAATCACAGTCAGACTTGGAGGGAGAAAAAGGCCCCAACAGACAATTCCTCGTAGTTTTGTTTTGTTTAGTGCATTTTAGTGGGAGCTTTCTATACCTCGCAAAATAGCAGGTTGGGTTTTTTGGGCTGGGTGTTTTGGTTTTTTTCTTTTTTTTTTTTTTGGGGGGGGGAAGTGATGGTGTTGTAATATTTATGAAAAATCCCTATCAACAACGTCACCGGCAGTGCAGAAACACAGCCTATCGTTCACAGCGGAAAATTAAAGCTGTCGATCATGTGTTTTGTGTAAAAGCGAAAGAAACCTCAAACTCTGCATGTGAAAACCACATCTGCATTATTAGGGGAAGGCAGTATGCAGAAGAGTGCTTTGCAGAAAAGTAGCCGTTTCTGAGGGTTTCTTGATAAGAGGGAGATGTAGGGTACTGACAAGGGCTGTAAGAGTTTCACAGGAAAGGTTCAGGCTGAATCAGCTAATACCAATCACACACGCCTAGAGCCTTCCGTGATCATGCAAAGTGAGTGCATTAGAGGAGCACAAATGAAGAAAGTAGCGACCAAAACAACAACCCATAAGCTCGGAAGGGTCTGAGTTGTGCACAGAGCAACAGCCCCACGATGGGAAAACATTAATGCTTTTTATATTGGTAATCATCTGTAACATGAGCAATTAAGTACAGCACTAATGGACTATAGCCAAGAGCCTGGTACTAATATTAAAAACTGACAGAGATGAATAGGTTTGGAAGGAAAACTAGGCTGACAAAGACATTTTTATGAAGTGCTTGGGCCTATTTGGAATAACCCAATCAGAGGCAGGTTCAGACCAGCCATGCCTACAGTGACAATAACGCATTCATTGGCATTATACGATGCCTGCTATGCTTTAAATAAAAACACCCATTGCTGCTGCTCAGCAACCTGCACTTCCATTATTATACTCATTAATAAAACAAAAGTTGTCTAACTAATATACAAGTAACACTTACTGAAACACTGGCAGCCTCGTCTTGTTTTAAAATGAAACCAGTTACTGGAAACACAAACCGTACTACATGAAAAATGAATCAGTTGATAACGCACACAAAATCTTTCTTTCCCTTTTACCAGGGAAACAAAGCAAACACCGCACCGACCGAAGCACTGCTGCGCAGCAGCAGCAACCACCACAACCCCTGCCCCAAACAGGGGGGCATGGAGAGGGAAGCAAAACATTCCCCACAGCCTTTACATCTGGCTTTGTTTCAGCTTTCGCCATCCTCGGTACCATGGGATTGCAGCAACACGCTGGCTTTTCAGAGGTTAGAGGCACCTTTTGAGAAAAGCAACATTTCTTCATGGGATTTGCTAGACAGAGAGGCAATTCTGCCCTCTCCATTTCTTGGTTGTTTTTTTTTTAAATTTTAATTTATTTTTTTTAATATTTCTTTTTCCCCTTTGAAGTTGCATGTGAAACTCCACCTTGGAGAGGGCAGGAAGATGGGATGCAGCACCTGAATGGGACATACGTGCCACACCTCAGCGTTCCAAGGATGTCACTGAGAAGTTGCTGCCACGTAAGCAGCCTTGGTATATGAAAGCCGGTGCAAACAGCTGGGACCTTCTCTGTCATCTTGGAAGAAAGCTAGTTAACACAACACAGATGCCCTTGAGATCTAGTTGTAGAGACGAATGGCAAGGCTAAGTCAGGATCAGTGAAGTCAAGGAACTGCCTGTTCTGCCTTCAGTAAGCAAGGAAAGGCCAGTGGGATTCAGAAAGGAAAAATCATGAGGTTTATTCAGCATTTACTTCCCAGCTTAATTCAATTTCCAGTTTAGCTTTACAGCCCACCTTCAAGTTAGAAAATGTATGTGTGTCCGGAATCATAAATGCATATTCCTGCACTGCCGTTCTAGTTTGAGATTAAATGTCATCTGAGCACTTTGGCTATAAATGAGCATTACATTTACAGGTGCTGCAGTTAGAATTACCAGCTGAAACAAACCATGACAATTTCATTTACATTTTTCCAAGTCTGAGGCTTAATACAGCTTTCCTGTGGTGGAAAAAAAAAAGTGTCTAACACTAGAAATCTAGAGATCAGACCAGTCACTGAAGGTTTTTGTACATGTGTTTTGCTTTTTCAGACTAGATTTGGTGAAGTATATTTTAGGTAAGCTCAGGCTAACCTTAAAATCCCACAACTTTTTTTCCAAATGTTATCTTTTGACAGCCTGCCAGAGATCTGGAAAATAGGTGCTGCCTCATATCAGACTTAAGCCAGAATGACACAACAGATTGGCATCCAAGAACTCAGCTTCAAACTCTTCGGTGTGTGAAGACCAATCTAACCATAAACTACATGACTCTCTCCTCAGACTGGTTCAAGGCAAGCTGAACTGCTTTTGGGTAGCCTGGAAAGCTTTTCAATCTTGAAAGCATCATGAATCTGCTCCAGGTTTTCTAGTGAGCATAATGGGCTTTGTGGCACTACGTAGCACACCACCGAGTGTCACACGGACAAGTTTCTATGCATCAAAAAGGAGTGCAATCCAAGGGTTCAGAGTGTAAAAAAATAAACCACTAGCACAAAAGCAGAAGAGAGAGACGGGGAGGTTCATGGAGTATTTGTGAATGGTTCATTTATTTTTCCACAACTACAAGAGGCATGCTCTCTCAGTGACTCTAGGATTTCAACATGGAGCCCAGTAACGCTTGCTCTCTGTGCAACCTAAGCCTGCAGAGACTCAAGTCCCATGCGTGTCCGGGTCTCCGCTGTCAAACAACCAACACCCTACAAAGCACATCTGGTGAGGGAAGAGCCAGACTGCCAGTTTGAAACCCATCGGCTGACTTGGGTGCAAGAGGAAGCCCTGAGCCTCTCCGGGTTGTAATGATGTCGGGGAAGAGTCAAATACCCGGAATCTGATGAGTCAACAATCTGTAACATTTGTCTGCAACGCAAAGGCAGGGAAAAGCCCTGTCTGATGTGCGCAGCAACTCACTCAATTTGCTCTGCTGCTTGGCTCAATCTCCAGAAAGCTTCTAACTTCTTTGTGCAGCCAAGTCCTTATGCTGGAGACACCTCCTGTAAATGAGGGCGATCAATCTCCCCCTCCATGAGGAGGGCAGCGACTCCCTTGGAGTGACCAACACGTAAGGCATTAAAAGAAGGTGACACCCTGCCCTCTGAGCACAGCTCCGCTGTGGCTGCCTTATGCGCAGGCAAATACAATCTCTTCCTGACCCCAGCAAAGTAACTTGTTTATGTCCAGGAACAAGAGATTGAACTTTCTTATCTGAGCCTGAAATTGCAGAGCTTTTCTTAACATTTTCTTGTGTAAGAAAAGAAAAAAAAAGGAAAAAAAAAAAGAAAAAAGAGAGAGTTGTTTCTAAAAAACATACCAAACCAAAACAACATTCCAACGCCAGCATTTTATTCAATGCGTGCTGGCTTCACAAGCCCTGGACGTTATTATCTACATGGGAAGAATAAGAAATCAACAGTTCTGACCAGCAACAATGGCTGCAGAGAAAGAGTGTTTGGCAGCAGCTCGCAGGCAGGGAGGAGGGAAGGAATGCAATGAAGAAGAGGAATGCCATGCTCTGCATGACCTACAACATTAATAGCACCCTGCATTGTGGGTCACCCCATTATTTTGATCACAACCACAATTTCCTTAATTGGTATTCCTAAAAAACGACAGAAGACAAGCGTTTGCATCAATTAACTGCCGTTTCTTATTTCTCCTTGAGTATGTTTTGCTCAATTTTTCAGGGTCTTTAACCGGAAAGCTGTGTAAAAATTAAGATATGTACCAAAGAAAAATACGATGCTTGTTTTATTTAGTCACTGTAGACATACACTCCGGTTTAAATTACAATGGATTATCTGACTAAACTGTTGCGGGAATATTTACTATATCTTTAAGAAGCCTTGCTCTCTAATTCTTTATAAAATGCTTTGAAGGCTTTCCAAATTAATTTTTTCATTATTAAACAAGCATTTCAGATTTGTTATCTTACCTTTCATAATGTCTGCGAGTACATGTAGCAGCACTTGTGCTTCCAGGGTTACCACCTAATTCATCATAAATATGTTTCCATTGTCGCCGGGCTGTTATCTGTAAAAATGGCAATGGAAAATGTAATCTTGCATCTTTACAGATTCTACAGCGTTTGCGTTCACAACAACAAATGCATGTGTGACACTTTCAGAACAGCATGTACTACAAGCACTATAAAACCCCCTACAGAATATACAGAGTGCACAGAGCTTTGGGTATCTTTTTTTTTTTTTTTGGTAAGTTAACACCGTGTCTATTTGCTTTCTCTCTAAAATGGAGTGATCTGACTGGTTCATTATCAAGTCACAAGCAATATGGCCTCACAAAAGAGGATCTCACTCAATACAGGGTCATTAACCATCAGAAGTTATGCAGACAAATCCCACGGTGAATTATGAAAATGAAGCTCAAACCATACTCAGCACAAATAATGATTACATAGTTATTTTAACTGAATTAGAGAAAATAAATCTGCTGCAAAACCCAAATCCACTACAGAATTCTGTAAATCCACAAAAGCGTAGTCCGCAACTCTTTATGTTACAAGCTGTTTATTTTTATCCATTTATTTCAGTAAAATATATAGATCAAATAGTAATGAAATCTTAACATACTCCAACGTTAATATTTGAGCTATGTACTTTATTGGACCACGCTGATGAAAATAAACATCTTGTAACATATTGAGTTGCATACCATGGTTCTGTTTTTTTTTACAGAAATTAGGATTATACAGAATAACAGATGGAAGACCTGGCAAAAGAATTGTTTCTGAATATCACTTCATTATTTTATATATTCCGCTATATTTAAAACAGGAAGAAAAACAGGAATAGGACAAGCACAACAGATCATCCTCTTTTGCCTGCAGCTCATAAAGAAGGCCAGTGGAAAACTGTGGGGATAATTTGGGGAGAATTTTGTCATTTTCTGTGGAATGCTGTGGATTTTAATATATTCAGCCCCGGAGGCTTCTTCAGAGTTACCCACAGAGCAGTCAATGGCGTTTACTGAGGAGCTAAAGGCAGCAATCAGAAGAAAACAAATATTACAACTTGCAATGCAAGGCCTGTAATTTTAATCTAAACAAGAGGAGATAGCTACCACCATTAAATATTACAGGGTAAGAGGTGTTTCTTTTGCGCTCAATATAAGAGGAATATCCTTCCTTGGGAGAAATTATTCTCCAAAGCCAAAAGCGTGGCTGGAGACTTATAATTTGATAATGTTACAATTTATTCAAGTTTATTGTCTGCACCGTTCTCCTTAGAAAACATCATCATCTCCAACTCACTATTAGCACTGTATATAGTTTGCACCTACAGATAAAAGGAGTATTTTATCTTAAACCTTATTTAATGAAAAACCTTACTACAAACGTTATTTAAAAATGACTGCATTCACTAATTTTATTTTCTGTGTTCTGTAACCAGCCCAAAGACCACAGGCACAAGAGAGAGAGACTGCAATTCAAGCATAAATTCTGCAGAAATTATTTAAATACAAATCAAACACTCATCTGAGGATAAGGTTCATTTTAGAATCTATTTTGTTTAAGTTCTTAGGCTGTCTCTTCCCCAGGCTACCCACACTTCTACCCATTATTATTACTAAAGGGCTTGAAGAACTGGAGTCCTAATGAGCCATAAAAGAACATCACTTTCTGAGAATATGAACGGATGCTCCCTCTGCAACCTGAAAGGTCAAAAAAAGAGCTGGACCAAGCACCCTGCTGGGGAGGAATGCCTGGATGGGAAGCTGCCTCCTCCCTGACTCCTACACCTATTCCACTCGTCCTGGGACAGGCAAATGACAGAGGCATGGCCAGAACAGCCCTTATCTTCTGGTAGCTCCCAAAAATCACTGATCCCCTGAGAAATGCTGCAAGTGGCTTCCTGTTAAATCAGGTCTCTGTCAGCCTCACAGACTAAGGGAACAACGATGCACAAAGCCAATCTGGGGTTTGTGCTCTGGCCCTCTGGCAAGCACAGCCTGGCTGGCTTGCAAGGCTGTGGGCCAGGACCTGATGCTTTGGCTAAGTACAGCGATGCTGTGCAAAAGCTATCAACGAAAGCAAAGGATTAGTCAGCAAGAGGACTGCTGCAAGTCCCCTTTTTAAACATCCCGATGTGACTACGAAGCATGGGCTCCATTTTCAAAAGGAAAATGTTAACCTCAGTGCCCAAGTCTCATTAACTATGAGCTGACTCAAGAGTCGATACTCAAGCTGGTACAACACTAAACACAATCAGCTTTACGGGGAAAAGGGAATCCCTTTGAAATCCCTGTATCATTTTAGTGTATCTTTCCTTTATGCTGCTTAGAGTAATAGTATTTATACAACCATTTGCCCAACTTTATCCAATTCTGTCTCTGCAGTGGACCTTGGCCATTAGCAGAGCCGTGCCCTCCCACATACAGAGCGAAGTTTAAATTTGACATTCCCTGAAACGATTGTTATTCTAACAATGCCTGGGCTTGAGTTTTCCCCTGCTCTGGAAAGTTTAGTTCTTATGCTTAATAAACTTCAAAGCAACTGATAAATTACATCCCTAAACAATCTGAACAAAATGCTGCACTGTGGAAACTTCACAGCTGTCATGCAGGGCAGCACTGCTCAAGCTGGATGCTCATGCCGACCACTTCCAAACCCAGGACTTCTTTCTCCTCTCGTACAAGTCCCTCCCAGCCACCCCAGTGAGTAGGAGCCAGGAATGGGCAGTGCTTGGCAATGCTTTGCTTATGGTTGCTGGTCCTACCAAAAATGCCTGCTTTGGCTGCTTTTACACAGCAGTTTTAACTCTGAAAGGGCTCACGTGTGCTCCTGGTTAGTGACATGTCCATGACTGGGCACATGAGGAACAGAAAGGCAGATAACAAAGGTATGAAAATGGTAAAATATTTTAGCTGCCTGGGCAGGAAATTTTGCATAAACACTCAGGAGCAAAGTGCTGGGTTTTTTTAAGGGCATGGAACCATAGTGGTGTAAGACAACCAAGACCTTGCAAAAGCTTTAACACAGGTCCTGAGCACCTTCATTTCCCACTTTTGATTAATTCAGTTTCATTTTCCTGACATAAGTTGACCTGCTGCAGTAGAAAACATACAGAAGTCAAAGAACCTTTGCTGCTTTAGGTCTCCAATTTGTTTTTCGCTACTCCTACCACTATACACATCCCTCCCAGTGCCTGCCACATTTCTAAAAAAAGTGCAGGATGCTACAGGCTCACCCATTAATCAAGGCAATTACACAGGCCAGTCTCATCTCTAACAGCTTCCCATGCCAATGCTGGCGTTAGATTTAAAGTAGTCTTCTGGTTTGTGGACCCCTCCCACAATTTGCTCCAACCTACAGCTTCACAGTCCTAGAGCTGGGGCCACTGGAAGCCAGAAGCTTTGAAAACCTCCATGACATCTTCCCCAGTCAGCAGAATTTGGAGTTAAGCAGGGGACTGGTCTGCCAAGGGATCTGAGAGCAGATCTGATCTGGTTCCTACAAGCACAGCATTAGGCAGCGACTGGTACTCAGGAACAACCAAATAAAACCAATGATCTTATCTATTAAAGTAGAGGACTGTTTATACACATGCTTTTAATGGTGTCTTCTGCTCTGAGAAATCCTAAGGTCTTCTGCACTGCAATCCCAGCTCCCTTTCTCATGAAAAGACTTCTTGCTTATTTTCTGCTGCAACTCTGATGGGGGATTTTCTGGTCACGGTATGTGATGTTCACAATGCTCTTCAAAACAGGGCCCTGGCTATTAGCTCTGTATGAAACTAACCCAGGTAGCTCTGCATTCCACTGATATATCAGTTTCTTTGGGCCTGCCCAGACGCAGGACTGCTGTACTTGTCAATCATTATTTTTTAAAAACTAAAGCACTTTATTGTTGTATCCAGGAAGCAGCAGCTAAATGGGATCCCATCGACCTTTGGCAAAATTTAAGCTGCTACACATGGAAGGTTAAGCTCTGCCTAATTTTCTTTTTACCCTTTATCTTTCTAAGACATCTCCAAGCAGAGCCCATTCAGCACCACAGTCTTCTGCAAACACGCAAAGGCACTCCTTTTGTGTTGGCTCAAAAGGAAAAATGCCACTTTGCGACTTGCCAAGCACAACTCTTTAGATAAATCCTGGAAGTTTCCCATCTGCACCTTTTACTCACTTAGGATGACTGAGAAAATTCCAGGCAATGGCTGTTAAATGCCACTACAGCTGAGCCCCCCAGAACGTGACATTGTTTTGTATTTCATCCGGGGATTTGGGGACATTGTAAATCATTCACACTGTGAAGGTCTGCTGTACAGAGTGCTTTCCAATGCACCCTCCTATTATTAGTAACAAAGATGCTCATTTCATGTATCTTTGTTTAAGAGAAACATGATCCCACCAATTCCAAAGAGACAGCTTCATCTGTTAAGGACTTAAACCAATTTGTACGGGTTGCTATTTTTATTAAGCCTGTATTATGTCCAACAAGAAGTACATGGGAGCGTGGTATTACACAGTTATGGATGACAGCTAAGAATAAGTAGTCAAACAGATAACGGACAGATGAGAAATGACCCTCGCAAGTACTCTTAACTGGAGAGCCCTTAAATACGACATATGACGCACAATCGTGACTTGACATTAATTGATATCCTGTATGTATATGCTGTATGTACAGGTAATACTCTCTGTCAAGCCTCACTGGATCCTTTCCAGCCCCTGAGACATGACAATAAAGGAAAGCCAGTTGGCTAAGAAAGTTGTTCTCTGCACCTCAAATCCAATCCCTGGCTGTTTTCACTCACTTTTAGATCCTTAACCGACAGACTGGACTTGGAGGTCTTGCGCTGTTCTGTGAACCTGGGCAGAAGCTGGAAAACACCATACATAATCTCTGCTTGTTTCTCAAAGATGTTTTTAAAGCCTTATCGAAGCATCTATACACGGACAGGGCAGGGGATGAAATTGAAAATGGGCTGACTATCATTGTTCTGCCAAACACAAGGATGTCAAGTTTGCAACTGCTTTAACTGGGAAAGTTTCTACATTTACTAGTAAAAACCCTAGTCACCTGACCAACCTCTTATTTGTTTCCTGTTCATAAACTGTCTGTCACATGCTGAAGCCAAATATCTACTGTTAAATACTCTTTTCTTTACAACACTTCCAAGAGAAAAGACCCATTTCTGTCTCAATGCACAAAACGAGAAACTTGTGAAATTCTGAAATAAGTTAAAGATGATGAAGCCCTTATAATGAACAAATGACTCGTTCCAAGTCAGACGGAAGGGTCCATACACAGAAATGTGTATTAATCAAGGTAGGTTTGAGAAAGCCTTTGCTCTGCACATGACCTCTCATCAACAGATATTGCCACTGTGCGTGTGAGTGGTGGATTCCGGTCACTACTGAATTACAGCACCCACTCAACATATCCACATCTAAGCAGACCTGCCTAAGATTCTGGAACTGATACTGAGGCCTGTGTCCCCCCAGTCATCCACTGCCTTGCTGAAAAATGAAATGAATCAACCACAAAAGCCTCTCAGCCATGCCTGCCATGATAAAATAGATACAAAGAAATGCAGCTAGGCAAACTCAATGAATATCAGCTGGCCATAAAATAATAAAACCCAGGGTGTGCACAGGTCAAAGTATTGCAACAGCTATTGGTTTAACATTCAGGCAATGTAAAGCAAGGGCAGATCTGTATTGAGGATGAGACTGTCAAGAAAAGAGAATGAGGTCAGGAAACCTCACGCTCCATGTACAACTTAAATTGCAACACAACAGTCCTCCCAACTTCAGCTCTTCTGTAGAGAGCACAGATGCCACTCATAAAAAAAAAAGGCCCAGCACTACAGCCAGAGTCACTCTCAAACCAAAGCTGGGCTCCCAGCTATGTCAGCGGGTGTGAGCTATGCTTGCCTTGCCATTTACTGCCCAGCAAGCAATTGCTTATCTTCTCTATGAAGAATAAGGACCACTGATACATTTTCATCAAAGGTGACAAATGCCCCTAAACACCAGAGAACATCTGTCACTCAGAAAAGGACAGGAGCCTTGAGACAGGGGTGGACTGACGCTACTCTGGATAACATTCTCACGTATGTGATCGTTCCCCTCTGATCCCCTCACGTTACTGCTACCATTACTAGACCTAGCTCTCTGGCCTTGTGTTCACAAACTCACCATCCTACTCCCGCTCTCCCCCAGGCATAGAGGTTCACCTCCTCCAGCATTTCTAAATCCACCCCTCCCCCCTATTCTGGCACTAAAACTCATCTCTCTCCAGCAAGCCGCCACTTCAGTACTTGGTCTCTTCAAGCAGATCTGAAATGTTGCTGTGCAAATGGCCCGCCTCCTTGAGCACTCCGAACACGCCACTCTCAATCTCCCTCCCCGCCCTCCCTTGTGCTCTGGATCAAGTTCAGGATTTTAGCCCTCATTTTCATTGCACTTTACAACTCACGGCAATTACTGATGGCTCATAATTGCTGTAACAATCTATCTACGGTAGCTATACATTCATATATAACCCATGAGCACACCTACACACACACCCCTGTACATAAGCATGGTATGTGCTGATTAATGAAAGATAGAGGAACAATAATAGCCAAACCAAGCATGTATTTTTGTTGAGAAGGTTAGATTTCATGTTTCACAAAATCCCAGCCACACCCATGCTAATCGACCCGTGCTGCTGATTTACAGAACAATACGCTTTATTGTATGGAAGGAAAACAGTGAGTCTTGTATTTGCATTCAATTGACTTTCAGTTTCTTGATAGTGCATTTCTTCTTGTCATTTCTCTACAGCACAGATATGTCCCAGATTACTTCGTAAACAAAGCAAAAATAATTTCTTTCATCCAACTGCGGCAGGAACTGAACAACTTAATCTGATCATTGTGTGCAAAGAAAATATTTCCAGTGACGACATCTTCCTATGTCAATTGGTTTTTATTACAGATGTCATCTCGATGTGCCATATTAATGCTGCTCTTTCTTCTCATTTCAAGATTTTAATCTAAGTTTGTTGCTCTAATATTTTATTGGTTCAAAATACATGCTGTAAAATCCATGGCCATCAAATTTTCCTGTGAGCTAAAAATAAACTGCTCTTGTCAGATATAGTTAGCTGATAAAAAGTGTCAGAGACTTTTCTGAATTACTTTGATAACTTCCTGTTTATGTGGTACTGACCCTTGTCTAATAAAGATCTTTTACACTTGGAATAAGAGAAGATACTGCAGCATACTATTCCTTAATGGACAATGCTGATTACTTTTGAAAGCCTTTAATACATTTCCCATATTAGACATGAACAGATGTCAGGGATGTTGCCAAGTGAAATTTCTTTTATGCAATCTTGGCTTGTTGTACAATAATAGCCCTTTCTCAACATGGGAAAAAATTACAGACCCAACTAATTTCCTTGACAGGGAAGAGTTACATATGTTTTCCACTTGTAGTTTTTACGACAAGTTTACAATTTTGCCAAACCTGGAACTAATTGGGACCGTTTCCAAAAACGGTCCAATAAACCCACAATGTGTACAGCTAGCCTAAAATGCAGCAAATGATTGTTTGCTTTCACATTTTCTTTTTCTAACAGGGAAAAGCTGGATTGCACAATTATTTCATTTAAGTTACTTAAACACTTACTGTTTCATATCCTCCCAGTTTTTGAGCAGCTTGAAACATAGTCCAAAGGTTAACTGTTAGAGGGACAATAAGTATTTAGATAAGCATTGCATTAACCAACATATTTCAAAGAAATGTAAATCAAACAGTTTTTTAAAAAAAGAAAAATAGAGAAAAAAAGCTTGCAGCCCCTGAAAAAGGTCCTGTGAAACATTTTCCAAAGAGGTATTTACATAATCCGAAGAGTAAATATTAGCCCACACTATATATATTTTAATTACATATAAGAGAACATACTTAGATTCCTTAACAGGACTGGAAAAACACACTGAAACAAAGGTAATAGGCTCATTTGACTTTGCTGATAAGAGGCATGGTATAATGACTGTAGCATGTTTCCATAACTTTGATAATAAAAATTGCTCACTGGGAAGAATGTTGCTTTTAATTATTTGTTTAATACTGATTTCATTAGCAAGCAAGCATGAGCCACACACTGGCTCACAGAGAAAGCCTATTGATTAAACAACAATATCCAATATTTACTGCAGCTCAGATAATGGCCTCCATAATCAATAAGCTGCCTTCTAACAGATCCTGTGCGAATGAACCTGGGTCGGGGCATGAATGAAAATTATCATAATAATTACGGTATGAGTGGTTGTGCCTTGCCCATGGCTTGGGGTGGGAGGAAAAGAGGCAACTCAATTCAAAAGATGCGTTGGGTGATGCATGTTGTTTTCTTCAGAACTCCTCCCCTCGCACATGCTTTTCCCCACAGCCCACTGCCCCATGGAGCTGCTGCTTGCTGCTGGTGTCTCGCTTCTATTTTGTTTTATTTTGTTTTATTTTATGAAAAATTGCTGTCACAGCTCTATGAAAGACATATGCACTATTCCACCAACAAACAGGGATCCCCCACAGACATACTACAAATACTTCAGGCCAGACTCAGCAATAAGGCTGCAGCTCACAGAGGACGGGATCTCTACCTCTGCGGGGGGATGCTCTGCTGTAGTGTACATACCGCTGCTCCTCACTAACCTATTTATATTGGCAATGTTTGCACAAGTCTTGCTGGACAAACAGAGAGCCCCGTCCTGCAAACATTTCTGCTTTTCTCAGCATACTTACTCTTGGCATTTAAGTACTTGCTGGATCAGGCCCCTAATTCATAATGAATGACAGGCAACTTTCAGTGTATTTCAGCTAAATGTTAGCAGAGGGCCCTGCCCCCGGCGGGGAATTGGAGAAATAGTACTTTAGCTTGTCTTTCAAGCCCACCCTGTCCCCATGCGTGAGGAAGTGCAGAATAAAACGGAGAGAAAAAAAAAATCCTCTCTTCAACACAAAGCATTCTGAAAGCCTCATTGAACCTTGTACTGTTTCAAAGCTATCAAGAGCTTTGCTTAGGCCTTGATTTAATCTGAATCAATGCATAATGCAACGAAGCTGTTCATAGTACATTAATTTTACTTCCATTTCAAGCAGCCAGTTTTCAGACAAACACTGCAATCATTCGGAGTTATATAAGTTTATAATGGCTGCTGGAGGCCTGTTGCAATCAGTGCCAATTGCTATTAGGTATGTAAATTGTTATGTAAAACATACAGGTTTGACATTCTTCATCAAAATAACACATGGTTTTAATCTGGGAGATAAATTAGAGTAAATAATATTTCAATCCACGGAGTCCTCCCTTTAAGGAAATAAAGTATCATTCATTCTATAGATAAGGAGGAAAAATACCCCCATTTACACCTTTTGTCAGAAACTCTGAAAGATCTACATTGTGCTGCCATATTTATATAAAATTTAGTTACCACTGTATCTTCTCCACCTACAATTGCTTTACAGGTTGTGGCACTACAAACTCTACATGCCAAAGCAATTCTAAACATTGCATTCTGTATTAAACAGATACAGTCTGGCTTTATATTCTCCAAAGTCAGTAATTTATTAACTATAAACACATTTCGGGGCTTAAAAATACGATCCCCTTTTGTGCCTTTCTTGACCACCTTTAAATGCCTTTCTTGACCACCTTTAAATGTCTTCCTTTAATATTTGTCCTTTCATACAGAACATCTGGGCACAATAAAGATACGTCATATTATTAACTCAGAAGAAAGGCATTACAGACGCTGCAGATTTACAAAACAGAAAACTAGAGAGTTTTCAACATGCCTATTTCTAGTCATAATCAGCGGATTTAAACCTATAAATATCCAGCAGCAACTACCCCAGAAAGAAGAGATGCAAATCTAGGCATAAGACAGTGAAATGCCTGACTGGAAAATGTGTAGATATAAACACGGTCCCCCCCATCCATAAGGCTTTAAAATAGGCTTCGTGTGCTAAAGCTTTCTCCAGAGAAGCCAAACCATTCTAAAATGTCAACAAGAAAGTGAGAAAAAGGATACTTACTCTGCTTAAAACCTAAATAGGGTATTCGTTCAATTGGTGTTTTCCTTTCTTTCATATATTTATAAAGAGCCACAAGGAAAGCCTGCTCATCAGCTCTGCATTCTTCACCTACGGCAATCTTTGATTTATCCTCACTTGAGCCTTTTTTACAGTTGCTGTTGTTACTCTTGGGTTTGTGCAAAGCTGACTTAGCCTCACATTTTACCTGGGAAAAGAAAAGATGTCACATCAGATCTGGGTAACCTTTAATTTTCACTTAAGGAATAAATACCCTCTCCTAGCAGAATGGATTGCTGAAAAAATGAAGGCCAAACCATGCAACTGTGTTTGAGGGGAAACAAAGGAAGCTATTTATAGAGCTAAATGTCTTGTTCTGAATCTTAGTCAAAACATTTTTAAATAGCCACATCTTAAAATCATTATAACCCATTGGTAATGCTCTCCAGATCTGCATTTTTATGACTATACATTGCTGTGTCACAGACAGCTCCCATCTCTCACATACACTTGCCATTAGCAAGTCTAATAATAAACTTAGTTCCAGGATTGACACGGACCATTGTCAACTCCCGTAGACAACCCTTGGAGCTGAGGGTGCTCTGAAATGACACATTTTTCTCTCCTTTGGCCCACCAAAATAGATGCAGACCTTGGCAAGCCTTACCCAGGCAGAGCTTGCAGCACACACAAGTGGAGGTTCTGCTGTAGCACAGACTTAAGTGGGTTTGAGCATCTGCTTAAACTTAAGCACAGCCCGAAGTATTCAGTAGAAGAAAAAGGCTGGTAACTGGAGCCCTTCCGGGTAGACACCGGCAGCCCCAGTGCACACGAGTCCCAGAGCTCCAGGTTCTCCCCTGGCCTCCCTGACAGACGTGTGCCAGTCAGGAAGTCAGCAAATTGGAACCACTTTACCTCTCATCAGCATTCAAACATGGGTAAAAATATCCAGTGAGACTGGCTTAATCCTGCAGTCCTCCTGAAGATAATCCTCCCATTGAATCAAGCAAATTACAACTCGAGCATTCCCATAATTTATGTATACAAAAAACGAAAGAGCAGAACCTTGCAAACTGATGTTTAAAAGCTCTCCATGACCGAGACAGGATTGATACATTTCCAGTGAAATACTGGAAGTCCTCTAATACAAGGTAGTAGAGATGGTTACATGTATTTTGGATTTGCCCTGTGCCTTCGATGCTTTTCAGTGTTGTGAGGAGCCTTCTGGCAGCTCCATACCCCATCCAAGACACATCCTTTGTCCTCCCAGAGGAAGCAGGGAGACTGTAAGAGCCAGTGTTTGGCATTTTAGGAGGACAGCAGAGGACAGCCGGGTATCTCGCTGAATGGGAAGGCAGGAGCTCTTGGTCAAGTAAGCCACTGACTCTCCTTCATTCTCCACACTTCTAAACCAGGTGCTTCCTGGGTGCTTGTTGACATTTTGGAAGTAAGTGCTACAAAGAGCATTATGTAAGTGCTTCTAAACAAACAACAAATGTATCAGTGGAAAGATTGTGATGTGCTTATTTTATCTCAATAAAGCTACCTTGTGTTCAGGCCCTGGGAAAGCAAAATCTTTTCTTTCATGCTCCATCAGGGTATTAACATTGCAGAAAGCACTGACTGAAGATCGGCTGCCTCCATAGTTTGCCACCGATGTTGGACAAAGCAACACTAGCTCTTCACCAGAGGGGATAAGTGGCCACAATTTTCCAAGGTAAACGATGCTGCTGAGAAATCTCACAGTTGGACAGTGCAGGGTACAGGCTTGTTCCTCCCAGGCAACGCAGCAGGGACTGGGAAATGGGACTTTTCTTGACCAGTTCCTGCTGAAGTATGTCCGCTGTACTGCTCCATATTCTCTGGTTGCGTGGTTTGAAGAGATGATGTCTTCCTGGGCCCAATACACCACGTGTTGCCTTTTAGTAATAGATAGCTCGTTGATTAAACTTCTGTAAAGATCCTGGGTTTCACTCAAAACTCCATGGAGCTAATGGGACTTTTTTCCCTATTAAATGAACTTAGGATTTCCTCATCCACTTTTCAGTTCAGAGCTGTAATCCCTTGACTTTTTTACTTTGGTTCCTCGCAAAATTATTTGACAGCTTCTCCTTATAAAGTTTAGATTTCTTCGTCGTAGTTTTCAGTGCTATACCAAAGACTGGGTTAGCTCCCTGATTTTGATAAATTTAGGATTTTTAATTTAAGCTGCAAATTTATTGCAAGCTAAAACTTGGAACAAATTCACTGGACCTGGGAACAATTTTTTAGTATTGTCACCCACCTGCGAGGTAAAGTCAATCAATCAATCTTTTAAATGGATTTTCTTTTTCAAACTGGACAATTCAGAACTGTCTGCAAAGACAGCCTCGGCACAAATGCTGAATGAAATCAAAGCTCACTGCTATGCAGCAAACTAATAAATCAAAGCTCACTGCTATGCAGCAAACTAATGGCAAGGGATGTTACTCCCAAGGAGACAAAAGAAAACAAAAAAAAAATTAAAAAAGCCACCAGGAGCGAGAAAAACTCATATTACACACAACCTCCTCCTCTCCAGTGTAGAGCAAAGTGAGGTCAAAGTGTCTGTGGAAGACACAGGTGCCAAAATACAACGGACAGACTCCAAGCGGTGTCAGGTTCAATGAAGCTTTGATGAAGGTTGCAATGCTTCACCAGCTCAGTGTTCAAGGCACAAGGCTCACTTGTGGAGCCTCTCCACTCTCTGACAGGAGATACGGATGAATGGCATGACCAGTGAGTGATTAACGAGAACCAAAAGGGCCAAATGACGTTCTGGGTAACACTGGTGTAAATCCAGCAAAGGCGTTGAAAGTCTGTGAGAATGATGCCAGATTTGCACCAGGCACCAAAACCAATCCTTCTTTCTCAAAACACGATTCTGAATCTTCCTAGAGTGCAAAGATCTGGAGGAAGGTCCTGAATGCAGAGTTTTGCTTGGCTCTGCTGTCTTCTCTGGTCTGCTCAGAAAGCCTTAATGACTCCTTTACAAAGGGAGAGTTCAAATTCCACAGGAGGAGTTAGAGCTCTTTCATTGTGGCCTCAGCATGAAACTGAGGGCTAAGGCCCTGACAGGCAACCCCGCGCCGCAGCATGGATGAGCTGGAGGTGTAGAGATGGGCTCTGGGAACATCTGACCACCTCCCACTCTGTTCCATCAGAGGCATATGATCCATTACCCAATGGCTGGTGAACGCTCATGGGTACACCCGTGTGTTTATCTTCTCCTGCCAGAGGTCACACACACCACAGACCACTACAGACCTGCACTTTGAAGTCTCAATCAGATAATGGCCAAGACGCTCAGAAAAAAACGTCCAGGTCTGAGAGCATGCCAGGCCACCTGTGGCCACAGGAAAAGCACATCCTGGCAACTTTTAAACTAATTTCCCAGATCTTACTGTACAAATGAAGTGAGAGATTTACTTTAGCATTTGCACTAGGAGATGTAATGAGTAGATTCATTTGGGGACAATTTCCATGTTTAACAAGTTAATCCTTTCAGCTCTTCAAAACGGTCAGATCAGCCAGTTTTAAAAAGTCTTACAGTGCATTTCTGCACACTTTGAATGGGAGTGCTCTTTGGGAGCACGAAGCAGGTATGATAAAGGTCACGCTGCAGCCTGCAAGTCCCAAAAGCCGGTCCAGCACTGATGACACGTGAAGTATAAGAGCCTCCAGAGTCCTGGAAGTGTTTCCAAGGAAGAGCTTGATAGACATATCTCCCAGAGAGCTGATCTTGCCTCAGCAGATGGCCTCGTATTCTTGCAATTTTTACATGCCCAGCCTGGGAGGGAACTCCCCTGAGATCTTCCTCAGGAGGTACTAAAATGGATACAGTTATCAGCAGGAAGATCAATAGCAAGAAGTGGTACACGAAAGACCCACTTTCCCCGGCAGCACCCGCAGGGTCAGGACCACATTGTCTGTCCTGCTATCACTCTATTTTTAACAAGCCACTGACACCGGAGTTTACTCAGAGTTTCTCCTACCCAACCAACCAAATGCTCTTCTGTGTCAAGTAACAGTAAAAGCCTGCAAAACGACCTGCTGATGGTTCAAGGTAAACACACCTAATGAGAACTAAGTTGCAGGAAGGTACAAAGCTTTCTAGTCCACTGGCAGCTGAGAACATGACAGTCAGCACAACCACGTGGCTTGCGTTGGTCTTGACAGATTCAAAACCACAGTCTTCAGAATGCCACTTCGGTCATTTCCCGACCCAGTACAGCCACTGCGACTCCGTCAGAGCTGACACCCGAGAAATGAGGCTACTGTCAGACACTGGGTGTCATGATCTGAGGATGAACGAAGCACAACTTCTGGTCAAAAGGGATTTTATCTGGAACAGGAATACGGCCAGGACCGCTGCCAAAATGTTTCAGCATCTGACACAAGTGGATTTGTCCCATTTACACTAGCAGTATTCAGCTCTGCTCTCCATGGATCCACTGCCAGCATTAGTCAGAGGTAGAACACGGACAGAGGAGGAAACCTGATGGTGAAGCCCTACATGAAGCCTGAGATGACGACTTAATATCCCGACTGTTCCTAACAATGAGAAGACAGTAGGTGGCTCTCCATTTCCCTGTCTTCCCCAATTATACTTCTCCTTCCCCAGAAACCCACAGGCAGGATCTGTCTGAAGTGCAATACATCTGCTGCAGAGGGTTTCTGATTCACTGTCTCTCTTATTAAAGTATATCCACAGCCCTGAGACGCAGATTGATGTGAAGAGCCACAGTGAAGTCAGTGTGACTACATGCAAGGACATTATATCATGAGCATGTCTATTATTTATAATGAAATTAAGCTGGCCAAGATAATTAATGCTATTAATATCTGCACAATGATGAGCACAGTATGACTAGATAAATAGGCAGAATTACTTCTTATCTGAAATATCCTCCCATTTGACTAGTAGGGTGAACCCAAATATAAACAGAGAGGATAAACAATTTGGTATGAAGTGTTACTGTTGTTTCTAATTATCTAATACCTATATATCAGGTGGTGAAGAGGTAGAACTACTCGTGCTACAGTCCGGGGTGCTTTGACAACACGGTCCATGCTGCAGTTTGCTGCTAACATTTTAACATGAAAAACAGCTTGGGGAAAGAGGGAATTCAGGTAAATTGAGACATTTTCACACTGTGGATTTTGCACATTCTTCCACAGAGCAGAAAGATTCAGGCAAACTCTATAGTATCTGGCAGGACCCCGCAACTCCACACACCAGGCTCCGTCACCTTTTACCATGCCTGTCTAACACGATAGTACAGACTCCAGCTGAGCACAATAGGGCACAAAAAGAAGAGAAAAAGTGACTTAAGGGCAGAGCTTCATCATGAACTTCAGCCTCTTTTATCGTCATCAACAGAAGGCACAATTTTAACTGAACTCCTAGGGAGGAGGAGGAGGTGGAATTTAATTTGCCTTCCTATGAGAAACTGAGAGCAGAACACTTCCACTTGACCTCTTTAACCTCCTAATCTCCCAGGACATTCACTGCATACAACAATACCAACATAAATGGATCTATAGATTCACTGTATTTCCTAAAGAGATGGTCACAACAATGGAAGTGTTTTTCAGATACACATCCATCTAATTTATTGAAACAATGGATTCTGGAGGAGTTGGCCTAAAAATTCAGTCTATGCAAACCGGTTTAGCTGTTTAGCTCAAAAGTATCACAGTGACAAAGTTCTGCCTCAGATAAAAATCTCCAAGTATTGCTCTAAGTAATTTTCCGTCTTTGCATCTTACAGTTTCAAATTAAATCATCTTGAAAGGAGCCATTTGTGCTGCTATTTTTTTAAAAAGAAAACCAAATTCCTTTTTAAAACCACACAGACTACATAGAAAATAGGATGTAAATTACACTACAGAAGCTTCATTTTTAAATATTTTAAGGAAAAGACACGAACCCATAAATATCTAAAAGATTAAGTCTATAAACACAAATAAAGGATCCAATTTTTACTTGCAGCATGGGCTAAGCACTGCAGCACATACAGAAGACTCTGTAAAAGCATGCACTATTCAGCCAACCCTGGAGCACGCAGCTCAGCACTAAAGCCCAGATTTCTTTTTTAAGCTTTCATACTGAATTTCTGCCTTTACCTTTTTTTCTTTTTTTTTTTTTTTTTAAATCTGGAAAAAAAGTTGAGATCTTAACATCAGGGTAATGTCGTTTCTGTGTGCTTCTTAGAAACCATTACTGAAGCAGCTCTTGTTTCACAGTCTGTTTATCTTCAAACTTATATTTAGAAGTACATTGTAACAGGGTGAGCTGCTCCTTGGTTTATTTTTAATTCGAAGATACTGTCACAAACTATGTTTGTGTGTCACAGAATGTGAAAACTAACACTAGATGCCAAGAAAGCTTAAGCACTACCAGTTACCAACAAGCTGATAGCATTAGGTTGTTAGGTGATTATAGTTGCTGGTAACTTTGAACACAGACATGAATTAATGTGAAGAATAAAACTGTTGAAAAAAATTACATTTATCTCCCCAAGAAAATAAGTTACATTCTAAATTTGAAACAGCATGCTGGGAAACAAAGACAGGGCTGTACCTAAAAAAAGGAGAGTGTACTGAAAAGAGTATTATTAAGTGATTTACCTTGGCAACAGCTTTGCTTTCAGAATTATTGTTGGAATCCTTAATGCCGTTTAATGAATCTCTTCTCTGTGGGCAAGGCTTCTTTTTGCGCGGTCTGCCTTTAAGATTTGGCGCTGAAAATTAATGGAGAACAATTTGAGCACATTGTCTTATACTGGATTCTTAACAGCTGAAAGCATAATAAATAATTCCACTACAATCAGTCACAGAAATGTACACATCTGTCTACAGTAAATGCTTATTACGAGATTCCCATCCTCCATGGGTTACATCTTGACACACTATATGTTTCTATAGAATATCCCCCAAGGCTAATCTATTCTACTTTCACATAACTAATTAATATAAAGTCAAACACTGGTCTCCAAAGGACTCGGGGAGAAAGCACAAATATTTCTCTACGGTACAAAAAAAGAACAAAATAGAATATTAATAGGCAACTTTGCATTAATCAGCTGGCTGCATTTATTATTTCTAATCTTCATGTAAGAGTACTAACTACTATTTCCAACTTTGGGAAACATCTGGTTTTGGAAATGTTCTGAAATATTGAAATTCCTTATAGCTCCAAGAAATGTTTATGTATCCTGTCATTCTTGTCAAAGTTCCTCTAAAAAAGTTTAAAAAAAAAAATAAAATTACCCCCGAGTCCTGAAACGGATCAAAAAAACCCCTTAACAACTAGTTCTGGAAGTTGACAAGTACTGAAATAAGTGATTGATTGTTTCATAAGGGTTACATACCACACATATAAATTAACATGAATCACTTTCAGTTTTGTCCAATTCTTAAGATAAAACAGCTCTGAAATAACACAGTGACTAAATCCTAACCGTGCTGAGCCATATGTAGAATGGGATATGGATCATTGTAAAAAATATCAGACTCATCTTTCAATAGCGGTATTGCAATATAAATTATGATCACATATAGAAATAATAGATGAAGCAGATGTTTGCTCATTATTACGTGTCCTGCCTGCTTTCAGATTTAAAAATCAGCCTCCGACTACTATGGCAACATTTAAAATGATAAACAATCATTAAGTAATGACTGTACCGAAGAAGATAATTTCCTTTAAACCTTTAATTTCTAGGTAACCATTGTTTTCATTACTTAAAGGGATGATTAGAACAATGTCAGAAATCTAAACACCACAAACCTCTTGAGTGCCTTCTAATTGTTTCTAATCTTACATTTGTCACACAGTAAGCCAGTGGTTTCAGGACATTTTACATTTTAATTAGTCTGCAAACACAATAAAGGGTGCTAATTTGATTTTATAGTTTGAATAACAGTGTCATATTTGGTCTGTTCAGAAAAAGAAAAGCCGTGGGTTTAAAACCAAAGTCCAAAAGACACATCCTCTTTCTTCCCCAGCACTGGCACATGGTAAATATAGATATATATAGACATATATATATATATGCATGTGCGTATGTGTGTAAGTCTATATTTGTGTCTATATAAAAATATGTTTATCTCCCTACAGAAATATTTCCATCTATCTCCAGTGAAGCATATTCTGCTTATTGAAAAGTACTGCAGAAAGCAATTCTGAAATTGTCATCTGAGGCTAACATGCAAAATCAAACAAAGAGAGAAAGAAATTATTACCCATTCCAGTCGACAAACATCTGCCTGATTTATATCTGTACTCATGAATGCTACAGCATGTGACTGCACACTACGTTGCTGGAAGTCTCGACTTGGTGTGGATGTCAGTCTTATACAAAATGAACACTAAGAGTATTTGCTCCGTGCTTACAAATCCCCTCCCCCAGCCGCTCCATTACTCATATAAACAGAGATGAGCGGCTCGGCGGGAGCGTGGGATGAGCTCCGAGGACTCCAGTGCCGGCTGCCAGACTGCCAGCCCCGGCCACGCCACCCTGCCTTATTTATAAACCCCACTCATCCCTCCGCCTTTCATGTCTTCTGATGCCTACTTTTTTCTGACCATGACCTGGCTGGGACGGACGGATCCTTGACCATGGTTAGCCCCAGCGCTCGCACCTTCTTTACAATGGTGCTGAAGAAAAAAGAAATGTTGCCTCAGTTTATCACACCCTGGCACACGCGTGACAACGATGACCTTTGAATGAATGGACTCCCCGACCCGTTCCAACCAACGGCCAGAGACAGATGTGGTTCAGCTACGATCAAACATGCTTGCATGTGATTTTTTATATAGTTTTTTTAATAAATAAAGAAACTAGTTCAAGGCTCAATGTTTTCCAAACATACTTGTTATCCTGAGTTTTGGCACTGTACTTTGTATCACACTATAAAGCACTCCTAATGTTTTGCTAAAAGCTTTAAAAGCAAAAAGGCATTTGTTCCTAAATTCCAGGTATATTGAGCTTGCATATAAACACTGTTTGAATTGGAGCCTTCCACGGCAGAACTGGCACAATCCCACTACAAAATGGGGTATTTGCATTCTCCCCGTGGCTCAGGAGCTGCAGCCGGGAAGGTCTGGCTGCTGCACGCACGGGGACCGTCCCACACGCGGCACCACACGAGTTTCAATCACTTTAAGCCATTCCAGATCAGATGCACAATTAACAAGAAAGTAGCAATAGGAATTCATACCAGAAGAGAAGGCCCTTGCCTCCAGTATCTGCTCTGTAAAAGACAACATTTAAAATAGTTCCAGTCACACTTGAAACAAAGCCATTAACATTTGCTCCCTAAATCATTATAAATAAATGCATGATTCAAAGATTATTTATATTTCAGCTGTATCCATTTTGTTCTCTTGAGCTAGGAAATATGACTAGGACCGAAGGAATCATTTACAAGTCACATACTTGTGTTAATGTTTTTCATTTTTTGTTTCATTTAAGACATATTCATGAGCACACTGAAGATTTGAATTTGTTATCCTAATTATTTTAAAGCAATTTTACAAACATGTTGTGCCTTAGTCCCAGTCAGTTTTCCTAATGACATTGGATGTTCAGTATGTAGTGGACAGCTAAGTGAATATCCCATGTTTTTTTCTGCTTTCTGGCGGGGAAACTTCTGGCATGACTACCTGAGAATATCTGAAACAATTCAATTTCTTCACATTTGTGCACATGGCTTTCAAACTCATTTTCTGAAAGCATTTGTGGCAGTGAGACCTGATAACTTGTACATTCCCAGAAGGCGAGAACATAAGCAAGGCAAATTAAAGTAAAAAATTGGATAAAAAAGCACAGAAAAAGTTTGCATTTATTTGCCACCTCTTTAGCCTCCCTCCCTCCCTTCCTCCCTTCCTGATCCTTGGTGGGCTGCTGGGAACATTTTTGCCTCTACCTTGGTGTGATTCAAAGGATCAATACCACCAGAGCATAGGTGCCCTGCACGCTCAAGTTTTGGGATGCAAACCAGAAAAGCCCCATGCCAGCAGTCAGCAGGTGATAAGGCCTCGGGAGAGCAGAGCTGCTGCTCTTCAAGGTTGGGCATGGAAGGGCTGTCAGCAGAGATGTACACCTGGTACAAAAGTGGCCCAAAGCTCTCAGTTTAGACCTCTGGAAGCGAAAGGGTGTTCGTTCATCCACTCGAAGCCCACACACGCCTGTGCCTTGCTGACTCGAGGAGCCTCTTCTCCAGATTACAGCTCATCCCAGGTTTGCTAGTCTGTGCATAAGGCAAGTCCATTTAGAAAACGGCAACACACAAGAAAAATATCTTCCCTGCAAAATCTGTAGGTGCAATAGTAATCTAGAGCCCAGTAGGGAAAACCACTTCACCAAGTCCTGGCAAACATTTCAGGTATGACCAGGTAGAACAGCCAGCTGCAAAACGCACGTAGTACGAGCTAACACTCGTCGTGTTAGGAGAGCTGGAGGAGCACAAGGGCACGCTTCGCACCTTGGGCTGGTTATCTTTCCCACACACGTCACCAGTGTGCTTTACCCATCAACCGGAGTTCAGAGGGACCATTTCAGCATTCCTTGGATGCCAGGAAGCACATTGCTTCCTTGCTTCCCTGAGCAGCAGATCCAGCTGGTGTCATTAAAACAGACCTGTCCCTCAGAGCCCACCAGCCCGGCTAGCCATGCAATGCAGCCACCAGCGCTTGCAACGCTGCCCACTGTTACAGAGGATGCTCAGACTGTAACATGGAGTTCCGCGAGGCATCAAGCGAGAATCTAAGATGAATGAAGGTCTAATTCAGGTGCAAGCATTTGTAACCATAAAAAAAAAAGGTGTGATTATTAACTAGCATGTCCATGGTGTGGACTTTGTTTTTCAGCTGACTACTACTTGGTGGTAAAAGTCCTGACCTCCTGATTAAGTGAAAGCATGTGAAATGGGTATGTCATGAATATCAACAGTTACACAAGCCATGACGACAACCATATCTTAACAACTCTTCCCATTCTGGAATATGTCTTCTTGCCATCTCAGTTGTGAATGCTCAGGGAAAAGAAAATTATTTGTAGGAATCTGCCCAGAGACAGGAATGCTTTCTTCCCCTCCATATCTGCAAGGGTCCCTGAGTGTTATCTGGAAAGAGCTAGTCACAGCAAATCACGCAGAGATCGCGGCTTGTTGTTCGACATGAGGGATCAATATTTCTCAGAAGACCATGACACTAACTCGTGATTGAGCAGAACACGGGGAGACTGGGCGGGAGGAAAGAGAAGAAGAAAGAGCTTGACCCTGTGCCAGTGGAGTGAGAGAGGGAGATGGAGAGCCAGAGGGGAGATGCAGGAGGTGTGCCCCCAGCCCTTTGCACACACCTTGCACGCCTGCTTGGGCCACAGCCGGCTGCCCCACGCTGTGCCCATCTCCAGCATGATATGGCAGTAGGGTGGGGAAGGAGGCAGCCACAATCCTCCTGCCAAGCTGCTACTTCCCCTCCACGTGGATCTCTGGGGTGAGAGGGAGGGGAGCAGTAATGCCTCAGCTTTTCCTGTTTTGATAAGGGAAACAACTTTTGCTGGCCACACCATGCTGAGCTCCTTCCCAACACCCCTTGGGTTGTCTGGAGAAACTCCTTTCCTACCTGCAGAAGAGCAAAAGGAGGAGCACGCAGCCATGGTTTTCACAAGTGAGGAGTGAAAGGGAAGTTGACATGCAGAAGCTGCCACCTCTCTGTGCAAACCCTCACTTGCATGCACACCTGCCTTTAAAAAAGGTCAGCCATGATTATACACTGCGTATAGTGAAAAAGTGTAGGCTGCTACAAGAAGACACCACCTCCATCAGTCACCTCCTTTACCAATATCCCCAGGAATGGGAAGTTATCGGTGGAGATAGCATCTCCCTGTTATCAAGTCAGCAATCAAGTCAGCCTCACTTGAGCTACGTCCATGCCAAGAATGCAATGCACTACGTACACATGGCCACTCCTAGATGCACAAACAAGTCAAGAGACAATGGCTGTGGTTTTGGGGTACCTAACTTCAGCAGGTTAGTTACAGTAGAATTATCTCTTTTTTAGGAGTCTGATTATCATTGGAAGTCCAATGAGTTCAACCCTCCCCATAAGACTGTTCTCTAGATGCGCATACTTTGGCTGATGTAAAAGATGTGTTGTTATAGGGAGGGTGTTCAAAAAAATAGTGGCCTTCACACAGCTGAGGTCAAGCTATGTTGGCACTTTGTCAAAATCAGTGGTGTAGCCAAGAGATTTTAATGAGCCTGGAATGCATTACTTCATTTGTCATACCTGGATCACTTACTCATGCTGAGTCCAAAATAACCTTGGACCTTGTTGGCTGTTCAACAAACCATGTAAGTAAACAGTACTGTACTCATGCCTAAAACATGCACTTTTTCTTGCTCACTCCACATTACTTACTCTAGAGAACATCTAAGCAATTGTAATGCCCATGATCAAAGTTCTTGCCTTTTCCAGGCCTCTCTGATCTGCATAACTATTTCCTGATATGACTTTTGATTCTGGCTTGCTGGCACTCCGGTTTCTCACAAATACTTCAAAAGTGGGAGAAAAAAGAAAAAGAAAAGGGAAGGACGGCCACTGCCATATTTCACTGAGGAATGTACCGAGACAGCTGCTCAGCATTGCTAATGCACTCACAACTTACACAGCCAACCAGATTATAGCTGCCTGTTGGTTTTGTTACCAAGTTTCTGTCCTGTGGAAAGATGAAGGGCAAGGAAGGAGCAACAGCATTTTTGCCAACTGCAAGAGTACGACAACACAAAAGTAACCAACTGAGCTTGTAAAACTGTCCAGGGTCATCAGCAAAGAAGGGCCAGGGGAAGATCTGGGTCTACATTTAGGGTGGGCCTACACAGTCAGATGAGCTCTAAACTTGAGAGATGGGAGTGCGCCAGAGGGAGGGAATCACAAAGCTGGAATTAAGGTGGAGCACTGGAAGGTGCAAGAAGGTAATCAACGGGGATGTACTGTGGTGCTGAGTTCAGAAGAGAAGTGTGCTTGCATGAGACAAGCTGCAGCCCACCTGCTAAATGCACCAACAGTCTCTGCATCCTGTAGACCCCTTACAGAATGTCCCCTTGCAGAATCCTTTTGCACTGTGCCAGTCCTTCATGTATCTTCCAGTTTTCACACAGACACACACACAAAAACTGTGATACCAGAATGCTTGGCCCTAAGCTGCAAAACCATCAGTAGATACAGAACAGCTAGGAGACTTTCCATCTCAGGCAGGTGGAAACGGCAGGATGTGTCAGATCACAGAGCTATTCATGATTCAGGTGCCAAACAGAAGCTGGAGGTGGCATATGGAGGTGCTTGGCCATGAAAGTCAAGGTGAGAAGAATGGTCCCAGATCTCCAGAAAATCCACGAACTGCCCATGCCTGCTGGCAGGTGGCAAGTAACTGGTTGCTGAGGACACCCCTAAAGCAGCCTGGCAAAAGTTATCTCTTGGCTGAAAAACATGCTTACACGTTGCACCTTTTAAAACGTAATGAATAGAAAGTTAACAGTTTTAATGGTTTTAACACTTACCCCTCTAGGGGACTTCTGGCATTCTGCAATATCTGAAAGTTACGAAAAGCATATTGCTATATTTAAGCACGGTCTCAAAAACTGTTCAAAGGTTAGTTAATCTCGCATGCTGTTCTGGAGTCCCAGCTGCTTCCTTGATTTCCTCATCACCTCCATCTCTTTGTTTTGTCTCCTTCACCTCATTCCCTTTCTGCATCCTGAGTTCAGGATCTTACATTTCATTTCTTTTCCTTTCACCCCTCACAGTTTATTTAAAAGCTTCTGCCTACTGGTAACAGGGTCCAAGAAGGAGGGCCTGGGGCACACCTAGGCACACTGAGCAGAGATGGTGAAGAGAAGCAAGTTGCAACCAATCTAGTATTGCATCAAAGGGTCAGAAAATAAAGTGGCTGGAAAATAAAGCAAAAGATCAGACTGCACTAAAGAAGTCAGACCTTTGTCTAGGAAACAATAATATCAACTGAATTTGGGGAAACTCTCCAGGATCCTAAGTACACCTATTGAAATCAGTGATGAGCACCTACCAACAACTGGAGTTCTTATTGAGCTCTGGAGGTCACACAGCCTCTCCACAAACACACACCTCTTGCTTACTCAGAAAACAATGTGAATATCGAAACTGTTTTTACTAGATTTTTTCTAAGTGCAAGCACTTGTTTACTCCTTTCCTTGTAACTGAACATGCCAGACCTGACCTGGAAACTCTGCAGTGCAGCAGCAAACAACTTTGCAGAGAACACTAAGGATCCGCGCTGCTTTCTAACCCACACAGAGAAAGAGCAGACTTGTGTAGCCATTTCTGAACGTTTTGTTTTGGAAATGAGATATCCCATGCTCCATGTGGGGAAAATCAATTTGCTACCTCTCTAAAGAAAACATTCCTCATTTGGAAATAAGTGAAACAGACACTTCCTTGTGTGGATTAATGTGGAGACATATGACTTGCTGCAGACTGTTGTTTTGACCCCCCTCCTGACCAGACAATCTCTGAAAAAGGCAAAAAGGTAGTATTTTTCATGGATTACAGTTCAGACTAGCATTGCTTTTAATAGAAAGGCTAGAGGTATTGCAAATGCCAGGTCAGCCAATTATGCCAAAAATTGAACATTTTTTGTTTCCATGGAAGACGCGAACAAGATTCGGGATGAGGCTTGGAGTCTCATTTTCTTCATTTCAGCATGGTTGAAAGTTCAGGTATTTGCTTGATCTGGGCTTCTTTATGTCCTGCTGACTAATTTGGGTTTTTAAAAAATGCAAACTTTTTTTTCTTTTTTTTTTTTTTGAGATAATCTATACATATGTTAGAAATTATGAAGTGCGGTAAATTGAAAAGGGAAGCTGAAGACTTCAGAGAAAAATCTCTACTTGACAAATAGTGACATTCAAATAGTCCTTAGAGCAAATTAAAATAATAATAACAATAAAAAAAAAATCCAGTGTAGCCCTATTACTGGCTACAGATGACAGGATTGTTATTAATGATTCAAAAACAGGCAGAGGTGTTTGGTAAATATTTGTTCCATATTTGCACAGAAGCCAGATGATATGCTTGCAAAGGAATATAATTAAAGCCAGTCAATTGACTTGGTTTTACAGAAACCAGATCTTAAAACAACAGAAAAGAAAAACAAACAAAGCACCTTAATTTATACTTTGAAACTATAAGCTTGGTTAAAGAAACTAGCAAAACACACAGAACTTACCTGCATTTCAGTAAGACAGCTGATTTAATACTAGATAACACTTTGGTTAAAAAACAGCACTATGTAGTTTTATTCAAGCACATATTAGATAGATCAGGAACTGGCTAAATGATAGAGCTAAAAGCAGGCATCAGTGGGGAACTTCTACCAAATGAAAATATTTCTGGTGGAATTCCACAGGGGTTGCTCTTAGCCTTGCTAGTATTCAACATTTTTGTCAGTGAAGTAAATACAAGGTCCCCGACAGAAACATTCACACTGACACAAGGACTGGCACAATGCTAACACTGACTCATACAAATGAGTAATCAGAAGGAATAATGGACCATGCAAACACAATGTTCTTCAGCGCAGCTCCAGCACGAAACCCGTGAGCAAGGACTACAGGTCCCACTGACCAAGCCAATGGTGACGCTTTACCAGCCACCCCTGAACTGCAAATTCAACATAACCTGATGGAAAGATGCTGTGGCCAAAGGGAGCTCTGCCTTCGAGGAGGAGGTCTGAGTAACTCAAGCTGTGCTGGGTTTTTGACTGAGACGTGAATTCACCAGGTAATATGAGTGCCTCAAGGGTGAGAAAAAGCTGGTACTCAGAAGCAAGGAGGCATCACCAGGCATGCCTAGGCACTGCAGTCCACATATATGATCTACGGTCATTATACCGAGGCGTGCGTATGAACAGCTTTCAGAAGACCTTTCAGGAAAGGCCTGAGGCAGACACAAGCTGGCAGGAAGAAATGCAAGAAATTTGAGGGTCTCTGTCAAGATACCAGACTGGAGCTGGGCGTCCTGCCTCAGCCATGGCGAGGGCTGGATCCAGGCTGCTGCCAGGAGAGCCTCGCCGCTGCAGGCGGCTGCAGCAGCCTGGCTGGCTGCATGGAGGAGGCGTCCAGCTGTCTGGCTGTGGTCCTTGCTTAAACAGCTGTTTCCCTTCTCCTTCAGAAAAAAGGTGGTGAACTGGATGAAAGCATTTGACGGTAATTTTGGCTGATGAGCCACTACTTGGGGTTCATACCAGATTAGATGACTCAGTGGTTCTTCTGGTGAGAAACTGCATGAGTATAGGATCATGCACAGTAAAGTACTGTGCTATGCAGGACGAGGAACACGAAGAGTTGTATCCTTGATTCAGCAAAGCACATGCCTAACTCGTAAAGGCCCGCTGTTGAATGGGGCGGGTGCCCTGGTGACTGAGGATGTAGAGAAGGCAGAGCTACTGAACGCATTCTTTGCCTCTGTCTTCACTGCTGCGGACTCTCCCCAGGAGCCCCAGACCCCTGAAGCCTCAGAGGAAGTCGGGGCTAAGGATGAGCTACCCTGGGTTGACGAGGACTGGGTTAGGGAGCAGCTAGCCAAGCTAGACATCCACAAGTCCATGGGGCCTGATGGGATGCACCCGCGAGTGCTGAGGGAGCTGGCGGAGGTCATTGCCAGGCCGCTCTCCATCATCTTTAGCAAGTCATGGGAGACAGGAGAGGTGCCTGAGGACTGGAGGAAGGCTAATGTCACTCCAGTCTACAAAAAGGGCAAGAAGGAG
>VWZZ01007684.1:11056-70664 GCA_013399095.1 Psophia crepitans | reverse complement strand
GTGATTCTGTGATTCTGTAAAGACCTGGAGCATGCAAAGACCTCTGATGACCTCACTGGGGCTATTCACATCTTTGAGGCTGAGCCTGTGTTAAGCATTGAACACAACTGAGCCAGCATGACCCTCTCTGTCACTAATGGCAAAGACGCATTCAAGCCCTGAACAAAGAAATCATCAAATCTCATCATGAATCACCACGTGCTTGGGCAGCATCACAGGACCAGACATGGGTTCATCAAGTTTCCCTTTCCCTCAGAAATCTGCAGTCAGTCTCCAGCCTCCAAGCCCTCCGCCCCCAAAGGTCACCTCCTGGGAAGCTGCACCCAGTGGATAGGGGCTTCAGTTTCTGTTGGAGGGTCACAGCAATACGAGAAGTGCACGTCTGACTTCTCAGAATAGTCTGGGTTAAAAAAAAAAAAAAGGCAAAAAAGCAAAGAGAGGAAAGACTGAGCGGGCACAAATGGATTATGTAATACTGAAGACAGAAGCAGCGCAAACACGGCAGCGAGAAGTGAAAATGCACAGCAACCCCATGCAAGTCAGCCGATCTCATGAAAACTCAGCCGAACACCCAAGGCAGACTTCCTATTAGAGGGCTTCGGAAAATAAGAGGCAAATAAAAGCACACAGCAAATCTTCAGATGGCTTTCCTAGCAGTATTTCCTTTTCTCTCCAGTAAAAGCCAGCGTTTGTGAAATTGCTGTCTAGCAGACTCAGCAGTACCCAACGGAGACGTGACCTACATACCTTGGAAATACAATAGATACGTAGCCAGTCATATCCACGCAGACAGGCAGATGAGCTGGGCTGACTGACTGGTGGGCACCATGCATGAATTGCAACAGGCAGAAATTCATGCAAGAAGCACAAAATGGACGGTTTCCAGAGACTTTGCTTTTGGGAATGACAACAGCAGGTAGGAAGCTATAATCATCTAGTTGTGCACAACATGAAAATGACAAATAGCTTATTGAAATCTCTCGCATTTCTGATTTGTAACTGATTATGTAAGCAAGAGTATTCTTTTTTCAAGAGTAGGAATACTACAATTTTCTTTCATTCTTTTCTTTGCACTTGATCATTGTGCACTGCAAAGTAATCAAAATTTGTTAGGCATAATCAACCTGCATGAAGATATTCATGAAGTGACACGCAGAGGCTAGAGAGTAAGCTCCCCGCCTTGATGCCTACGTTCAGCAGCCACCACCACGAGGGCTACACACATCACCTTCGCTGGAGACGTGAGCAACGGCCGCAGCCTAACTCCTGATCCTGTTTGCATCTCTGGGTCATCACCAACTTCACCAGCAGCAGCTGGTGGTAACTCCAGTAACTTTGTCAGGTTGTGCACAAGTAGAAAGGGAGTCTGTATAACCGCCAAAACACCCAAAAAATGGTGGGTTTAAAGTCACGCGCCCAGTGCAAACGAGTGCAAAGCCTGTGAACTCGATGTAATCGTCCCAAACATCAACACAAACAGACTTGAGCCCATCTCTGCATTACAGCGCCAGTAAATCTCTAGCACTCCGAAAAATCCAAATAAAACCAAGCTGTATTCAGTAATTTATCTGAGCAGGGCAGGGTTTAAACTAAATATGAAGTCGGTTGTGCAATATTCTTTCGAAGTCAATACCGGTTCTTAGGAAATTATCTGAGTGAATTAAGTGGAGGGACTATTAAACAATTTACACACTTCCTTGTTTTTCAGATGTCTAATTATAGCTGTGTTTGTCTCTCCCCACAGAACTGTTGTATACCACATGGTATGCATATTTCAGCATCCAGCATTATTAACTCATGACCGACTGTCAGTTGATCATTATCTAACACATGGGGTCTGCAAAAAAGCCTTATTTGGGCAAAAGCAGGCTTCTGACCCGCTCCCACTGTATTTTCCCCCAGAAGAACTTCAGTTGGATTATTATTTGCTGTCAGTGGAAACTCAGAGGTTACATATGTGAAATCTGCAGACAGGAAAATAAATCCTTACCGAGTTTAAACACTTAGTTGATATTAAAACCATCTCCAGCTTGGTTAAAGAAAACTCTCAGTTGCCCTCTAGTGTCACCTGGCTGCCATGCCAGGCAGCCCGCCCGCCGCTTGCCACAGCCAAGGTCACAAAATTTAACCTGATTTCATGGGATGAGATTTACTACATGTGTAATGTTTCGTATAAAAAGGCGAGGGGGATGCTTTTCCCCTCCTGGAAATTTCAGGGCTTGGGCCCCTGGAAGCCCAGAGCTTGCATAATGTTTACTGCTGTAATTGCGGCGCATGACACGCAGGTTTTATGAGCAAGAATCTCTGAAATCACTCTGCGTGCTGCACTCCATAAAGTTCATTCATAACTAAAAATAGACTAATGTACAAACTGATTTAGCATTATACTGAAGCTAAGGAACATAGGGAGTCTGCAGAATTTCCTAATATGGAAGAGAAGCAGAGTTTTCAAAAGCAGCAGTTTATTTGTTTCTGAAAATGGACAACATATGTAAAAGATTTAATATACAAAACCAGGTGTATATATAGCATAGATCTTCATATGTGCCCATTTTCATTCTATATAAAGACTTTATACAGCCTGAAACTATAAATTTAATAATAGATTACTAAATTAAGTCTGCACAATCACTTCATAAAAAAAATAATTTCAATTTAAAATACAGCTGTAGGGGTTTGGACAATTTCCTGCATAATAGAGGCCCATCCCTGAAATGTAAATAACACTGGTATTAAAACAAGTCAATCAGGCACATCAGGGAAAAAAAAAAAGCTACTTGAAAACATAAATGCATTTTCCAGCCTATCCTAAGTAAGCATGCCAAACCTTTATTTTATTCCAATGCCGCTTTGATAAATCACTGCTTCAGCTGGCTTTTTTCTTTTCTTTTTTTTTTTTTTTTCCCAAATGTCCTGTTTTTCCTAAGACTTAATCAGCCCTGGATTTCTCTTAACAGTTTGAATACACCAAATACAACCATCAGGGGTTTGCAATAAGAATTATTCATTTCTTTCCTGCATACTGTCAGCATTCTTAAAATACTGCTACTATAAAATTAAACAGCGTGCTCTTCAGAAATGCATGATGTTGCATGCTCCGGTTTTTTCAACTGTAATTGTGCAATTTTAAAATTATCTTCTTTCTCAATGCCTTTATCCCAAATAAATACCTTTGATAACTGTAAGATTACAAAAAACACTCTTTTTTTTTTTTTTTGAAACTTAAAGGCCACCTGTAATATTATTGACTGATTACACAGTAAAAATGACAAACATTATTTGGTATATATCCTAAGTTAATTATAAGGCTTTTTCTTCTTAATTTGACAAGACTGAAATATCACAAAAGTACATATGGCAATTCAGAAAATATAATCAAGGAAAAGGCAAAATGAACATTTGAAAAGACAAATGATTTGATTTGCATAAGCAGATATTTGTAAGGCACCGCGTTTCTCTCCTGCCTGAACAGCACTTTCCAGTTGCTCTTGCTCTCACAGTACAGCTCACGAGGGCAGTAACTGCCCTTTCTACCCCAAAGTGTTGCTCCTGTTGGCCGGCAGCACCCAGCGATGAGGAGACAGGGCCCAGCCAGGCAAGGAAGCAGCTGGGAGGTGCCAGGACTCCCTGTCCAGGGACAGTGACCTAGTGGCTCCAGCCACACCTGCTGCCCCAGCATCCCCGCTGGTCAGGGGAAGGCTGTCTCTCAGCTTCAACCTAAACCAGGGCCTCAAAATGCTGAAATCGCTGCTGAAATAATAAAGGGGGTATTACAGTGCTATTTGACGGAGCTTGGTCAGGGCTATTTGCTCTGTGCTCCCAGTGACCGAACCCTGGCTGTCAAGTTGTGGGAAGCTGTTAGGGTTTCCAAGCCTGGTTCCCAAGCCAGGGGACTTAAACCCAGCAGTGGGGAGCAGGGGCCAGGGAGCAACTTTAATACTGACCTGTTAAAAGGCCATTCCAATAGGGATGCAGGTGTGTCGGGACCCGCCTGCTCCCAGACCCATACCGCAGGGCAATGGTGGGACCCCTCACAGCCACTGTCCCCCCTTGCCTGCAAACTGGTCTCTTGGGCCGTATCTTTCTCCAATTCTGCACAACACCTGATGATGTACTCTGTGGGATTAGGCTGCTGGCAGACTATGGGAGGTTCAGAAAGCTCAAAAACTTCTTTTCTCTGCCTCAGGGAATACACAGCAAGAATTTTATTGACTAATCCTGATCAGTCCCCTCCTCCTGACAGCATCTGGAAGGGCTTTCACATTGTACTGGAATCTTCATCCTTGATTCCAATAAAGGGATCTCTCCCATCCCAGATTTACCCATTCTGCCTGCTGTTGCATCTAGGTTTTTCCTAGAAGTCTCCCCACCAGCCATGACCTGATGCAGCTTTGTTTAGGAAACCTGACAAACTGACATGAGTGGCCAAACCTTCTGTATATCTCATTTTAAACAGAGAAAAGTAACACAGAAACAAATCAGCACCTCTCTTGGATTTCCAAGTACACTATTAAGTAGACTTGGACTTCAACTAAGGTGAATATGAAGACTCATTGTCCCAAGAGATAAATATTGACTGAGGAAAAGCAAAGGTCAAATTGGTCAATATTTACTCAAGGAACTCTAAATCTTGATACAGTGTAACCTACACTCTGAATGTCTTCATCAGCTACCTCTGGAGATCTTTTCATTATGACTAAGGATTTCAAAAGCATAATCTTCTCCTCTCTAAAACTCGTATTTTAAAAAAAAGAGAAATTCGCACACACCTACTGCCAGTAGGAAGCTTCCCATGCCTATGGCCTCAGTGAAAGATGGTATGTTGATTTGCAAATGCTCTCTGCCCAGCCTGCATGCTGAAACTCAGTAGCCCTGACCTCTGAAGACGTGAACAATAAAAACTTTCTGACTCATCACACGACAGTATTTCAGACTAACATGAACTGGAATTTCTTCTTTGGTAAGGATTAATGCACTCCCTTCTCCTCCTTCCGTCTCAAATATCTGTAAATTAAGGCTGAAATTTTATCTCAGGCTTCTATTTCACATGAGGGATTACTTTGAGACAATGACAATCAAGAGTTTTGGGGGAGTTATAGTCCTATTATTTACTGTGGCGAGTATATTAGTCCTATTATTTACTTAAGGTTTCAAGCTTACTTCCTGGTTTCTGAAGGTCTTCTATGATACTATTTTTCTCTGAAGTCACAGTGCTACAGACTCTTCTTTCCACAGAACAGCACTGCTGAAAACCAAAATGTCAGGAAATTTATAAAGGCCAACTTTTCTGAAGATGCATGAGGAAGGAAGACACTCGAATTCTTTGGACTTTCAATGAGGTTACTCCTTGAGTTCCCCTTGGCACCTTCATATGGCCAGTCAATGACTGGGAAGGTACCAACCCTTCCACTCCTCTGTTCATTCAAACGGTTTAGCATGGCAGGTGAACTCCTATTTCTAACCTTTGGATACACTAAACAGTCAAACAGCACAGATTTGTTGCAATCACCATGGAGATCAGTTGGTTCCAAGTTAGACACAAACTGTTTGTTTTCTTTGCTATTTTTATTGTGTTTTGAGCCTATTATGCTCCTCCCAACCTGCCCTTTTTTTTTAATCTTTACTGGCAAATGAGAAACTCTTACTTTACTGGGAACTCAAATCCTAGCCACGGCTGCTCATGAGCTCAGTGAGGGATGGCGATTGCCTCCCCTTCTCAACTGCCTTCCCTCCTTGGCTGGCAACCACAAAGTCTGCATGAGGTCAGACTCAGCAGTGAGACGACACAAAACTTGCAAAGTAAGTCCCTGTTAAGTGGAAGATAAATGTGAGCCTTGCTCTATGCGATTTCATAGTTAGGCCTACTAGAGATGGAAGAATTAATTTATTCTCCACATGAGGGAATAATAGGTAGGCTTTGGTCTCATGTCTGCAATGGCATCAATGAACCACCAAGGGCTGCCAAGAGAGAAATGGCATTATCCTGGTGTAACAAAGAGAGACCAGTATGGGGACTGGGGCCACGTGGCAAAGGGGGGCATGAGATACTGAGGAACAGGAAGACTGAAGCAATGGGGAGTGGGGGAAGCCAGACTTGTGGGCTGTTTGGATTACACACAGAAAGCAAACAGATCCAGCACCCCAAAGCCACGCAGCAGTGTCACTCTTCCACTGGGCGGCACCTGGGCTACTGCAGCCAGAGGCTACCGAGCACCTTCCGGCCACGGAAAGGCTGCCCTGCACCTCTGAAAGCATGGAGGAGTTGTTTGACTCCCAAAGAAGTGAAGTCTCTAACAGAAGTTCCTTTGGAGACACAGAAAAAGACACAAGGACCGACAGTGCTGAATGTTTCCCACAGCCCAAGTCAATGGGCTCCCTGTGCCAAAACTGCAGCAGGCTGGGATCTGAGAGTCCCACAGATGCATATGCCAAATGCAAGCCATTTCCAAAGTTCTGTGACAGGTACATTGCTGCCTTTAAAACAGCATCAAGCCCTCTGCTAAAGCATCCCCCTGCTTTTGGAATCATACACAATCCATAACGTGGAACTTAAGTTTAAATTCAAAGATCAATTAAAAAAAAATATAAAATCAATGAAATGCTTTTATGAAACAGGAGATTGATCTGCAGCTTAAAACTTCCAGTAATGTAATATTTTAGAACTTTAAAACATAATGCTTTTATCTTGATTGCAAAATAATACCCTGCCATGAAAACACAGAGCAGAGGTAGGAAACTGTTCAACAAGAATTAAAATGTCACACTTTGCACAGAACGGAGCATTACAATTATTGGTGAAACACATTTTTCAAACTTGTTAACACAAATTTAACAATTACATACATCACTTAATTCTATAAGTGCGTATCTCTCGAAGCACCCATTAGCTAACCATGCCTAGTTCAGTTTTAATATACATGCAGGCTTTGCAGCACAGAGGGGATGTAACTATGCGAGCGCTGGCACAGTAAACCCTGAAATGGCAAGTGCTATTAAATTGAGATGCAATCACGTTGAAAGGGAAACATTAACAAACAGCAGACAATTGAGAAGAAAATACAGGGCGCTTGTGTTCTAATAGATGTGCTTCAAAACCTTATATAACTATTCATTGTCTAGTTCATCTGGCCAGCAGCCCAGTTTGCTCTATGCTATGCTATACTAATTTTACAATAATAAACTGTTACACAAGCTTTATGCAGTCATGCATATGAAGAGGTTGTGGAAGACATTACATTTGATTATCTTTCTAGCAAAGACACCATCTTGAAATTAAACGTAGCCTGGTAGAAGTATATTTGAGTTAAAAAAAAAAAAGAAAACAAATGCAAGTGTATCATTAAAAAAAAAAAAAAAATCCTTTCAAAAAGGCTTTTTTCCTCCTCTGAATATCACCTTCACATTATGCATGACAGATGAATACCACTAATCCCATAATACAATGCAAGAATCTGCATGCTCCTGGACTATGTTCGTTTGAAGACAATCAGTGATTTTTGGAAACGCATACTTTTTTTTTTTTTTTTAAATACACCTTCTTTTCGTAAAAACAAGGCAAAATGGTTTACAAAGCCAAAAGGAATGCGTGAAATAGCTGGGGTTTAAAAAGCCTTTATGTTATTTGTTGCTTTAGCATGAACCAACATGAACCACTGAGCTGCTTCAGCTAAGATTTATCTGTACCACAAAACATTTGTAGGATAGCAGTTGGAAAACATGGGGATGAGAAAGACAAGGCACAAAAGCATATACAGTACAAACCAGATGCAATCCAGAAAAGTAATTTCATATTCCACATTTGTCTATGGAATTGTCTGAGAATTTTCTGCTGAACATTATTTCCAGGTTTATCACAGCGGTTCAAAACTGGCTATATTTAGCCACTGACCAGTGCCGGAAAGCACTACCGGACTATAGGATCATGGCATATTTTAAGTTTGATATCTCATCAACCATCAAGGCCAGAAATAAATGCCTTTTATAATCTGAAAGAGTAAAAGCCTTAGGACTTCCAAGATACATAAGGGATTTTTTTTCAGCTCTAAGTCATGAGATATCAACCTCAAAAATCACATTATTCTGATTACCATTATGTGCCTGCTACTTCCCGACCGCCCCTACATATTTTGATTTCAACATTTTAACATCTAATCTAAAAACCCCCACTAAAGCCAGTGAACCAATGTTTTATGTGGAGTCCCTGAGGCACTTCCACATGCAAATACCACCACCACATACCAAAAGCAAGGAGTTGGCAGTCAAGTGGCACTGAAGCCAAGGGGTGTAGGAGCAAACCCCAAAAAAGCTTTAATGCCAGATTCTGATCTAAATCACATCACTGTCAATCCAAAGTAATTGACTCCTGTGGATTTACATGAGTGGAAAGGAGATCATAATCTTCTTCTTAACCTTTACCTTTGAAGTAGAGATGGTCATAAATCCGATTTTTCTATCCAACAGGAAAATGTCAGAATTTCATCATTTTCTTCAAATCAGGACAGGCAGTCAAAAAAGTTCTGAGCAAGACTAACAGGCAACTATTAGCCTTATTAATTTTAACATGTCTAATGAAAAGAAACCGACTGAAAATACTTCTACAGATCAAAACTCTTTTGTCTCAACTGTTTTTGACTTAAAAGTGCATCCCACCAAACCATGGGTCCCAGGGCCCTGTGCTCCCACATGTTGAGCACTGAGCGCTGACCGCCCTGAGCCACTCTGACGGTTCAACCACTGGGGAGAGGCCCTGGAGCAGAACCAGACCTCCTCCAGAGAAAGGGATGGGCAGTACCAGACCTTGTCCAGAGAAAGGGATGGGCACAGGACGGGGCCATGCTAGCATCACCGTGGCAAAGCAGTCCCCAGGAGTATGTCAACACAGCATGCTTCAGTCCTTCCAACTCTAGGACAAACATTTCATTCACACGGATTAGGAAAAAAAAGACCAAAATCCAAACAGACACATAGTGGCCATGGGCTGTTATGCAGAAAAGATTTCCCTTTCATTCAAGTGGCATCTTCCAGTGACAAAAAAAGCATCAAGGACTTGACTCACAAGCGTGAGATAAGCTCCTATGAGGTAAAAGTTGTGCCAGATTTCAAATGCAAGAAGAGAAGAAGTGGGAACCAGGTGGCAATGCAAGAGAAGGGTTGGAGCCAAGCCCCACGCAAGGAGTTTGTCTGGCACTTAGACCCACGCCTGAAAATCTCCACTGAAGGAAGCAGGAACTTTACCTATTTCTAGCTGCAGGTGGAATACAACACAAGGTGGCGAAACTTTCCTCAGCCATTAAGGAGGGTTTGTTGACTTTCTGTAATTTATTTTAACCACTGTTACACTGTTTTGGTCTAGACTCCCAAAACAAAGCAAGCCCAACCAATTGCAACTTCCTGCAACCACATCTGGCCGTGCAACTTGTCTTGTCCGTGCATCTGAGTGATGTGCAAGTTGGAGCTCGTATTTGCTACTTTGGGATTGCCAGATTTTCATGGATATTCATGCTTAGAGCCAAACAGTCAGTGCAGCCCTAATGCCTTCTCCAGCTCACCTGAAATGGGAGCTGAGGTTTATGCTCATTCATCTCAGCTTCCTTTGCTCTCCTGAATATTTCTGATGGTTGCTAGGCAACTATTGTTGAATACATGCATGAGGCATTAATTGTCTGAGCACTTTAAAAGAGGAAAATTCTTTAAAACTGAGGACATTGCCATACCAAAAATAGGATATTTCCTTTATGAAGGGCAACACTCGTGGCTGGGAATGTTGATGGCTGCAGTATGTCAGAGGCTAGATGAGTCATGGAGATTACTCACATGCAGCACAGCACAAAAGAAGTGTCTTAGGAGACCTGACTTTATTATAAAGTTTTATTTTAAATTAAGTGCTTCAGATCTAGTTTTATCTTCAGACTGCTGTCATTGGGATATCACAGCCCACATTTTCAAGAAATTAATGGTGTTGGTTCCATCCACTGTTACAGTGTTGGAACTTACCAAGTGTATCAATTCACTACCTTCTAAACGCAAAATGGCACTGGCAAGTACTCCTCTTCCCTACACTTCAAAGAGATATTGTAGTCTCACTGCTGATCCTAAGTGCTCTGTGTGCCTTACCCGTAAATGTGGATTTCATTTTATAGGGTCTTTTTTTTCCAAAATACATTCCAATGTCATGATCAAGCTCTAAAGACAGTAAACACAGACTTCCATAAATTGACTTAAACTTCTAAACTAAACAACTGCGAGGATTTACAGCTAGGTAATTTTGGGGTTTTTTGTTTTATAACAAACCTATCTCTACCATAACTAAACATTCACAATGTACATGCATTCATCTGAATTACAGGCTGCCTTTCAAAACAACCAACACCAAAAAAACCCTGAAGAACCATCATTTTTTTGGCAAATCAGTCAAATGATTATGGCTCGTTGCAAAATTGGGATGCTACAAAAGAACGAGTGCAACTATACTGCTAATTTTGAAGATCGTATTCTGAGCTGCTGAAGACCCTGAGAAAAATCTTTTCCCTTTTTCAAACTTGTGCTCTACTTCTGTGAAAGTATGTAATGGCACACAGGCTCATCTCAGCAAAGTTCAGCTGAGGTTTGTAAGGCTTTAAGATGAAGTGACTTATTTAATCAACGAAGTGAGAAGTAGAATCATCAACACCTACTTAAAGTAAACATGCCACCCCACAGCAAAGTGCTGTTTTCACTGGGAATTGAACTTCTACTGCAGTTGCAAATCCAGAGTGAAACACAGGAGGGTGATGACAGAGCTGGAAGGTTGCACAGTACCTCTCTGTTGAAGCAGCAGCGCTGCCTGTGAATGTCACCCATGTTAGCAGGATGATCACCATTAGCCTTTTCACATACTCTCTTACTCTCTCTGTGGGCTGAAACCAATTCCAAATAAATTCCTCCTCTTCTATTACTCACTTGTTGCTAACACCTGCTTTTTAATTAACATGCTTTTTAAAGCCATTACACAAAAAAGTAAGGTGACTGGAGACGTCCGTGAAGGACCCATCAGGGAAGACTCATTAAGTTGGTACTCTAAGTCTGTAGATGATCTTGCAGTGTGTTGCTGCACGTTTAAATGAGATGCTATTGAGCTACATTTCCCATACTTGGACTGAGGAGACAGCCCTTTGTAGAGTTACTGCAGTGGCCTAAAATGGACCAGATCGCTGAGCAGATATCCCCAACAGAGAATAGGCAAGGGACTGAAGAACCCCCAGAGACCAGAGGAGAGGAGCACTTTGCCTGGCTGGGGCTCTGAGGCAGGCAACTGCTCATGATGGATGGCGACTGGCAAGGAGAACAAAGGACCTGGGGTATCAACAGCCACCAAGGTGGACCAGTGAAGATACTGGCATTTAGCTCCTAATGCACCAGCTTCCTGCATAACCCTGTTCCTCAGACTCTGGTCCACAGAGCAGAAGCAAAGCTCTGCCTTGTCTATTTAAGCATGTAAGCAAATTTTACGATGGTTTATTGTATAATGAACACAAGATCCAGCATAACCTAGCCTTTACTGGCCCAGATGCTATAAATGACATATGTTAGTACAGTAACAGTTTTTAAGGCCAGAAAGAATTAGTAGGATATTAGTGCCTTGTTTACCTTCTGCAAATATTGCCTACACAATGTGAGAGTGACCACTGGATAAAGACAGAATTTCTTGTGTGAGTAAGGATCATGTCTTTTGGAAAGTAGTCTTCATTTAAAAGATTCAAGTAACAAAGAATCTATGTTACTCCTAGCTAAGTTGTTCCCATGGTTAATTAGCCCTCGCTGCTAGATAATTGTGCCTTAGTTTCAGCCTTAATTTATCTGCTTCCACTTTGAAGCACGGGGTCCTGCTTTGTGTCTGTTTGACAAATTAGAGAGGCCTCTACCATCACGGGTCTTCTCTTCATGGAGGTACTAACAGACTGTGATCAGGTTCCTCCTTAGTCTTCTCCTGCATGCATTGAATGGATTGACATTCTTTAGTCTTTCACCTGAAGGCAAGTTTTCTGTGCCATGAATTGCTCCTTGGGTCCTTCCTCAACCCTGTCCAGTATTTCATTACCACGTGCAAGGCACGGGCATCAGGATTGGGCACAAACCTGAAAGTGGGGGAAACTCTCCTAACAAAGTCTTTCTGCTTTTTCATGTTCATCTGCAGCCCATAGTTCAGAGTAACACATTTGAGTATTGGCAGGGCAGTTATCCCATGAAATTGTATCACTGTTTTTGCAGAAAGCCATCATCATTTGACTGCCTTACCAAAAATGTTAGCTCTTAGGGGGTTTGATAATGATTTCCTCTAGCGTTACATGCAGCAGTAGTAACACCTCTCTCTTTCTTCGCACTATTCTCCTGCTTATTCATCTAAGAACCAGGTTTGTTCTCCTACTCTAGTCAATTGGCTATCTATCATTACCCTCAAGTAATTTATGGCATTATGACCAACACAGCAGCCCTGAGGCACAAGGAAATGCTTGTCTGATCCCTAAAAGACCAAGATACAGTTATTTATAACACTAAGGCCCTAACTTCAGCTGCAACAAAAACTCTCACTGCTTTGCTGGCCTTTGGCCTGTAATGGACAATAAATCAATTAAAAAACATTACAAAGTCCTAATTGCCAATGATAATCATACAAAAAACCCAAACACAACTTTTTAAATTTTATTTGCCTTCTTATCCAGTACTACAAATAAACTACCAGCATCCACTGGCTATGCCTGGGGAGATGGATGCCCGCAACATAATGCATTGGTACCTTCTCCAGTGCACACAAGCCAAAAGGGATTACTAAGGTCTCTCTACCTGTTTGCATACATGATAAAGTAATTCGCGTATTGTCCATGATCTGTCTGATCAGGTTCATAAAGATGCTGAAGGTAAAAATAACTTACTCAAATGGCAGTCATGTCAATAGAGGGGGAAAACCCTCCTCTGGATCACCCTTCATGTCCTCACTTGATTTCAGAGAGAGAAAACCATAGCAAGGATTTTAATGCTCTGTTTTGCCTCTTTTGCAATTTGATTTAAAAACAAATTCACAAAAACCCAGCCACGTGGAATTTAAATTCTGCAGAAGTCTCATCCACCACTAATTACTACTGCAGTGTTTAAAATTTTTAAAGAAAACAAACCCAAATCTGAACAAAACTCTATTTTTCAATTAATTTTCTTCCTCTGATTTCTCTCCACATTGCATCATCTCCCAATTACTGTGATTTTGCTGAGTGTGCCAGTTTCTTAAAGACGCAGCTATAAAATGTATGGACTAATTGTTGAGCAGAACTGAAGAGCTATTAAAACTGCAATAGTACAGCACTTCCAATGGTAGTCTATTATTTCTACATGATTGGTTTTGTACAGTCCAACTCATGCAGTGAAACTCTAAGACAAATTAACTCCTTCGTTTTGACATAAACATCAAAGGGAGAATTAAAGGAGAATGAACATTCTTTTCTGCTGCTATTTTAGACATACTATTCATAACACCCATGCATGTTCCTGGACAGTTACAAATTATTTAAATTGAGAAAGCCATTTGCTGTTTTATCAAGTCTGTAATACATAAAATTTGGCTCCAGAATTATCTCATTTTCCCATTTCATGTTTCCCTGTCTACATGGTAGAGCATGTTTACAGAACTTTATAGCTATAATATACAATTCAGTCATTTCTAAACAGCTCTATAAGAGTAAGTCTGAAATGTACACATTTTAAAGATTAGTGAACACCAAACCCCTTCCCAGCTGTTTTAAATTTTGAATTTCCCAATAAATGAATAACATACTAAAAAAGCAAACAAGATCTGACATTATTTAGTCTAAGTTTCTAAAATGGCATAACATCTGTAGTTAAAAACAATTCTGAATAACTATATTTAACTTGAGCAGTATTCTATTATTCATAGCTCATTTTCCTTACAGACTAAGGGACTTAATGTAGTGTTCAAACATTTCTTTTAATTGTTTAGTCCTTCCAACAGTCAAACTGCAGCAAAAAAAAAGGGGGGGCGAATCTTCACTCATATTTTTTATATATATTCATGTGACCAACCCATGATCTCAGTTAAGTGCCACAACTGTTCATTAACACACATCACAGCCCCCTAGTCAGCACTGGGAGCTTTGAAACCATGCCAGAAGCAGGGGCTCAACAAACGGCACTTTGACCTTTTCACTACTAACTTCAATCTTTATTAAAATCTCTAAGACGTCAGCTCTGTCTCCTTCTTTTACCATCTTTTATCTGCTCCTGAAATACCTAATATTCATTCATTAAACGGAAAAGTTTGCTACATTCTTACGTAATGATAGATTCCCCTTTCACTTGCAATCGGCTTGTGAAATGCCTTTGATTAAAAAAGAGAACGAAACATCCCCTCCCCCTGCCAAACAACTCTAAATTCAGATTGCTCACTCATTTCCAGGGAAATCAAGCGTGCTGCCTAATATTAAGAAATCTCGCGGCATCCATGCAAGTTTAGCTCCATTTTATGTTGCTCTTGTTAAACTCTAATTTTGCAGCACACGAAATGCTCACCCTGCTCTTTGCTTGCTTTTTTAAATTTCACGTTTGCATCTTCAAATCTTCAGCCTGAGCATTTGGGGGGGCTGGACACTGATTTTTTGCCCAGCAGGGTTTCCGTTCCCTACAACAGAGTCACCAAAATCAGGAGTCCCATGGAGGAAAACCTAACTAGAGACAAAAAGAGGCTTTGATCATTTTTGTGGTGCTCAAATATAGATTGGGGGGGGTGGGGTGGCGANTTTTTTTTGTGCCTAGGAGTAATTAACTAATTACACATTAAGGAAAAAAATCAGAAAAAGTTCACATGAGTCATTTATGTGTTTTCACTCTTTGTAAACTTTCTGGCACGCCCTATATGCTTCATTTCTTGCTTTAAATAAGTTAGTACTGGAAAATATGCATAGTATTTGGAACCAAGGGGAACGACACATTAATTAGAAGTTTGCTTTGTGTAAGTTTGCATTTTCCAGATCTGAAATGAAACTTCAAGGAGACCTAAGATTTGCCTGCAGCCTTTAATTTATACCCCCCTTCACCCACGGATTATCTGGAAGGTATAAGCTATTCATGTAAGTGGCACAGTGAAGTATCATCATTAGGTGGCTTAGTTGCCTGGGATACTACTATCAGCCTGACCAGTAGGGAACCTGGGAAGCGTGAGCTCCGAAGGGGGGGGAAAAGTAAACAAAGTAATGAGTAACAGTTACTGCTCCTTAAAATGTGTACATTAACCTCGGTATTGGGAAACTATTTGCTTTTTAGAGGCAGCACCCTCTGATTGAAATAATGACAAATATTTTGGAAATTCCATCCGAAGCCAAAACGAAATTACTCAAGTGCACTCCAGGAGAACAAAGCTTTTTAGTGTAGCTTCAAATGAACTCAGGTAAGTTTACAAATGGCCTATACCTAAAAGACCATTAACTAAAATTACATTTGTTTTTATTGAAAGACAGCCTCAAGTGCTGACATGTAATATAGGACATGTGATACATAATAATACTCTTAAACCAGTTCTGACATAATATCTCCCAAGGCATAATAACCACAAATGACTGCTTTAGTTAAGAACTAGCCAGAAGCAAAATAGATCCATGTAAAAGTAGCTTTAACCATAAATACCTCAACAATATTTTATGTCACTTTGTAAAAAAGTTAAAGGAGTCCCATAATAATTAACAACAAAAACTTCATGTTCTTTACTATTGTATGGTGGTTGTGAAAGGTTATTTCATAGTCCCGCAGCTGCCAATGCTGTAAATTATGCAGGCACCAAGAAGCATTAAGGAGAAATAATAGCAATTTAAACTAAGGCTGACGTAATTCACGATAAACAGTCATTGGAAAATATTACAATGTTGTCTTTTTTGAGCCGCTTTAATCAGAAGAATGTGACCATATTCTGACATAAACCACTTCTCTTTTTCATTGTACGGGTGCGGGAACGGGGGCCCTTCCCTGGCTGCAAAGGTCTCCCCTGCTCCCGGCAGCGCCGAGCCCCGCACGTTGGCGACACTGCTCAAGAGGCTTGGGATGCTGCTGGACCAAAAGCTCTCCCAAGACAAAGCTACAAGAGCTCTGGTAGACCCTGCGGCCCAAGGAGGCACTGAAACCAGGGGAATGTTCAAACGAGGATGCTCTAATGAGGGCATATTGAAAAAAAAGAAAGAAAGCTCTAGAAATGAGAACATGTATGATGGACACAGCTGACATGATGAATGCAGTTCGGCTTACTTTTTGCTACAGTGACAAAGAGTGATTTTGATAGCTGAATCATAAAACTGGCCATCGAGCGGAAATCTTTCTTTAGGAGGAGTTAGTCATTTATGTCTACCTTTAGTGAATGGACACCAATAAAACATACGTGTGTGCAATAGATGACAATGCCCATGTGATAAGTTACATTTATCAGGCACAGAAGAACAGCTCACTCGCTAACCCTTCGTTTGCTGGAACCACATGCTAATTCTCTGCCAAACTCTGGCTGATAAAACATGCAAACTCCACCACACCGCCACATATTCACTCTTCAATTAAAAATGAAAGAGGAGAAGTTAAAAGCGCCAGACTGGAAGCGGGCACACCCAGGTTCTTGGCACTGCCACAGGCATTCGCAGGAGGGAGGGTATCACCCTCTGTCCGTGAGAGCTCCAAACCTGGGCTGTGCCAGCAGGAAGCCGTACCGGCCACCCCATGGTTCACAGCACTGATGCTTCCTTGAGCAGCCGGGTCGTGGTCACGCAGAGCCCAGGAGCATGGCGGGCACACAGCACCGCGTGCTCACAGTGCAAGCCCTTCTCTCTCCTGGACTGCTAGCCTGGGCACCCAAAGAAGTAAGGAGCCATACTGATTCCCCAAGTGCCCTCACCTCGCGCTCTCGCAAGTGGCACCGGCTGGCCGCTGCGAGCTTCCGGGCAGCTACCCCCCTACACTGTGCGGGACAGACAGTCACCACCAGCTCGGCTGAGAAGCGATGCCAAGGGGCCAGGGGAAATGGGCAGAATCAGCTTTTCAGGCAGCACCCACCCCTGCCCTCCACTCAGCATTTGCTGCCTGCCTGAGGGCAGCGGGAACAGGCAACCCCAAATGAAATCAGCAACAAGGGAGTTTTGATTATAAAGTGAACATAATCTATCTTAATATTTATCCTGGTTACAGCTATGGTTGCTAGTGAAAATGTACTCAAAAAAAAAAAAAAGTAGGAGCTAACAGCATTTGTTTCTATTGAAGTTCTTGCAGACAGGAAGGTATTTTATCTTACTTTACCACACATTACTTATGTTCACTTAACAGCTTGCTGTTAACATTGGGTGAGATTCTGCCCTTGGTTAACTGGTGAAAATCTTGAGTAACAACCACTGAAGTGGATCGAGTTATTCTGGATTTACACCACTGAGACAGAATGTGACCCCTTATCAGTGCCTTTTTGCTTTGAGTATACAAATATTTTATGCATTTCAATGAGTGACAGAATGCAAAACTTGCAAATATTTATTTTTAGATGTATGGGGAAAAAGCAATTAGAGCTAAAAATGTTAAGAATGAAGAAATCACTTAACAGAAGCAATTATGTTGGGCACATAAACAGCTCTGCCTTCAGACATTTTATTCAAATGCTGCAGAGCACACTAGAAAATATCAATTGTTTAAAAAAACTGCAAGTATTTTTTCACAACTGAAAAATCAATCATTATAAACAACATCTGGAGATCATTAATATCTTACTCTACAGTTGAATTAACAAAATAAGAAAGAAGTCTGACCAGAATCCAGAACATTTCCAGATTTGCTTTTTCAAGTTAAAAGCTTGTATGTTTTCAGAGGTGGGGTGGGAGGGAAGAGGAAATGTACATTTATCTATATTGTATATAGTACTATTATGCACTAATCGTTACTTCCCCTCCAGCTATGTCCTGTTTTTGTTTTGAGAGAGGTAAAATTTGAAATATTTAGCTAAGCCACCCTGCCCAGGACCTTGGAAAAGATTTGCATTTTTTTCAGACTATTGGAGATGCCACCGTAAAGCTCCATCTAAGGAGGTCCCAGTGTCCACACTAATAAAAAGCCTCCATACTCCTCCTATCGTGTTTCTAAGTGCTTAAACATTCTGGTCTTACCACAGGAGCACTAACACAGATCCCACTCTGACATCACATCTGTGTTAAAACAAAGAAGCCCTAAGCATCTCTCTGGAAACTGGAGGGTTTTATGAATTTCACCGATATAAATTATCCTGCAGGTAGCCAAAAGAGTCAATAGCAATAATGCTGATGCTTTACGTCAACTCAAAAACATTAAAAAACAAGTACAATTTTTGTACTAGAGCTGCTTTAAAAACAAAAGCCAACTTCGACTCACACAAATAGTCACCAACAGAAAAAGTATATTTCATTTAGACTGGAAACATTATTTCTTTATTTTCTTTTTTTTTTTCAGTCTCATTCCCTGCCAAGGTTTTGTTTCGTTATGTTTTTCCCCTAAACAACTGATTTTCTCTGTGAGTCACAAACTTCTGTAAACTGAGATGTATAATGAAAGCAAAGACCAAATTTCAGCTCTACCAGGAGTAATGGTACCACTCTATATCCTGAAGTCATCAGCTTTCATCCTACACATTTTTTCTGGCACATGACCTATCCCTAAAAAGTCCCTTCTTCATAGTGCTGTCCTGCCACGGCTTCCTTGGTCCATGAGAAGAGGGAAGGTAAGTCCTTCCGAAATCCTCAGCTCAGAAACCCCAAAGGTTGGGAGGATGGGCAAGTCGTCCCTCACTCCTAACCGCTCCCTGTCAGGCCTGGAAGTGAGAGAATCTCCTTTCTGCCTTGTTTTACAGGGAGATCTGAGTTACTGAAGGTTTTGAGGTTCGTTCTGTTTTTAATGTAGATGATTTTTCCCAGCGAAAGCAATGTATCGTTAAGGTTTTTTGAGGGGGAGAGAAGGGAAGTGGGGACTGCAATGCTCTTTTTACACATAATTTTTTTTTTCAATGAGCAGTTTCCCCGCTGTATTGTTCGTTTTAGTAAAATAAAGAAGTTTCATTTTTCAGAGGAAAAATTATATTACTACCACAGCAGGATGTAGTTCTCTCATTTTTTGAGTACGAAATGTTCAATAAAAAATTGGCCTTTACTTGCAAAAATAAAACTTTTAACCTTTTTTTTGGGGGGTGAACAAGTGTTTATACTACCCCAGGGACCAAACAGCTTCTTTAACGGCATATTGGACCCAGCGTGCTATAAAAATAATCCAGAATGATTTAGAATTTACCAAACAGATTTTAGAAATTGAGAAGAAACAAGGTGCTCAGTTTTCTCTCACACTCCTGTTTACAGAAAAAGCAACCCCACGCTCACAAAATGAAAGCAAGCCTTCTGGTTCATCTTTAGCAGGCAGGATTTCTAATGTTTATCCAGCAAAGCACCATGAGAAATCTTTCTGTGTGAGATTTTCACCTGGTGAAGCCGATGGGGCTGTAGAAATCCACCATCGTGCAAGCACCTGACCCTCCTGCTTCCAAACTGTGTGTCTGTTCCCACCACCATGGAGTCCCCAAGCCTGGAGAAGGTGGCGGTCATGCTGACAGACACATCTGTGTGCTACCTACATGTAGGGAGCTCACATGCATTTCGCAGTGCAGCCCACACCTGGGTTGCAACAGGGTCCACGCTCATCCACGTGCCCTGGAAGTCACTCCCTGCGGCAGAGCAGGCACGAGTCTGGTAGAAGGCCAAGTCACTTCCTTCAGACAAGAAAATACAGAGCAACAACCGCACATTGATTTCTGCCCAGTGACCCTCAAATCCATCTGGTGGACACTGCACAGGCAGCTTTGCCTCCAACTAGATCTCTTTGGTCTATAATAAAAACATTAGGACTCCTATTTTTTCATGCCTTCTCTCTTATATGACCACACAACAAATGCCAGTAAATTATATGCATCTACAAGTTATCCAGTAACAGTAACCCCAGAGGCTGATAAGTGAAAAGGATTTTGAAAAATGTCTTTACCAATGATCTTGAGTTGAAGAGAAATGTTCAGTTGGTACGTATTATTTTAAGCGAGCAGGGGAATGAGGAAATAGGGGTTTGTTTTTTTCCACATGCCAATTAATAGAGGCAGTTAGATAAAGGAATGCGTAGGTGAACTCTAGTCTGCACAGAGAAATAAAACGAGGCCATGAAGAGAACTGATCCCGTCTGCCCACCCTGCTGCGTCCAACCTGTCCCTCCCTCGGGCAGGCAGACGCAGCCCACAGGGCCGCGGCAGGGACTCTGCCACCACTGCTGCCTGGGGCCAGCCTGTGGCCCTCGCGCAGTGCCACCTGCAAGCTGGCACGGGCTGGTGGCACCGCCAGGTAGGGCTCACGCTTTTGTGCTTCACCTCAACACTGGACACACCCCTCCAACCTCCTGTGCAGGTGCAAAATCTTAGATTTCTTGTTCCTAGCCAGCAACACCAGCATTTCATTATCTGTGCCGCTGTGCGCTGGTGAGGACTTCTAATTGCTCTTACACTAGGAGGGGAAGAGGTACACAGTCTGACTGCGGTCGTATCCATGAACTTTGGCTATCAAGACATCCAAGCACAGCATATGTCTTTTGCCTTCTGAGCAGAAGGAAGCTTTTGAGCCTGTTTGCATTCTGGAAGGGAACACTCCAAGGCAGTTAGATTAACTAATCAGTAGTTCTATCAAAAAGAATGGGAGCGAAAGGCTTCCCACTTTCAGCAGTCTTTGCTCTGTAAATGGAGAGCAAGTCCCTGCCTCGCAGGCTCCAAATAGATGCAAAAGTTTGAGCCTTCCAGCTGCTCAGCTGACTCCTCAGCAGCCCACTTCTCGGGGGCCTCCTCGGTGGGACGGTGTGGCACACTGAAATCAAGTCAGAGGAGAAGCAGAAAAGGACTTTGCCAGAAAATCGGTCCTGACTCTTCCTGCCCAAACCACTCGGGCACGTGCCATGCAGCAGTGCACAGCAGGACGGATGCGGATACAGAGGCCATCCACACGGGACTGCCTAAAGCATCAAAGCATCTCTTGCAGCCACATCTGCAGGACCTGACAGACAGCATCTACATTCCTTCTCTACTTTCTATAAGATTAGTTATTGTCAACAAAAGTTAATTTTTCTTCCTCATTTCCTGCTTTATTTATTTTCTGTTAGTCCCCACAGACTGAGGAAGAAAATGGGGTAGATGAGAAGGAGTCAGAGATAAACAAAATGTTTTTAGTTGAAGAGAATATTTCCTGGAAAAAAGTACTTTTCTCTATTAAAACTGCCTAACAAGCACAACAGCTCACATGCTGTGGTGAATGGGGCTCTTTGTAAAGGTGTTTCTTGTGTCTCACTTGTGACATGCTGTATCTGTTGGACAACGAAAACATGTAACACTTTCCCCAACAGCAATGTTTCTGAAGAAGACCTGGCATCCGTATCAGAAGCCAGCACTTCTCACATAAAGACATTAGTAGACCGTATTTCCTAAATTTTGTTCTTGCTTTCAAGTTTGGAGAATTTCAGGTGATGAGGAAATACACATGTTCCTGTCTTGTTTCTTCTGCACACTTCTTTCATTTGCAAGGTAAGAAATAGTCAAGCCCTTCAAATTGAATGTGTCTGGATCTCCTTATAGACACCTTTTAGGAATTTTAGTCACATTTCTGTAATCTGCTCTCCCCTCAGATTTGACTGATAAATACCAGTGCCTTAGAGTAATCCATTTATCTACTGTACCACCCTGCCTCTGTTTAGCTTTAGCAGTCATCACTTTCCACATGTGACATCAATCTACATGATATCAATGTAAACTGTTTGTATAACGAAGTGTTGTACATTTTATTGTCCTGCCAGCAAAGAAAAGGATAAAATAGCACTTTGCCTTTTGCCTTCAACAAAGGTAGTATAATTGACACCATACATTTTGCAATACAGAAACGGAACCATGCATTGGCCAGTTTTCTCTTCCTAGCACAGCAGGGCTTGCAAATTTTACCACATCATTATTTTCATAAGAAATACTTTTAAAGAGTAGTATTTTTTTTATTTTTACAGACATTTAAAAAATCTGCTTCTTAAACCAAACTAAATTTTAAATACACATTATTAATTTCTATGGGTAAGATTTCTGTGGTTCTGGTTTGATAATAAGATAATTGCCTCGCAAAGGTCAAGAGAATGGCATAGTTAGCTTTCAGAGACTGAACAAAGCACTTGCTACGGTTCACTAAGCGTAGTTTCTGCATCATTCCACATCTCTTTGATTCATCTATTACTAATATTCCATGATACACTTACATTATGGATCCAACTATTACAACAAACCTGTAATCAAGGAATGACCCTGAATAAAATACTCCACAGAAAGCAGATGGTACACTCATCAAACGCCTTCAAGCCTAAAATAACCTTTCCCATATAAGAAGGATAGTCAATTAAAACTGGACTTTATATTCTGAGCTGGAGCTCAGAGTAAATAAAAATCAACGTGATACTATTGTCTTATTGGACCAAACTTCCAGGGCATTTCATTCATTTTTTCATGGCCATCACCCCTTAACAGCAACCAACACTTTTATGCATAGTTCATTCAAAGCCTGTAACATTTTGTGTGAGTGTGAGCAGAGTTGCCAGTTTGGGCCCGATCCTGGAAAAGCTTGACATCACAGAATTAAGACTATTCACCGCAGTAATGTGCTCCAGTGATGACACTGTGTGAGGAGGGATCTCTCCTGTCTGCCGGGAGCTGATCGGTGCAGCAGCAGAGGAACAGTCCCGCACTAACTCACAAAATGCCCCAGTGCCACTGGTTGGGTTGGTGTTTCTCTGCCCACACAACACGGCCTGGACTGGGTGCCGAGCTCAAAGCCAGGGGTGCTAGAGTTAGGAAAAAGGGGGAGATGATTCTCCCATCACAGGCATCGTTGAACCCCCTCCCTCTCTCTCCAATCATTATATGCTAAATGCATCATCAGAAATTCTCTGAAAGATCACAAGAGCTTCCTTGCAGAGATGTAGGGGTCTCTCACAGCAATGGTGTACCCACTGCTATGTGAACAGACTTTGCTAGCACGCGCTGCAGCACTCATCCAGCTGGTGATATGGGCAATAAAACTTAATTCTCACAGCATAGATACACTGCTAAAGAAATTACACTGGACCCATTACTGGAGTTACCCTGGTTGCGTACACAACATACATTCCGCCACACGTTCAGCAGCACATCCGCTGCCCTTAGGTTGATCTGACACAAAAACAAAGGTGTGAAATCACTTGGCAGCTATCAGGAGTCAAATCCTGCAGCCCTCTCCCCCAGCTGTAACGGGCTGCATGCTCCTCTGGAGCTGCAGAGTATTCTCTACACCCTTTGAATTAAGAGGTCACCTCCCAGAAGCGCCTCTGCCCTTGTAAATCAAGCTCCTAGCACTGGCAAAGCCCCTGCTGAAAAAGCCCACATTCCAAGGAGGCCAGAAACACATCAGCTGTAGCTGACATTTATTTGTTCAGGGCCCTGGGAGCATACCTGCGGTTGATGAGCACTCTGCAACAGCAATGGGATGCGCAGGGAGTCTCCTACTTTGCATCTGTTAGCATACTGCACCAACAATGACTTTAAAAAAACCCAACACACACTGTAAACCTTCTGGAAAGACATAGGCTATGGGCGAATGGTTAAGGTAGATAAATTTCAAATCCAAACAAGGGATCCTTTCACTCACAGCATGTAACTGTTCTACATCCATGTAACTCTATCACTGATTGCGACAGACTCAAGTTGCAATACTGAGATCACTAGTGGTTAGAAGCCTTCAGTCTAACAGAAGAACGAACACACTTGGTACTTAACATTTCAAACATAAATAGTACTGGTTCACTTCAAAGGAATCACACATCTTCCTCTTGGAAATCAGTGGACACTTAAAAAGAAGAAAAATGTCTTTACTTGTGAAAAAAAGAAGATAGCTGTAATGTGACTTACCAAACTCATCACATATACTTTCATTTTCTATTAGAGTAGGATGATCAAATGTATCCCGACAGTAGAAGATTTGGGGGTTCTTGCTTGTTACTGCAATGCCTCCCAAGGCTAAAACGAACTGGTCTGTTAGTATTGAAGAAGGCTTGTCCTGAATGCGCTTTAACATGGACCGGTATCGACAGTACTGGGGGTAGCTGAGAATTAGCAGGTTTGAATCTTCATCATCCTCACCTGGAAGAAGAAAAGGAAAAAAAAAAAACCACAACTTCTTAGTATGTCAGAAAAACAAGGGCTGTAACTCAAGCATCCCAGAAAACCCATGGCCCACTGGTTCAGTCTTTTCTTGAGACCTATCTTTTATAGCACAGTGGTTTTTGAAAGAAAAGTTAAAAATAGAAATTTAAAAAAAGTTTATTGAAGCAGCTTCTTTTCTGGCTTTCTGTTCAGTTCTCCCATGCTTACCCACAAGAACTCTACCTGGATGAGTAAGAAAACACTGTTCTGCAAAAATTGGCCAATGGCCTGAATCAAAGTGCTCTCCATACTTTGCCAACTTGGCTGCTTTGATAGAAATATTATCTGTCATTTTTACTCAGCTCCCTATACAGTCTTACCAAATTAATGTTTACACCAGCTAACGTCTTTTAAAAATAATAATATACAAGCCCCAGAGCACACAGCTATTAATTCTCCTTTGAAGTACCTGATACTGGCAACTACCAAAGGGCCTCTGGGCCAGGGAGGTGAGCTGATCTGACCTGGTCATTGATGCTAAGCTACCCCAACAGCTGGAAATAACTTTCCTCACATTAACTGCAAATGCAGCAGGACTCAATAAAACACCTACAGAGCACAATGAGCAAATGAATTTCCAAACAGCTCATACTGTCGAAAAGTGGGCTCAAAATACAAAGCCATCTAGAGCTCAGACCTTCTCATTCCCCCAGATTTCAGATGATATTAGGCATAAAGGTGGCAGATTTTGAAATATCACAATCAAGTTTCACCGTATGATAACCAGCAGGAAACCTGACAGCAAAAAAAACCAACCAGCGACGCAAACACGAGAAATTACTCATTTGCAGGTATGCAGCCAGCACTTAACAGCACTTCTTTTTATGCTCATTTATCTCCTCAGGTGGGGTAACCGAACATGGCTTTCCATGCATGCCAATGAAGACAAAGCAAGAGTGTGCAGTTTACGTTTTCTGCTGTACTCTGATTACTGAATAACTCAGCTATTTCTTCTGTCAGAGACAAAAGGTCTACTATTTAATCCCATTACCAACACTGAAATCATCTTTCTTACCCTTAAAGTAAAAAACACTACAGATATTGAAAGAAATGTCAGATCGGTTCTCCCCAACTAAATATGATGGCGCAACTTGCGTGAGGAGGCAATGGAAATGTTGACACATAAAAGGCTAAATTTTAAGAAGTCTCTGGAAGCAGATATATCACCTAGAATGTCATCACTGCAGACGAATGCAATGCTGCAAAAAAAATCAACACGGCAGACAGACTTGAGAAGTACTGTTTTTACAAGCACAACTCCTGAAAGCCATCACTTTCAAAAACTCAGAACTTTCCCCACTATCCTGATGTAGGTGGGGAGATCAAACAATGTGTGTAAAAAAGTACAAGCATTAAGTTTTGGTAAACAGCATTTACGTTACTTTTCTAAGAAAATAAAATTTATGGCCCTAAAACCTCTTTTGGTCAATCAGGATGTGGTCATGCTTTTCTTTGTTTTCAACAAGTATCCTGTAAGCCTGCATAACAGCACGATTGAGCCAATTGCTCCTGGGAATAAGGAGCTCTCTTCTTTATTAGGAAACTCTAAAAATCAGATCAGGAAAACTGTTCTAGGAATTAAGAAGCACATGATCCATTCTTTAGCTCCTTCGAGAGTTTCATATACACCTGCCTGACAGTTATTACTACTTTATACCTTTGTGTAGATAGCGGGGAGCTGAATCTGTTGATCTGACAGCACTTTTCTTATGCCAGGATGTGGTCAGCTTTTTAAATAAAGTGTATATAAATGTATGTCCCACGTGCCTTTGTAGTAAACGATTAGTTTCTCGACAAGTGTGCTGTAAGTCCCTGCGCAGAACTACACAAACTTTCTGCCCCTGACAACTGACGACTTAACTCAAACCCCTGGCATAAATTAAAGTAATTTTTTACAGGATCGCTTTTACGCATACTTATGCAACTCCAGTGAGTACTTCATGATGCATTTGTTTCCTTTCTTTATTCACTCCAGGTTCAATAGATAAATCTAAGAATGAACAAAGGCTGAATAAACTGAAGATTTGTTTAGTGAAAGACAAACAGAGCGTTCCTGGAACAAAGACTTTTTTTTCTCAACCACGCCCACGCGAGAAAAGAGAAATCAAAGTAGACCAATCCCTAATAAAAAGCAAGCCCAAAGAAGTATTTTTCTTCTAGCAAAATCTAACAAGCGCCATTTAATGGTGGACTTAGTGCATATTGCTGTATATTTTTGATAAACATGATTAGAAAGAATTTACTTTTAGGAGGAGGAGGGATCAAAATGTGGATCACATTCCATTAAAATCAAGAAAACCAATGTAATTTCTGAAAACATTTAAGTGAGATCTCAGAAAACCATGATGGTGTGTTTCTGAATCTTATTTTAGCTTCAACAGAGGGAACATGGTAAAAGATAATACCTACAGTACGCTGTTTGTAAGGCTCAACTGAAATTACTCTAATCCCATGCTTATATCATAATTGTGTGGTTTAATAACCCCCTCCAATGTCAGTTTTTCATGTATTTATATATTTCAGGGCTGAAAACAGAGAAACTGTAATTAGGAGGCAAGGTTCCACCCCTGCCTTCCGTGCGCTGCCTATATATGCATAGATGTAATCCAACAGTTCTCTTTGTGAGGGGTAAAGAGAGCTGGGATTTGGCACAGCCTGGCACTTATGTTGGATTACATGTTCTTCAAGTTGTCTTTGTAAGTAAGAGATGCATGAAATGCCAAACACAATGAATCTATGCAAGAACTGACTTTTCAAATCAGCACAACCATTTTTAATATGTAACGCAAGACAATTAAAAGCCCCAAAAGAGGAAAAAAAAAAAGCCTGCTAAAAGCACGAATTCCTAACAAATCCGTCTAGAGCCAGAACTATTTACAGAGAGAGCAGAGAAATACAAAACTAACTTGCTTTTTGTCTGCTTGTTTCGGAAACATCAGCCTATAATGTTATTGCTAACCGCCATAATCTACTCTCAACATCAGTAAGCATTTTTTTCTTTAAAAAGACCTTCAAACCAGGATTTTATAGAGCTTGATGGAAAAACTATGCATGTTCCTTCCTGTACCTAATTACCTCAACTGCAAAAGCTGCCAAGTATTTTGCCCTTTAGTTCTTTTAATCGTATTAGTGCAAATGCGTTTGGATGCCAACAGAAACAAACATTTAAAGATTTTTGCTTAAAAGATTCCAAATATGTACCAGGCTAGTGCTAGGAAAGCACACTCCACTTCTTCCCAGAAAGCACAAAGTTATTTCTGCGGAAGAAATATGAATTTGTGCCTCTTGTAAGACTAAATGTCTAGTTTCGACCCAATTTAAGTAAAATAATGTCAATATGAACTGCTCTCACAATGATTTATGCTACCTTCTGTTACTTTATTACATTAGACATTCCTTTCTCTAAGCTTTATACTTTTCGCTGTGCTCCTAGCAACCACATAAAGGCTGAACACCAACTTTATGCGCCTGGCACCCTTCCAGGCTCGACTGTTATTGATAATTATATTGAAGTTTCAATTTAATTGCTACTCTGTTGTGACACAGAATATTTTTTGTAATTAGGCATTTCCCATTTTCTGTCCATTCATTTTTTGTATTACTGAAAACGATTTTTTTCCCCCCAGAAAACACAAGCAGAACAATGATACAGATAAGAGCATGTACATCTGTTACTATCATTACCAACACGGTAATGTGAAGGGAAGAATAAAAAAATTTAAAGGAAAAAAAATTGTGAATATAATTTCTCGGAAGGTAATTTTCTTTTCAGTTTAAGTGCTCTTATTCTTCTTACAGTTACTCAATGATTTCCTGTTCTAATTACAAGACATTATACAGAAATGTTTTTAAAAAGGAAACGTACTAGAGCAGGAGGCTAAATACTGTCACTCGCTTGCTATGGTTTGAAATTCCAAACTTCTGCATGTCTTTTATCAACTATCTGCTCTACCTTTGTGCAATATATTCTACCACAAATCTACCATCTCTTCCGAGGCAGTTAACACAAATGTATACATCAAAGAGGAAAACACACTTGCAGTTACACTGCAGGCAAAAGACAAAAAAACAAAAAAAAAAAAAAGAAGAAATTTTTTTTTTTTCCTCCTCACTGTAGCTGGTAAATTGGAGGCAAGCCAAACCCAGGAGTGGAAAATATTAAAAAGTTTAAAACAAAAAAAGAAGAAAGCTTGATTAAAAAGCGAGAGAAGAGATATTCAGTTCTAAATCTAAATGAATAAGCCACAAACTATTTCATAAAAACATACTGTGACGTAAATTACACATCAGTATTGTACTGTTGTGGTTATTTTGAGAAATGGCTTGTACTGTAAGTCAGCTGGTAAAACCCCACCCTTAATGATTTTGTAATTCTCCATATAGCAATCTACTGGAGCAGTCATGAAATTGCCAAGAAGGAAAACAGACAGAGCTGTAGAGAGTTTGTAATAAAAAGATAATGTACTTTTAACATAACAGAAGTAGAAGATTGGTTTTATTAACTAAAAAAACTACTTAAAAGGTCCCAGGCTTGTCATTTGTTTTGATAAATGTTAACACAGATCTTCATAAGATAAGCAATGGAAATATCAGGGGAACCAGATAAAATGGGACAATGCTTTGGTGCGTGGGTAGCAAATGGAGTTATTTGGAAGATACAGTGAAAAAGAAGGAAGTTGCGGGGCTCTGACCATCAGGCTTCTCTCCCACACCATGCCCTCACTACTCTGCCTTCTTTCATTACCCTCAGTTACTAAGAGGGGCTCCCAGGAGATGCACATACCGTAATTAGTTTACCATTACCTGTATGGGTGGCTTTGACCATATCATCGGTATGTAGCAGATACAGAGGTAACAGCGGATGCATCTGGATGTCCGGCGGGACTGGGAACTGCGAGGGTTAGCCATGCTGAACGATCACGGCTGTGACTTCCAAGAAGGGATGTCTCTTGACTACTGCAGGGCAGTGTTCAGGTGCCACTGCCCTTCCAGGCCTGGTCCTCAGAAACCACTGGAGCACATGTGATGGGACTAATTTCATCTAATGACACAGTTTTAGTCTACGACAGTCGTATCCAGAGAGGTCTCCTTCCAATCTGCTGTTTTGTAAGACATGGATCAGCTCACTCTCTGCAGTTACTAATGCCTCAGTGACAACTGTCTTAGTCTAGAGGCTTAACTTACAGATCAAACTGACTGAATGAAATTAATTACACCTAAGTGACAATGCAGTCACCCCATGCCAAAGCAATGGCCCAAATACATGCTAAAAAATCCCCTCCCAGCAGATACACTTGCCATCAAGACAAAAAGGGTTGATCTCATCTGTGACAATGGACTTTGGCTCTTCCAGCTCTTAAGGTAGGATCCAGTTCTCCTTCCCCTGTTCTACTCCTTTGGCAAGGACTTTCTGCAGAACAGACATGAGAGCACAAGTGTTGACGAAACAAAGATGAGCAGAGCCGACCCTTCAAAACCAATGACTGCAGGTCAGACAGGCTCTGCACATCTCAAAGCTGCCTGTTCTAATAACATCCCAAGGGGAGATAGCACAGCTTTCCCGCAGACAGAAATGAACTTACTAAACAATTACCTAAAAAAACCCTGAATCCCTCAAAAAGTTGAAGAGCAACAGAAACAGCAGAACAACAAAAGAGTAATCAGGAGTAAGAGGAAACTGGTCTTTATGACCTAAAACCCTTTAACAGGAATCTTGCAATGAAAACACCTTCCCCATCACCATCCAGTCACAACCTGCCAAATACCCCCAAACCATTGCCCAGATAACTGCAGCTGGCCAAGAAGCAACGCCAAACATTGCCTACATCTCTGGGTACTTCTATCAGAGAAAGGGTGGCTCTCCCAATGAAATAACCTTCATGTGACAATTACAGCTGGCTCCTTGCTTGACCACTTTGCACACTGAATTCCCTGCGCAGGCACAAGGCTAAGAGCTCCAGTGGGAATCCATGTCGCTTTGCACCAGGCTGCTGTGAGCTTGGAGCAACAGCTGAAGAGTTTAGGTAGCTGACTCATCGTCATGAAACTGTTTCTGCATGCTCTAGCACACCAATCCGCTCTGCAGTGACTAGGGAAGACTTATCAAACATAGCTCTTCGAGTCTACCCTGCCTTTTCACTCCCATGGTCTTTGTTCGCTCTAGTAATGTCACTTGGTGTGCCTTGGCTGGCTAATTAATCACAAGACCTAAAAATATTAATGTAAGAATCATATTTCTCTTATGGATAAATGCAAATACAGTAATGATTTAACCCCATGAGACGGGACAGGAAATCTGTAGTTTTGGGTTTAAATAAATTTGGGTAAATTATTGACACAACAGGGATACCGCTTTGTTGGCAGGACCCATGCTACTCATCCTTGCTTTGAGAACCCCCTTCTATTTGAATGCTAATGCAATCAAGAACAAAGGCAATGTTTTGCAGGATATGGAACACAATGATTACATTTATGTTTACCAGATAATGATGATGTTAACAAGTTGCCTGTAATTCTTACGTAGACGTTTGGCTGCCTGATTTTGCTTTCAAATTGATCAAAAAGCAAAAGCTATTTCTGCCAATATGCAGAATAAAATGCGCACCCTTTCTGCATGTATCAGATATTTCTTCCTTTGTACGGAGGAGACAGAGCTAATTCTCAGAATTTTGTGCCACTTCCCCAGCCCTCGGTTTTCTGTCACAGCGCCAGCAGAGCATCAGCCATTCAGAGAATTCCTAAGATTAGTTTAACATTTGAAAGAAAGAGAATACTTACAAATCTACTGGAGATTGAAACTACTGTTCAACAGCAATACAGTCATTAAAAAAAAAAAGAAAAAAGACAGCACTTAACACACACGGTTGAAGAACATTTTACAGTCGGTGATTTGGATCCGAATTGTTCTAGTCCGGCTTAACGGCGACGAAACAGACAATGTTGATCAATGACTGACAGTATGCCCACATAATCAAATCCTCCATAATATTTATCTCATTAAATCACTTTGAATTCGAATCGTAAATCCAATTTTTGAAGAACACTAAAGGAATTTAATACTGAAAAAGTTTCCAACAAGGCATTCAACATCCTTTTTCAGACCCTAATCCAATATTCAGCTCCTCATAACTGCAGCTCCTACCCTGCGCTCACAGGATCCTCCTGCGCCTTAGGAAGCGGGTTTATGAGGTGTTTCTAGACTCGAAAAAAGAGTGACTGACAATCGTCATTTCCAGCTTTTATATAACCCTTCCATCCACAGGTCTCAAACTGCTTTATGGAGATGAGTAAAAATTATTATCCCCATTACACAGAGAGAGAAACTGAGACAGAGAGAGCTTAAAGGATTTATTGTACAGCATCAAGCAACTTAGAGAGCAAAGGAGGAAGCTAACAGGCCAGGCAGAAAACCTTGTTTGGGGGATTTCTGGGTAAGTCAGAGTTTACCAAGTTTCCTCGAAAGGGAAGTGGCTGTCTCTGGCCACCCCAGCCAGTCTGCCTCCACCAGAGACAGGGCACGGACCAGGCAGGGGCTCTGTCTTGAGGCTTCTCTCCTACCACAACTGTTTCCCCCGTTCTGCACAATCCCTGTTATTTCCTTCATTTTATTTAGCTCCTGCCCAGCTGGGATTACCTTCCCTCTTCATGGAGGGTTTGCAAAGCAGTGGTTTGCTCTCCCGCCAAACTGCAGGTGACTGTTGTGACAATAGCTGGAAGAGCAAAAGCAAAGCAAGCTGATGTTGGGGATGAGGCCAAGTTCAGAGCTGGGCTATGAAATTGTCTCCCTGCCTCACAAAATTTCCTTCTCTCCTTACCCTTCAAGTCACAGGCGTTGGCCAGCCCATGTTCAAACAGCCATGTATGGCTACAGAAAACCACTCCGAGAGAAAAGGTTTTTAAACTGCCCTATTAGCTTTCTAAAGCAGATGGAGATGGGGGGAAGGGGGAGATTGACTGTAGAAGGGAGCACATGCTGCCTGTCCTCTTGAATGTTCTGGGTCATGTGGACCATTCAGGTTGAATGTGCATCAGCTTTAAAACAAGTATTTATCCTGGTTGTCGTGGTTACTGATAAGCAGCTTCAATTCTACTGATAACAAAAAGAAGAAAGAATTAAAAAAGGGGAGGGGGGCTGAAAACATAATTTGGTAATATGACGAAGCCAAGAAGAGGAATTAAATCACATTAAACAAGCCAATTGTACTGTAAATGGCTCTGCCTCTGTATTTGCTTTTAAATCATCTAAGGCTCTAACATGGCAGCTGCTTCAGTTTTAACAAACAAACAGTAAAAATCCCTTTTAATAAAGAAAGGAAATAATGATATACTTTGCTTTAGCTGAATTCAAACATAATTTAATTTTTCCTGAGGTGAGATTTGCACAGCGAACAATCAGATAATAAGTGTTATCATTCTCATAGACAAAACTGAACCAGCACTTTGCAATTCAAAGTGCTATTTAATGCACTGTTTTCAGCAATCTCTGAACACCATCCAACATACCACTGAACTACGCTTCAGTACTTACACATAAAGCCTGATCCTGCAAATACTTGAGCATGGGAGTTATGCTACAAACACAAGTACTCCCACTGCTGCTGTGGCTGAAGTTACTCATTCCCTAAAGTGCTTTCATGGGGGGGAGGGGAGGGGCATCCAGTAACTTTTCCTGCAACATCTTCTCATCATCTTTATTATTATTACTACTACTATGATTACATGTCTTGGTCTCCCTTTCTTCTGAAGTGTAGCACTGCACAGAGAAAATATTGGAGAATGAAAAATGCTTGCAGAGAAACATGCAACTATAGTCACTGACAAGAGAATGACACATATTTTTAGCGATGACAATTAACCGCTGGACTCAAGGACGTATCAGGTTCCCCAATCCAGTGCTCAAGACTAAACCTTTTTTTTTTAATTCATGAAAACATTCTCGAGTCTGATGAATTTTAAACTTTGGTCTGTTATTTGCCCTCTGTGCTGAAGAGGTCCATGACAAATTCGTACTTGCTTGGGAAAATTTTAAGGCATGAAAAACAGGAGGGGAAAAAAAAAAAAAAAAAAGGGAAGCCACTGAGAGTTGAACTGAGTTACTGGGCTTAATATCAGAGTAACCGGGTCTCCTGTCGCCTCCTCTTTCACCTCAGCACACCATTCAAACACAAATGAGAGAGAAGCATACGTAGCCGTACTTATAAGGGACTGTTACACCACCCCTTCCACACGGCAGAATCAACCGCCTTCATTTTCCATTGCCCCCAAAAATATGAGTCAAAAGCCTTATCTCGGTGTTTCACACGGGGCCCTTTCGCTATCATTCTGAAAATTCGGAGGAACCGTGCCCTCCTCGAAATAGCAACGGCAGAAGCTGCTGGTCCCAGGGCTGTGACACAAGTGGTAGAGGGTGGAAATGCTCCAGTGATTTAAACAGTCAAGCTCCGCTTTTGACATTTATGCCCTCTTTGAAACCCTTAATGAAGTAACAACCCCGTTAATTCTTGCAGGGTATTTAGTCCACATAAAAACTGCATTATCTACTATTTACAATTTACTACACACAAGCAGTATCTGGCTCCATGTAAAAATAACAAGCTCACTGTAACCCTCCGCTCCCTAACCATACTGCTGATTTCTTTGACACATGGAGAAGTGAGAATAATTACATTTTACTGAGTGCGTCTCATTACACTGATTTAAGTAAGATTTCCAAAGCTGCAAAAATATGCTTTTCAATTTCATTTGTTTCTAGCAATTCACTCTGAAGATGGTTAGTAAAACCTTCAGAAATCATCATCAATATGGACAAAAATTGTACCCTTCTCATGTGGACATTTGACAGAGGGATAATAGGGTCTAGAAACACCACAGTCAGACATTTCTTTTCTATTTAATGTTTCCTTCTGTGCCAAACATAATATAACAGACAAGTGTTAGAGAGACATGCAGGGGGGAGCCTGAATAGAGAGCTTTAAAAGAGGTCCTTAATAGAGAAGCTGTATGCTTAGTCTTCAACAACATTCAACAGCAATTTATTTGCAGCCATTTTCTCATGTAACCTTTCACAGGAGAGCAGGTAAGATAAAGCACAAGACAATTTGTCAACTGCCAGATATGAACAAAAGAAACCATTTTTAATAAGCTTCAGCCACCCCGTGTATTTGTTTTGCAACACGTTAATAACTTTTTTGGAAGCCAATCAAAGACAAGAAGAGAAAAAAACATCAAGGTGGGAAACAAAAACCGCAGTTAAAAGAATTTTACAGATAAACTTGTGTTATCTGCAGTGTAATGATGCTTAAATCCAGGAGTGGCAGAGAATTAGAATGAGCATGATGCCATGTCTTTAAAAAAAATAAATTGCCATTACAAAAATGCTAGCACCATGTGTTTTTTCCCAAGATTTTGATGTCCTTTATCTCATCCCAATGTAGTACATACCTGTTCTCCTTGCTCTGGTTCCCCTCCTTCCCAATGATGAGGTGAAAGTCAACATGAGGACTACCATGAAGAAAGACCAGCTGGGAGCTGCCAAACCCCAGGCCACCAACCAAACCTCCCCAAACCACGCTCCCCCAGCTACTCGGGGAGTCTCACCTCCTTACTGAACTTCTCATGTTGTACAAAATAACCCCCAACTTGTTGCTCTGAACAACAAACCAAATGTAGCTTCAATAGCTGTTACAGGTACCTACGTCTGTGTTTGCTCATTTAATCCAATTCTGCATCACAACAAAGCAGACTTAAGCTGAAGAGGAATAATTGGAAGATGGCGTAAACGAAAAGCGTGCTAATACTCTGCCATCTAGGATACAAGGACCAAAACGTGAGTGATGTGCAGGTCAAGACAAACAAACCAACTGTGCAGAAGTTCAGCAATGCCAGAGCCTTCCTGCGTGACCAAGGTCGTATCGCTAGGTCTTTCTGTGGCACAGCCTTGTTTCTGTGGAAAAGAAATCAGTCACAGGCATGTGACAGCTTGTGGGCCAATTGCTCCTGATCCCTTCCCCTTCCTGCAGGCAGAAGAGGAGGTGTGGAGAGCCTCCTCAAAACAGTATCTACTGATGTGTGTGTCAAAAAGGTTTGTGCAGGGCTATGGTTCAATTGTTGGACCAAATGCTCATATGAGCCCTCAGTTCCATTTCTAAAGGAAGTGTCTTCTGGTACTGAAGAGAAGTCAGAGTACCTAAACAGGGAGGCATCAAAATCCCAGCAACATGTGCTGAAAAATCTGATGAAGTGTTAAGTAATTTCATTAACATTATTAAAACGTAGAAAATTCCCTTGGAAAATTTCACACAGGGTTTCCCATCTCATTGCACGTTACTCATGGCCTGAGAGAAGCGTGAGGAGCAAATGGAGCGAAATAAAGCTTCTCTCCAGTCAATTTGGACTGAGTCCTAGTCTCACTGGTAGAAAGACCAGGCTTGTGGGCTTCAGTGAGAACAGGGCTGGGTCCTTTGAACTAGATTATTATGTCATCTCTAAGAGAAGTACAAAAGTATATGGTGACAGAAGATGCGCCAGAGAATAAAAGGAGCTGCCGGTCAGATGACAACACTGCTTGTTACGATGATGAAAAGACTCCCGGACTTCAGCAGACACACACCTGCAGAGTTTACTCTCCTATCCCCAAAATTAGATTGCGAATTCTAAGAACTTTGCATAGGAGTATGTTACCCAGTGAAGGGAAAGAATATAAGCATTTGCTCTTCAACAAAGAGCCTTTTGAATAAGAAAGGGCTCCCTACGATGGGAACCTACCAGCCCAGCCCCAAGCTCCTCCTGAGAACTAACACAGGATTTCTCTTCCTCTTCTGCAGGACCAGGAACAATTCCTGGAGGAGAAGCCATACCACCTGAATTATCTGAAAAGGCCTCAGGTGGAGGCAGGGTGAGAAAGGATTTCAGGACAAGTTATGCCTATGAGCTGAGGAGAACAAGCAAGTATCCTCCCACTCTTTTCTCCAGGCAGACTCTCTTTCCAAGTTTTCAGCAAGAGCGCTAGTCTTCAGTGAACCTGCCCAGGAAGGGCCCTGCAGGCCACTGCCAATCTTCCAGAAAACACCAGGCAGCTTGTGCTGTGCTCCTGATGGGCTTCTGTCTCACATCCAGCAGAGAGGAAGGCTCCCAAGTAGAAAACAATACTAACAAACCTACTATCTACTAGTCTGGATCGTGCTCTAATAATAGATAGCACTGTCTATTTCAAAGCACTTAATGGACGCTAATTAGTCCTGAGGGCATTCCTATGAGGCAGTAGGTAGATAAGTATTATTTCCCCTGTTTTACATATGAAATAACCTCCTCAGAGATGTTCTGACTTGCTTAAGGCCACCAAATGAGTCACTGAGCTCAGCTCTCAGCAGGTCCTGGCTCCCAGACCTGAGCTCAGACCTCTCAGCCATACCTCCTTCACAAGTGCAAAATCTTCATTTCAAACATGGAGGGAGGGAGGAAAGAAGATCAAGGAAGGGTGATAACACTGGGAAAAAATACTCTCTGGGAAAGAAGTTTTCAGAAGAACGACAAAACAGTGCCTTGTATCTACCGAATGCTAGATACCAAATGTAGGACATGGAGAGAGATGAAAAAGATTCTAAGAGCTTTTGTTACATATCCTCTTCAAGCACTCCCAGCTATTTATTGTGATTTGTAGCCACCGCTAATGTCAGTTGAACAGTTTGAGAGTCCTAATTTCTAGCATGGCCACAAGTGTTAAAGAATGTGCGAGGGCACCAGGCAGCAGTCCTAGACACATAGGATACATATGCTTAGTACATACACGTACGTTACGTGCCCACACCCACAAGGTTACACTAAAGTGTTGCTCCACACAGTAACTTTAGATACCACGCTGCCCTGGTAGGCAGGAACACATAAATGATGGATTTTGTATCTCTTTGGGAAACACTTTGAGGCACTGTTCATGAAGAGCCAAAACTTGCAAGACATCAGATGGCACGTGCTTCCTTGAACCAACAGCATGCTGTATCTCCCACTGCTACTCCTCTCGACCAGCACAGAGTGAGCTGGGGAAATTATGCCCTGAACTTTTAAGGCTCCAAATCTGAGAAACACGTTTTTCACGTTCCTGACCATGCCCCTCGGTGACACCCTTTCAGCCCACAGACCCCTGTGACCGCATCACTTTCCCGTGCCTCCTGCTCCTCCTCTCTGGCCATGGCTGCGAGGGATCACCAGCATTAGGCGGCTGCAGCCCAGTGCTTGCTCCTCAACAATGCCTACCTCTTGGAAACCTGGGCTGACTTCCACCGGTCCCAGGCCCCAGAGCCTCAACTCACCTGCGCAAGGGAATGGGATCACCTGACGCTTATTTCTGCCAGGGGAATGGCTATGCTGGCACGGGCCGCTATTGATACGGGCAGGTCAGTGCTGTTACCTCTGCGGTAAGAGCCCAGCACCGGCCAGGACAGAAGAGCGCTCCTCTTCCAGAGAGGTGCTGAGAGCACCAACATACATGGAGCCACACGGAGACAAGTGAGTAACAGTACTGACTACACAGATGCCACATTTCTTATTCCAGACACCCCTGTCAGTGTATTCCTGACTCTCAACTACACAACTAAGTGAGCCAGGGTCCTTGAAAAAGTGAACGTGGTGTGCCATGCCCCCCCAATGTTCAAAAGTTGCTTGTGCTAAAAATAATCTTAATTTTTGCTTCTATGGGATTCAAGGACCAACCTCCATCAACTACAGGCTACGCAAAACCTTACTTATTTTTCAGAGGGAAAATAATTATTTATGCAGTGCATTATCAATCTCAAATGGTGATGTTTAAGCACAAATTTGATGAACTATATGCAGCATAATGCAGCTGCTTTGCATTTTGATTCCTTTATTTATAGACCACGGCAAATTAATAACTCAAAAATGTTGTTTCAGGCAAAGTCATGGACACACAATAAAACTATTCATTTCCTCAAAGGTCACTCTAGGAGAAGCATACATTGTTTAGAGGCCTACCAACAACGCTATTGTTCCAAAGAAAAGTGAAAATATATAATGAACAGTTAGTGCCTGTATCTGCAGCGGAGACCCTAGGCTAATTTAAAGTGCAATCTTAAGGCAATCAATCATACTCTAAAATTACTTCATTTTCCAAACTGTTTACACTTTTTAAGTTACAAATCCACTTTCTGCTATTTCAACTCACGATTTACAGCTACAGATTTAGCCTGCCTTGGCTTGCTGCCAAACTCTAGTCATGAGGGAGCTAATGATCTGAACAGATCAGTGTTTTATAATGGAGAAAAGCGCATGTAAATTTCCAGCATGTCTGCAAGTAATCAAGGCATGCTGACTATAAATGAGGCGGCCTCACATTTATTTTAGGAGAAATATCTTAAAGCCCCACTTTTTATCCAGGCCAACAATAACAAAAAAACATAAAATAAAAAAATAGTAAAAAATCCTTTTTAAAAAGTACTCCAAGATTATTCCAAATGATTCCAAACGAAACTGCTAGGCAAACAATATGTTAAAGAATAGTACAATAGCTAATTTCCTTTAGTGTTTCTATCTCAACCAGATCATATCCTTATCATGGCAAGCTGGAACATTAAACTCTCTAGTTCATGGAATCAAAACACAAGAGTGCTTCATATTACATTATAGAAAAATGAGCCATTCCCTACAAACAAGGTCAGATTTCTGCAATGCCAAAAGTCCACATTTAAACAGAGCTGGGAGGAGGGGAGGCTTTGCCCACTCTGCTCTCTAAAAAGTGGTGGGAAACTAGACCAGCAATTTAAATTTGTTTTAATAGCCAAAATGGTAGAAGGAGAGCAAGAACTCTCTTGGGAGATGATACTTAAATTAAGTATGATCTTTATTGTTTCATTACAGTGCCATAGACAAATAATGATTTTGTGTTACTGTACAAATAATGCAGGATCCTCATTTTCTAGCGGAAATAATTACTCTGCTCTATCATATTCTGCTTACCGTCAACCTACACCCCCCCTTCCCGTGTCAGCACTGGGTTGTGGTAGGTTTGGGGTTGGACTGCGAAAACTTTCAGATTTTTTCCTGTATTTAAGGGCCGTACCAAAGAGGCATATTCTGACCTAGAAGTGGCTTTGAGAATGGAGCTATAAATATTCTTGAGTCGTACTTCATGAAATTCAATCCATCGTGATGGATATTTCTGTTATAACATTATTACCTGCCTAAACTCAATTGTATAATTGGATAGGGCCAGAAACAATAAACTGGCATTGCTTTGTTACAGCATACTACAGTATTAAAATACCTGTAATCGTAAGTCAACATCATTATTTGAAGTTCTGTCATGAAGCAGAACAGGAAAAGAAAAATTAAAATAAACTAGCTGGTAAAGAATTCCATTTTACTTTCTAGAGACTGAAAATTTTTACTGGTTTTGAGTCTCACCACCACAAACACTGGGAAAGTCTTTCTCCTTTTTAGGTTGCCTTGAAAGTCACCTCTTCCAGAAAGAGGTGCTTTGCTTCTCTCTTTCCAACACAACTGGCGGAGCTGCACTGAGAATCCCACTACTCTCAAGTACGGCAGATGTGTCTGCACTGCAGCCGTTGAGACCAGGGTAACGGGGAGCTGGGGCTGGAAGAGACAGAGTGATCCAAGCCCCCTGCAGCCGGCCGAACGTCTGGTGGGCCACGGGTTCAGGGGCCAAGTATTGGCTGTCGCTGAGGGCACTCGGTCATGCCAGAAGCAGTCAACTGAGCATTTTTTATCCCAACTTGTGAAATATTTTCCTACTCATCTGCACAAAATAATTTACTAACTCCTCCTTGACCTCTCTGCACTTCTTACCTCAACGCAGTCAAGATCAAAAGTAATCAACCCTTTCTTGCTCTTTTTCTACCCCCAGGACCTGTAAGTGAGAGCCGGGAGGCAGCTTTGACGGACAGCCCCTGGATTTGAGGAGAGGTAGCTGCCTGTTGGTTTATTTTTAATTATTGCTAAGCAACTGCCATTGGAAGCTGGCCCCTGGGAGACCGTTGCCTGACTGCGGCAGAGGATGGAGCAGAGGTGAGCAGACGTGCCCCTCAGTGCGTCCCCCAGTACATGAAAACCCCACGGAGCTCTCTGGGACTGACTGTTCCAACTTACAGTAAGAGGCAAAAGCAGCAAAGGTGGCTGAGGCATTTCTTCCCTCCCTTCACCTACAGTTATGCAACAGTTCTCCAAATTTCATCTCCACCTACCTTCCAGCCATGCCGAGCTTCATGCTCACTGGAGGCACTGGGTTACAGCATAACTGAAGTTAATATTAAAACATGGATTACTCCTACTGTTTCACTGAAAAACACCATCGCATTCACAGGGACGGAGATCACCAGGAACCACCTTCTTCTGTTTTTCTTGCTGCGATTACAGTGTTTTTAAAAAAACTCTTTTTGTCCCTATTTTTTCTTTCGATAATTGTAGGTCTCAAATAATACATTTTATTACTTCTGATACTTCTGTGAAGAATGTTTAATCTTTCATGAAGACACTCTTTTGGCCAAGTGCTTTATGGGTATCAGAGCTCAGCAACACATACAGCTGTATACAAACACACGTGCACACCCACACATATATACTCGCAGCTTATACCTAACTACATGTATATACATACACAATAAAGAATATCATTATTGTAACACGGGCTCTCACACACTGTGACATCACAAATTGGAGAAGTAGCTGAAAATAGGTAAGACTTGAATTTCTTGGGTCAAAGAATAAGAGGAAGAAAACCCCCTTCTCTTTCAATATATCTAAGCAAAAAGAGGGAACAAACAGGGGCGGAAGACACAAGTCAACTCAAGCTCAGCAAAAGTTTTTAAAAGATAAAAACAAGTATAAATAAAAAGAGGCAATATAAATAGGTGATGTGAAAAATTCTTGAGAACAAAAAAGCATTCGATATCATCAGAGTTGATGTCAGAGGGTGGCTATTAGCTGGCATAAACATTCATTTTCAGTCCCACTGAGTCACCCAGAAAAGCTGGCTCTCAAATAATGAGGTTGATGGAGCCTGAGATCCAGTTCTACTTTTCTTTACTCTGACTTGGAACTGTTGCACAATTACGATACAGAACGTCAGGATACGATAAACAGAACTGAAAAAGGGAAAGAAAACAATTTTTTCCCCTACAAGTCAGGTTCAGTGCTTTTGCCTATTAAAGTAACCAAATATGTTTCTCTCTGAAATCCAAGCCAAAAGGCAGCATGCCAAGCACAGTTAACAGATAAATCAACGTTCCCGAAGGGCGGGCTTTTTTGTTTTGGGGGGTTACTGCCTGACAACAATCTTGCAGCAAGCGAACAGAACACCCACCGCACATCTTGTCAATCTCCCCTCATGAAACGGGGAAGGAAACGTGAATACTTTTGAAGATCTAGGCACTGTTTGGAAAAACTTCATGTTCTAACCTCCCTGTCAAAGGTCATGGTTTTCATAACTACGAAGTCTGTAGCTATTGTAAAGCCCACTACATATAACGTGTAATTGCAGTTAATTTATCACTAAGGTCATTGTATACTAGCTGGGAGTTTGTAAACAAAAATGAATCACAGGTTTCATTTTTGTGTCCCTTTCAAACTGGAAGACCTAACAGTTTCCTGTTCCAACATACAAAATAGTATTACTTCTATAAACCTACTCACGTCTCCTTGCCAGCAGTTTCCATTTAATTAAACTGACAGCAAAACAGGGCCCTTGCTAATGTGATCCAGACCACTTTGCCTTCAATGTAAATTCTCAGGCATGAAATTACATCTGAAACAGACACAATAATCCCTCTATATCTTAGTCATAAGTTTAATCTATACTAAAATAACATTTTCTTTGTGTATATTGAAGTCTGTTTTAGAATTCAGCAATCTTTTCTTCTTTTCCCAGTTGAAGTTCAAGGAATTATTCAACTTCCATTCACCTTACAGTCAATTCAGAATTTTCTTCTTGCCTGTAACTTATACATTCATCGTTGGTTTCTAGGTCACGGGTAGCAAAATGATCTCGCATTGAGAAACCAGATTCAGGACCTACTTCAAACTTTCACTTTCTGGAAACGAAATAGGCTGGTAGCACTATAAAACTAGTTCACAGCTGCTTCAAGCAATCTAACTTGCCTAAGCTAAAAGCCTGATTTTTCACACAGATCCTCGGGTCAACTAGCTGTAAAGAAGAAAACTGACGAGATTTATAAGCACCTTGAAGAAAATGAAGGTGGGGTTGGTTGTTTGTTTAGCGACCCATAACATTTCCCTCTCCTCTAGTCATTCTTGTCAGTACTCAACTGATGCACAAATTCCTACAACGCCCAGGAAGAACAGAGTATGCAAAAGCATAGTTACTTATTGCATAGTAACCACGGTGTTCATGATGAGCAACTCAATAAATTGCAGGCTGTATTTATGCCAGATGCAAGTGAGACGGGAATTTCTGAGAGACACAAAGCATTTCGTTCCTGGCCCAGAGGCTGACTCCTCCTGAACCAGCACCCGGACAAGCCCCCCCTGCAATTCAAACCTGTGATATCAGAGGGCTCTGAAGAACAGGGAGGGACAGTATCCAGAGAAAAAAGTCCCAAGGAGTAAGAGAAAAGCAAATAACTGATCTTTTCTTACTCAAGCCAGCATGTGCCACAGCAGGGTCCTCACTGTGACTGCCATGTCACACCTTTCCACTTGATAGGATGAAGAAGCTTTATTTCTGTCAGTTAAACAGTGGTTGAAGAAATGCTCTCCCAAACTTCCAACCTCACAGCCAAGTCCAGAAACGATACTGGAGAAGCTCCTTTGCTGCTCTGTGGATTTCTGATACTGGAAGAGTACATCACCCAAGCTCTGCTGCAGCAGGTCTCCAAGCTCAATGGGAATTATCATAGAATCACTGAATGGTTTGGGTTAGAGGGAACCTTAAAGATCACCTAGTTCCAACTCCCCTGCCATGGGCAGGGACACCCTCCACTAGACCAGGTTGCCCAAAGTTCCATCCAATCTGGCCATGAACACTTCCAGGGACGGGGCTTCCACAGCTTCTCTGGGCACCCTGTGCCAGTGCTTCACCACCTTCATAGTGAAGAATTTCTTCCTAGTATCTAATCCAAATCCACCCACTTTCAGTTTAAGGCTGGTACCTCTTGTCCTATCACTCCCTGCCCTTGTAAACAGCCCCTTCTCCAGCTTTCCTGTAGGCCCCTTTAGGTACTGGAAGGCTGCTGTAACATCTCCCCCTTCTCTTCTCCAGGCTGACCCATCCCAACTCAGCCTGTCTTCGTAAGAGAGGTGGTTCAGCCCTTTGATCATCAATTACACAACACTTAGCCAGGACATTCATTTTGAGACACTGTGGCAGGATGGTCTGAGCTTCAGAGTGCCTACCAGCAACTGGTCACCTCAACATTTTGATCCTGGAAAGGAAATCAAGCCTACTATGTGCAATTACATTTCTTCTGATGCCAGTCACATAGGCAAATTAATTGTTTTAAAAGGAAAGCTTGAAATCATTTTGAAGACAGATTTTGGGTGAAGTTTTATCACCACAAGACTTGACAAAAACCTGTATAGATGAGTTCAGATACCGGTACCTGAAGCTCTCTTCTGGCCAAAGTGACAGATGAAGTGGCACACAAGAAAGAGCTGCAAAGAAACCTATTAAAAAAGAGATTGAAAAGACACCCTGCTTTAAGAGCATGGCATCTTTGTTATCCTCACTACGTCTGGCCACCTCACACTGCCAATATCAAAAACTGCTTCCACTGAGATGAGTAATTCTTGTTTCTTGTTTACATCCTTGTGCTCAACATCTGCATTTTCTGACCATGGAGGGAGCTGTCAACAGCTGTCAGGACAGTCCCTGTAAGGTACCGTTATCCCTACAAGTCTGTAAATGGGGGCAGCAATGGCAGGGATTTACCCTACCTTTGTTGCTGGTACCACAATGCCTCTGCGCCTCAGGTTGAGATATCAAAATGGTTCCTGCGCCAAATGAAACTGAGGATTCACTCTGGTATAAATTTGGTTTCTGTGTGCAGGCTGTCATACATGAGAGGGCTCCTTGGCTTTAGAGTTTCCAAAGTTTCTACTTGCTCAAACATTTGCAATACCTTAGTTACATGTTCAATTAAAAATACCTGCTGCTCAAGAAATGCTACGTGAGTAAATAAGAAATTTACCACATGCCCAGCCGAGGTATAAATTATGCTTTTAGACAAATGCACTCAAAATGTTTTCAGAGTCTGGACAATAAAATTTCCCAGCACTGTTGTCACAATCTTCACGCTCTCTGTGTTTCTCCTGCGTACCCTGCCATCAAAATACCAGTGACAAAATTGGCCTCATTTCCTGTAGATTTCATATAGATCTAAATGTTCTTAAGTATGTTGTCAGGGAATATATTTTAAGGCTGCTATGCTCACGTCTGATCTCCTACTCTATGCTTTTAAGATATTAAATAGGCTTTATCCAATAAATCACATGTTCTGTGCCTTGGAATCACATGGTTATCTGAAATCACCAAAGGCTAAATCCTGGGCCATTCACATTCATGATATGCAAGTCGGAGGGCCCAAGTCTAAAAAACAAAGTAAAAACTGAGCACGCAACCTTCCGTGCAGGGAAGGCTAACAAAAACCCCCCAAACCACACACACTCAAACACCCAAGTGGCAAGGTAGAGAAGCAGCCCTTACTGCTATGCCCAGCAGTCCTCATCCCTGCTCCCATTCCAGCGTTGTACCACCTCTCTCTTATTCTGACGCAGAAGTATCAAAGCTGAAGGTCGTGGCAGAGTATGGCCTCAGCATTGACCTTCTCAGACGCCCACTCTAGTTTGAAGCCTACAGAAAATGTCACTGACCACCCAAAACCTGAGGGGGATGATTAACCCAGAGGCTCTTCTCCTGTTAAGGGATGTAATTGCCGAGCAGGAAAAACAAAACAATTCCTTCAAAATTTTTCACAAGGACACACAGGACCTGATGCCACTCACACTGTGGCAAGGTTTTCTACTGAGCATCACAGCAGCAAGCCTAAGCCCATGGTACAACACTGAACAGTTCCCACAGGAAAAAGAAATGCCCCTTCAAGCCGTCCCTACCTGAGCTGGAAGGCTCCCCTAAGGGAGGAGTGGAGCGGAGCAGACAGCTCAGGGGGCTGAACTCCTCCCATGGGAGCAAGCCCCCTGCCCTCCTTCAAGCTGAAAGTCCACTGAAATACCAGGAGCCTCCCACCCACAAAACTATGGGATCTAATCTTTGATGTTTTACAACAGCACAAAGACAACACATAAAACACATTCAAGAAACATTATGGGAAATGCGCCAGCATTTTAAGGAACGTTCCCTTTGGACATGAAGCCTTTTTTAGCCAAACCACTATGATTTTGTTTTAGTGACTCATACAAATGGATTCTGGATTAAGGTTTACAAATGGGATATTTTCTCTTCTGCTCCTAGGTTCACCTCAAGACATGTGAATGAAAAAATAGCAGTATGAATATTAGGCTGGACTTACATTCACCAACAGACACTAAATAGGGATCTACTAAATTTGTAAAGCTTAGTTGAAGTTTCAAATATATAATTCTGAAAATGCAATTCCTCCTGAAGTTGGGCTGGGCAAGGATCATGAAACTATAAAAAGACACTTTGTTCCTAAAGACTGCAAGAAGCTAATCATTAGCCACCCGTTCATAGTGTTTACCTTTTTATTACATTATTCTGATATTTTTCCTTTGCAGGGACCTACTCTTTATTCCTACCATATGGGTAACAGAAAAGATTCACTGCCTCTAAGCAGTGTTTTTAAAGACAAAGACATTTGCTGGATTAAAAACAAGCACACAAACAAAGTGTACATAAATTTGTGTTTGACTACTGTTGGGCATCTGGAATGGCACACTTCTTTGGAAAATTTTTCTTCCAGTTTTTATACAAACGACAGTAAAATATGTACCCAGCAGCAAACTGAGAGAACTAAATTTAAAACGTACTTTCAGACCTCTCTTTCATTTTTTTTCTTTTAACTTCTCTTTTCCAAGGCAAGAGGGGAGGAGGGAGCTTGTACCGATGTTTTGAAGTACTGTAAGTTCTTTTGCCTTTTAACAGAAATATGTAAACAAGGTGTATGACTGTAGGGTAATGTTCTAGTCATAAAGCATTCAAGAGACAGAGTGAAGCTATTTAAAGAATGGAGTATTCAATTCCTGAGGCCAGATGCTAGTATAAATATGAAACTATGTTCACGCTGCAGATTAAATTATTTTTAGTTTCTGCATTTGAACTGCCAAAATTATTTGGGTTTGGTTTTTTTTGTTTTTTTTTAACTGCACCACAGAACTTATGGGGCCACATTTTTATGTATCGGAACAGAGGATTAAAAACACAAGCATAAAAGGACTTTTTCAGCTATTTTCTCTGGGCACCAAAACTAGAAGTGTATAGTGACATACACTGTCACAAGTAAGGGCCATTCAGGGAGTAAGAAAACTAAAAATAAAGATGGAGCTGAAACATTTGAGATTCTTGAAATAGATTTTCATAGTACCTTATCATTTAATTTTCATTCAACAAAGCTTTTAATCTGGAAATACTTAGTGTGAAAGAAAAAGTGGAGAATGTGGTTTTAAAATAATTAAACAGAAAATATACACATTAAGACAGCATTACACACTGTCTGCTGGGTTTGCAATGACAGCTCACACAGATACTGCTAAGAACACCACGTTAAAGTCACTGCTAATTAACTAAAACTGAATAATCAATAATCCCGTGACCTTGTTCGAACAAAACCATACAGGAATCCAAGAGAGAAAGACAATGAAATAAACTGGGAGTGATGGAAGCGAATCCAGGCTCACTGACTAGCTGTGTGAGGACCTATCACTGATACATGCTACAGCCTAAAGTCACCTACAAGGCTGACGAGGAGCCCCCCTTGCTGATGACCACTTTACTGTTGTTATTTTTTTGGTCCTGAAATTACCTTCTCTTTCCCTCATCAGTTCGCAAGGATGGAAGGTCCAGGATGTGATTCATCTGCTGATGTCAGGGGGTTAGTCTACCGAGACAAAAAAAGTAAAACAGGAACTGCATGGAGGGACATCAACCAAACCATGGACCTTTCCCTCTGCAAATAGCACAAACGCCCTGGAAGGGCTGGATGTACAGCCAGGAGCGTAACTCTGCAAGAAGGATGAGCAGAAAGACTGCAGCTTGGTCAGTGGAAAGACCTCCTGCAACACTAAGGGATGTGGAATTACTGAGCAGACTTGCTCTGCACGGCACTGAACATGCGTATTTTGCCGATGACTTACAAGGATGAGGCCAGTAACACCATACAGCTGGCTGGGGGAAGATGCTAGGAGGGGAAGGGGTCCTGCAGCTCTGGGGCTGTAACCCATCTAATATTGAGATGTGTGAACCGACACTAGAGTACCTGCGGAGAGTCTGTCACCACCCCAATTCAGGAAGGCAGGGGACACCAGGCTTAATTACAAACAGGTGACATGGAATATGCTGAAAGCTGAATGTGCTCTTGAATATCACATCAGGTTCGGCCCCAGTTCCTAATTAACTGCTCTTATCAGGCACGGATCTGGTATCACAACAGCGAAGCCTCCTTTCAGTGGACAGGATGACAATCCCAGCCTTCCCTGGGTATTTACAACATGCTTTTAAAATGCATTAGCCTGCTCTTTAAAGAAACCTGGGACCAGAACATCTGGGCTTTGGTTGCTTTGTTTCTCAGTAACAAGAAGTGAAAAAAAATGATGCAGCTGTGGATAAAACACTCAGGAACACAACAGCTACCTTGTCATCCTTTACCTATTTTTCATTCGCTAGCCTCATCCACAGGAACAGAACAGGACATGAGGGAACTTGGAGGAGGACGAGAGGGAACGTTTCCCACTTTTTTCTTAAATTAGATTTTCGATTTGTTATAGGATCCTTGATTGTACAACATGTGGGGATCTATTCCACTCATGACACCCATGTATAACTCCCCTTGGCACTAATGGGAATGACGAACGTGTTGTCAGAGTCAAATTTCCCCCTAAAAGTGCAGGAGTGTGGACAAGGTTGTAAATATATCTCAAGGTTCTGGTAACATTAGAAACCAGCCTAGTGTCTCTCTCATGGTTTATTATGATATCACCAAATCCCCTCCATGTATTTATAGCCTTGTAATTCACAATTATTCTGGGTCCATAAATGTTTTTGGCATCTGAATGTAGAACTGATACTATTATTTCACATATTATAGTACTGTCCGTGAATGTGAAATTTATTCCAGCAGAGACTCCTGGAGTTCATTCATCAGATATTTTATGCTACTGTTCTTTTAATGATTCATTTATCCTTAGTAATATTTGTATTCTGAAGTGCGGTGTCTCCAGCCGACAGCCCAATGCTCTGCTGAATTATCTTTTTCTTTCACAGCATAACAAAGTAGAGCACAGTCAAATTGAAGATGGCCTTTAGTATGCTGTCAGAACAATACTGCTTACCAAGCATATCCAGACACATTTCTCAAACCACATGTAATGGTCTGGCTGCCAACATGCTCATAAAGTCATTAACCGGCATCTTAAAATGAGGGTGTGATACATATATTTAAATGTTTAGGAAAATCAAATGTCTGCTCTTCTAGAAGCTTATTTTGAATTTCAGCTTCTGCATATATCAATTACGTAGCAGTGCGCAGATGTAAAAATTCACCTTGGTTTTTCACAAGCTGCTGAAATATACTCCTGCTAAAACAATACACATTATCTATCACTAACAAAAGCTTCTTTATGGCAATAAGTATTTGTCCTTCATAATGTAACAGAGAAAGAGAAACCCAAGCTGAAGGTTTACAATGCTGAGGATTCATTTTTACAAGCAAATTATTATTAGCAATAAAATTAAAGAGGAACTTATTTTACATGGTACAGATTTTACTAAAAGAAGTAAATAAAGCTTATGACACAATGCTCTCCAATACAAAACCTACCCAGTAAGTTACAATTCACACTGTTACATTTTTTAAATATACACCTTCTCTGCCACCCACTCCCACAAAGTGCACTCCCATTTGTACACATACCAGGTTTAACCCCTCCCTTCCCAAACACCCTCATCTATCAATGGTCTCATCATGCAAGGATCACCAAGACAGCAAAAAGCATAAACCAAATTAACCAAAAGTGATTAAGCAATCACAGTATTGATACCGAGTCTTAAAACTCAGTTTAACAAGGGGAAGGATGCCAGACCCACAGCTGTGTACCCATACAGTCCCTCGGTGCTCACAATGGTGACAAAGGACCTTGAGGGAGATCCCTGGGCTGCCCACGTTGGGAAGGCCAGTTTGCCTTCCACTCAGGTTTGCAGGCTGGCGAGCCCACTCAGCCACTGGAGCCAAGCCCCTTCCTGCACTCTTGTCCAACACCTTCCTCCTCTTTCTAGCCAGCTCATCTCCCACCTTTCCTTGCCTGCCCAAGCAAAGCTCCACGTTGGCAAGCTGAGGGCCCATCGCCTCCTGCTGCTGAGGTCCCCACAAACACTAACATGGCCATTCGCTGGCATTACAGCCCCACACAGCTTGGGGGGGCATTCTAGCTTTTGCTGCCTCTGTCCTAGCAAATGATTTTGTGAAACAAGGAGAAGGGGAGAAAAAGCAAGTCTCCTCCTTCAATTTCAGATGCACAAAGGATGCTTTCTCTCACCAAACCCCACGGCACAAGATAGGCCATCTATAAGAAGGTGAATATTCTATCTCAGAGCACAAGCACCGGCCTTTCTGCAACACAGCAGTCAGAACCGGACTAAGATATTTAGGAAGACAGATGATGACAGGCCAGGCACGTTGCAGTGTGCCTGTAAACAAAAGACACACTGCGACTTTTTGGGCATGGGAGTAATTATAAGACAACTTGGAAGAGCAACTTGGAAGGGAGATGCTGAATAAGCTGGATCTGGCTTTTTTCTTCCCCCTGTGGAAGGGAACTGACACCCAGATCAAGCCGTGGTGTCAACAGCACCCGCAGAAGAGCCTGAGCATCTCAACATGGCAGCACAGGTCACAAGCCAGAATGATTCATGAGCTGGTACAAAGACAGCTTTGACTTGATTAACGGAGAGCTTGGAGTCAAAGATGACCGCAGGACTCCAAATCCTGGGCTCTGGCAGCACAGAATTACAGCGCAGGAAAGCAGTCATGCAGGAAAAAGAAGACATCCTCGGGGCCCACCCAACTATACCACAACGTGATATAGGTTCTCGGTTTACAGATCTCGGTACTCAGCTAATTTTTGGCTGGCTGTGTGGAAAGGATACACTGCACGAAAAAGGCATCAATGATCCAGGAGGGACCAACAGCTCTAACCAGCAGCCATGGCACAGAGAAGACCGCTGATCACCTCCTCCATGGCACTGGGCAATGAAGGAGCAGGGACACAAAACAATAGACGTCTCAAACTGGGTCCCCCTGGGACTCAGAAACAATATGGGCAGGGACGGAAACAAGAGGGAAAGCTGCGGAGGGAAACAGCACCCTCTAAACTCAAAAGTTAAAAAAGAAAGGGAGGGGGGGAAAAAGCGCAGACATTGAGATAAAGTCAGATTCAGAGCACAGCAGCACTGCACCAGGAAGCACACGTTTTCAGTTACTGGAACAAAACCTCATGGTCAGTAAGAATTAAATGCAAGATCCAACAGTGACTAGAAGGGAAAAAAATCCTGGAGAGCAGACACATGTGGGTTATTACACAGCCTGGCAAGGTCAATCTCGGTGCTAAAAACAGACAAAAATAAAAAAAAGCCGTCAAACATTTTTAAAGGGACACTGTCCCACACTGGCTGCTTCGACACCATCTGTGAATGGCTCTTACTTTTTATCTACTTATTTTGTAATTATGTAGGCTACTCCTGTGCCAACCAGAGGCTGCAACAAAACTCTTATTGATGGTGCAAACGGCTGCAACTTCGGCTTTAGGAGAACGTGGGGCAGTTCCCTCTACCTTCATGAGGCAATAAAATTTAACTCTTCCTCCTCTCCTGTTTTGCAGCAGCGATTCCTTCCCTCACGTTTCTGAATAAACCAGAACTGCAATTGCAAATGGCTGTGCTTTACACCAACGACAAAGTGCCCTGTCATACCAATACATAATTGAAAATGCTGACACAGTGACAACTGCTATCAGCACAATTCTGATAATCACGTTAGCTTGCTCCTGCTGCAGGAACCACTGGGGGTGGGGAACAGGCACTGTGATTTAGGGGCTACCTAGAGAGAAGTTACGTGGGATTTTGTTTACATTTCTTGGCAGATCTTCTGCATTTCAAAGAACAAAATACCCACCTCCTCAATTACCAGGGGCAACGCTACCACCCCCTTTTATAAGAGCTCAAAGGCAGGTCAAAGTTTGAGAAGAAATCCAAATTTTGTCTCTTTGATAAGGCACGCTTGAAGTTTGAGATGTGTGGTGTTAAAACTCCTTTTAAGAGCCACAAATAGATGAGGTTGAACACAATCCAGAGGCAAATGAAAGGCTTCCATAGCCAATGCTGCATATTAAAATGTTTTTGTCACCCCCCCTACACTTCCTCTGTAATGAAGTAGGTTGTCCCTAGAGAAAAGAAGAAATTAACAGCGCTTAAATCATTCCAGTATTGCTTGGGCAAACATGTGGCTTCGGGAAGGACCAGGTGGCTACAGACAACCTCCCCAGAACCCCTTCAACCTCCTCTCAGGGAGGCTAGGGAAGGTGCAGAGGAGAGCACCAGTGGCTCAAGAGAGAGGGGCAAGTGAGGAAGAGGAGCCCCAAAGTGCAACTGGAGATATGGTCCCCTCCCTCTCTTCCCAGGAGAAAATATGTCATTATCACAGGATTATTGGAGGTACACTGCACTTAACAACAGCACCACCTTTCAGCACTTCAAAGGCCGCCAGTCACTAAAACCAACAAGCATTAGTTATCTTAAACCAACTAGTTGACAAATAATATTTACCTTGCCCCCTTCACACAAGGCCAGACAAAATTGTCTGTCTGCTCAGCACCTCAGGTTATCTCCAATCCCAAACATGTTAACACTAAAGGTAAGCAGTAATTAGACCCAAAGAAGGTGTACAACCAAAGGAAGCCTTCCTGCTCCATGGCCTCTGTCAACAGCGCTCTGGTGCTGCTGCAGCAGTGCTGGCATGTGCTAGGAGCTGCACGACACAGAGGAAAATGCCAGGCCACAGTCCTCTTCCCCAAGGGAGCCGTCCTCCTCCATTCAGGCCCCATGGAGCACAACAGACAAGTCATGTAATAGCCTCATCTATGGCAAAAGAGTTGTTATCAGTTGGGCTGGTTAAAATGAGTTAGAGAGGTCACTCTAACCCACGAGACAAAAAACACCGTAAGGCGCACGAGGGCTGAGAGGGGAAAATGGGATAATGGAACCCTTACAGGAGCTTTACCAAGACCAAAATGGCATTCAGCTAGGGCAACGGGGACAGGAAGGCACAAGGAAGAGGCAAAGAGTACAGACAAACAGAAAAAGGGGAGGGGAAGACAGTTAAAGGCATGACTTAGGCACAAAGTATCCAAAGTAGCTGTACTCTGAATAGCTAACAATTAGTTGGTCAGAAAATTATTGCATCAAGTTAAGCCAGGCAAGCCTGAACTCAGCAGCATGCGACAATGAAAAAGGAGAGTCGGCGTCAGTTCAGAAGTCACCACAAAGTGTCTGAGCACATTACAGCTGCAGATTATCAGTTTCGATAATATTACAGCTTGACTACATTACGACTTGATAACCTTCATGCGGAGAAGTCATGCCTGTCGCAAGGCTGCTGGTAAGTGAAATCAGAAGGGCCACGCAACAGCTCAGTGCCCACCGGGGCCAGGTACGGCAGCTTCCTGGGTACTGAGGGGTCATCCCTGCTCTGCTTCTCCTCCCAAACTCACTGCAATCTGCAGCAGATCAGCCGATTTGTATGGCAACATAAGATCCAACAAGGAGCTGGGATCTCCCAGATGAAGCTATGCAAATTATGAGACTGGTAAAGAAGAGAATGAGAGGGTGAGCCGGTCTTGCTGCACCCAGTCCCTGCCCGGCAAGCTCGCTGGAGGGTTTAAAAGAGCAAAGCCGGAAACAACTGCTGGAAAACCATCTATGGACTGGAAAAGGGCGACTGCTAAAATATAAACCTCAGCTAGTAGTAGTACTTGATTTTCCCAGATTTCACAAAGATCCAGATTCTGCACCCCCAAGTGCATGACCATGGGGAACGGAAGACAGGACAGGACTGATTGCTAAATTTTCTTTGGGTTTTCCCTCACTGGACCCAAACAAGCAAGCAACAATTGCAGCAAAACCCCCTCAGTAAGCACCAGACCTCGCTCATCCCCATTACTAACGCTGTCAGTGCATGAACAGGAGTGCCCACAGCACCCTCACCTCAACCACCCACCTTGGCACAATAAAGACTGATAAAGGACAGGTAAGAGTGGCAATGCCAGTGTGGGGACCAAACCCAGAGCTCTGCCACAACAGACTCGTGAGCCAGAGGGATGCAGATTGCCCGGCTGGGGCAGCAGCAGCTCCCACCAATTCGACCCAGCACGGGGACCGCTTGTTCCTCAGCTAAACTCAGGCAGTGCCACAGCCCAACCTAACCAAAACCAACACAGCCGGTGAGTACTAAATTCAGTCATTTTCCCCTCAGTCTCTTCTCTCAATTTCAGCTCTGACTCCTCTATTTTTTATTTCTTTTTCTAAAGACACATTTAGAGATGAAACCATTCATAACTGCCTATCCACAGACAGTTTGTGGCAGCATAATTGACAATGAGTCTGCTGCAAAAATGAAAATGCTGTTTTAATAACCTTGGCCTAAAATACATTCTGTTGTATGCCTCAAAGGGTTTCAATAAAAAGTCAACCTGTAAAGACATATTTTCTTGGCTTAAACAACAATCCAAAGCATATAAATGTAGTCCAACTATAATGACATATTTATAGGCCAATAAAGCTTACACTGCAGCTTTCATACTTCACTTAAAGGAAGTCTGTAAGAAGCAGTGTTATATAAAATAATTTGAATTTTTTTTATTTTTTTTTCACACTATAGCCCAAGGAATACACATATGCAACTTTGCCATATTTAACCGATAGTGTTTACGTTGCTTGGTTGCTAAAAATTTTGTAAAATGAAATAATTCCTCATTTGGTGACTTCCCACTGGTTTACCAAATATGGGTATACAAGTCCATTTATTACAAAGAAAAATCCCCTAAATAATTCTAAAGACAAAAATAAATAACTAGCGGCCTTAGTAGTGAATGATTTAATCAGACCAATTCTTCTGGAAAAACAGGTTCTCATGTTCATTATGAATAATACATTCCTGAGCAACTCTATTTTTATATGCTGCATTGTTGTTATTCTTTATTTTTCTCAACATTTGAAAGGAATATTCAGAAAGCTATAAATAGTCTTAAGACAAACTGCTAGCACTCAATATTGACATATTTGTAGAACGGCACAGAATGTATAACATAAATACCTCAAGAGGCAAAAGAAATAATTCTTAAAAATCATTTTTCAGGCTGAAATCTTGAAGCTCACACAAAAAAAAAAAACATTGCTAGATCTTTTATTTAATACAGTCCTAAGGAAAAGTTCTGCATAATTCACTAGTGATAAAAACAATGGCATTTTACAGAAAAAAACCCACAGTTTCTGCAGAAAATAAAGGCAAAGAAAAAAGAAAGAGAGAAAAAAGAAAAGAAGAAAAAAGAGACAAGAGGGGAAAAAAAGAGAAGAGAAAGAAAAGAGAACAAAAAAGGAGACACAACTTCTGAATTTGAATTAGGGTCAACTTTTAATTATAGGTGCATGGTTTCTCCAGGTTATGGATTAACCAGGTGTCGCCTTACTTTTGGCTATGTGAGTGCCACAGAGCATATGGTACAGGGTATACGCTACTCACACCAGCTCTTGCTTTGCCCAGTTATTGTTTAAAACTGCCCTGCTCCCAACAGCAAAGTGTTTAATTAAGCATGTTTGTACAGTGCCACTTCTGTGGTTCTATATCAGCCATGTTTTAATTTCATCCAGGTTATTCCACCCTTCACAACCCTTGGATAGCGCGTGAAGACTGATTTTGCTTCTTCTGTGAAGTTCTTTTGAGCTCTCCGGTCATACGGAGATGCGTCATAGGGATACGATTTTCTATTACCTTCTACAGCTTGGTTCAAAAACATCTAGTAGGAGAAACTTCAGAATCTATTCACATTTATGGGATTTTTCCGTAATGGAAATATGCCATTTCATAGGAAAAAAGAGGTCCAGGAGATCACCTTGTTTATCTAGGCCTTTTCAACACCTGGTTCAGCAACTTCCTTGTCTACAGCCAGGGTTAAATGTCACTGGCAGACTCATGCATGGTCAGTAAGACTAGCACAAGAAGGCATTTCTTCCCTTCAGATCCAAGTTCTGTACAAATTGGTCTGTGCCATCACAGCCACCCCACTCTGCCCTGTGGGGGAGCCCTCCGTGAAACATCCCCATGGGCGCAGCACCGAGTATCCGATGAGGAGGGGACCGGCACTGCGGTGTTGGGAAGCAGTGGATGCACAGGAGACCACCTCTCCATTTGGGCTGATTAACCTTGCTAATATAGCTGTGCTGATGCTCTCACCTGAGGGACCTTTACATGACAATGCATCGCATTGCCTCACAGTTTACAACCCTATCTTAAGAGAAAAACTACCCTATCCCATTGTGCTGGAGACCTGCTGCAGAAGTTATTGCTAGTAAATCTTTGATCACTGCAGCTGAGCGTTGTTCTGTTGGCAAGATACCGAGCACTGGAAAAAGGTCTGTGGGCACACGTGGTAACAGGCACTAAACCTCCCACTTTGACAGCAGAGAAGACAATATTGGCAGCTCAAACCCCTATGCCTTGGACACTGCACGTTATGCTACTGTCTTTGCCTACAGCTAGGGAGATGACAATTCCCAGAGCGCAATGTCAGCCTTGACCGAACACTCACAAGAAGGGAAGTGAATCTTCGTCACCTGGTGGGTGTTAAACCTCCATCTCATAGTTAAGCCAAACACCAGAGCTCAAGGGTTGCCTACAGGACGCAACCAAATCGGGCTGTTTCACAAGCAATGAAGATCCACAAAGCAAAATATGCTTAAATTCTTGGGTCTTTCAAATGGTAAAAAAATCATCTTAGTACTAGATTTAAGAAATTTGACTATCTCTCATAGGCTAGATCAGTTGACTGTATCAATGTGTCTCATGAGCTACAAGTCTTCTTGAACCCTTGGTTTCACTCCTGCCAACCAGTCAAGATGAAGAAAAAGGCAATCATAATCAAGCATTCATAAAATACCCTTTTCTACTGGGAAGAAAAAAAAGCCACCAACCAAAAAAGAGCAACATCAGAATGTGGGTTATCAAAATTATACCATATAGTTTGCATTCCATAAGGGTTTTCAGTATAACCCCTACTTTCAAAGGCTTTAGGCTTAATTTTCTTTGGCTCCTAGAGTAGATAATAGCAATTTCGTAACTTACCACAAGGGTTTTTTTGTTTGTTAAAAACAAAAACAAGAAAACATTAACACACAAAAGTTCTGCCTGAAAAACATTAAGATTCTTTTGACACAACAAACAAATGCAAATAAATGTAGTGAGTAAAGAAGATGCCAGGGCAATAGAGAAAATTACTGCATGTAATTACGAACCAGAAGAAACCGCACAGAAACACAAAGAAAAAGAGAAAGAATTGCATGGGTTATTTTTTTTTCTGAAGATGTAATGAAAAATCAGATCAACTTCCAATTGTACTTTGATCTTCCAACCTACATATCTAATGGTGATATGCAAGACTGACAAAATCATTTCACCATTTGATAAGAATGGAAAAACAAGATGCAGAAGATAAATCCTCCAAGACAGATCTTCAGCTCAGTGTAACTTAGCTTCAATGCCAACACAGTCGTGCCATTATAAAACTGAACTTGGCCCTGCATCTCCTGTTCACGTAGGTACAAAAGCATTTCCTCACATGCATCAGCCTTAGTTTTTAATTTCTTACCTTTCCACCCATTATCACCTAAATTTGATGCTCTTCAAACTTGAAACATTTGTTAAAATCTTGATACAACAGAGAAACGTCCCTGGGATGCACTTCAAAACACCACCTCTGACAGCTATTACGCATCCAACGTCTTAATACCACAAACAGGCACGTTTACCAACAGGAGGAGACTCATCGCCCTCGGACCCTGGGCCCCCACCACCGAATTTAGTGGTGTAAGTGTCTGAGGTACAAAAGCAGCCCCAAAACTGCCAGCCTGTCTACAGCCATCCAAGGCAGCAGAGGTACCATCTCGTATAGTAATGTAAAGCTCACTAGGAAACACTATAGAAGGCTATGGAATGGACATCTACCTCCCTACTGGACAAGACACAAAGCTCGCTTCATGGAGATAGGACAAGAGCCAAAAGTAGGTGACAATTCTGTGCTTTGGGAAGATGGGACATAAGAAGGGGAAGGCTTTGCTCAACCCTGTCCATTGGAGGAGGCCTCGGGAAGATGTCTCAGGCTCCTCTGCTCCCAACGCACAGTTCTAACCTGATCCTCAGGTCTGAGAGCCCCAGGGAGAGCCTTTGACAATTACGTGTGCACGCATCTTCAGGGTTTGAGCCTAGCGCTCAGGGACGCATCTATGGAGCAGACAGGTAGTTACCCCACAGAGTTACCTCATGCTAATCTTGAAGGAGCCTGCAATGAGCTCACCACCACCACCCATCCTGCTTGGGTATCTCATCACCACACCTCTGCCTGACGCACAGACATACCTTTGGGAATCAGTGACGGCTTGGCAGGATCCAGAGCGGGCTCATCCGCCTTTGAAAGACGCTCACCCACAGGCCTCTCCCCATGGGAGAAAGTAAGGGATACTCACCGAGGTCAGCCTTTTCCTTCAGGATGTCTTTGAAGTTCAAGCCGCTGTTGAGCGTGGATTGTCTGTATCTCATCAAGGCCTCTTTCTGCCCATTCTTCCCCACATCCATCGGCTTGACCGGCTCAGCCCGGAAACCACACTTCCACTTGGAGAAATCGGACTGTGCCCATTTTGCCAAGTCCTCAAGCTTCACAGTAACTTTCTCTGAAACAGCAATAACTTCATCCTGCAAGAAGTGGTCAAATGAGAACACGACACGTCATGTGGGGCTCCACGATGACTGATAAACTCATAACACCGCCCCCTGCCCCGGTCCCCAGGCTACTGGAAAAGCCTATCTTGCTGTTGGCAGATTAAATTTTTCTGTAATACGGAAAAGCTAGTACTTCATTTATTCCTCCTGCCACCTAAGTGGAAATATTATTAGTTTATTCGAAACAAATACACATGATCTAAAGACAATTTCTAGGACCAGGGCAATGATCCTAAAAGACATTTGAAATGCAGGTTGCCAAATCACATTCTGGAACCCAAAGCCTTGAGGGAAAGTTTGTTTTTTAGGTGCAATTAGCTGCAAATGTAAAAATTCATGGCTGGATGACTAATGGTTATAGCTAGTCCTGAAATAAACGGACTAAGTAAATCTCAGATTCTTGGAACTCTGACTCACCAGAAAATTCCTGTGTTTATGGTACATTTTCCCTTGGCTTATACACAAATATTGAATTTAACTTTTGTCCTAAAAATTAAATAAAACTGTGATGTAATCCCAAAAGAAATACTACATAAATGTTATGTGCTTCCCACCAAAAGAAGCTTGCACATTCTCATGTTTCTTAAAACCTTTTTCAAGATCAGAACTGCAGGTTTTTTTCCCCTCTTAAACATACATTCTAAGAAAAGCACTTAAACTTAGTTTAGCCTCCAGAACATATACTCGAATTAAACAGCTCTAATTGCTGAATTTTATCCTTCCAGGAAATAATCAACTCCTCTCAGTCATGATGAATAAGCAGAATGTATTATAGCTGACTCCAGTGAGCAAGGGCTCAAGAAAGCCTCAAAAAATAAACAAACATACACACATATCCAGCAAGATACACTCCACATTTTTAGTTAAAACAGCAGAAATAATTTATGTGGTAATGAGAGCTGGCTGCACATCACACCTTGCACAGCACACATTTCTAGCGCTAAATAAGGTTACAGGTTCTTGAAATAAATAAACCAGAATCCAATTTTTTTCTCAAATACACGTAAGTATTTGTGAAAGGAAGAAAAATTCTTTGAGTTATTAAACAAAGAGAAAAGCACGATTGATTCTTTCTGTGTGGTTTTTTTTT
>VWZZ01007675.1:6687-21990 GCA_013399095.1 Psophia crepitans | reverse complement strand
GGGGAGGGCCCCCTGGGGTAGCCGGGGTTAACGCTCTGTGCGGTGGGACACGGCGTGCCCGAGGGTCCCCGCTCCCGGAGCCCGCCCGGGTGGGGCACCGGGCTGGACCCGGCGGGTTGAATGGGCCCGGCGCTGCAGGAGGACGCGGTTCTGGGGTGGTTCCTGGCCTCGTCGGTCGGCCGGGCCCGCAGGATTCCCGCTGCGGGTCGGAGCCAGCAGTTCGCACCGGTCCTGCTGCACCGTCGCTCCCCGCGAAGCGAGGGAACCAGCGAAGGGGGTAATTAGTGCTTTGCGGGTAATTTCGCCAGGCAGAAGGCGGCTGAGCGTTCCTGCAGGACCTCAGCCTGGCTCTCCTGTGCGGTCTCTGCGTGCTGGGATGCTCCAGAGGAAGCTCCGGAGATTTCTTCTGCGGGGACGCCCTGCCCTTGGGGTTCCTCACAGGCACTGAGATGCCAAGGGCTTAAACTGTGTTCTGTTACTCTGCCTGAGCTGGGTTTCTCAGAAAGTGTCCCAAAACCTAGAAAAGTGGGAGTTGCAGCTTTATAACTAACCTGCTAAAAATAGGGAATGGGATTATGATCCTAATCCAGGAGACCTTTCTTGTGGCTCCAGGGAAACTGTCCTTTAATCTTCTTTTCTACTTTGTGAGGGGGCTTTACCTTCTCTTTAAAGCCTCTCTGCTAATCAGCGTGAATTTGGTTTAACTCTTTTGATATCTGTCCTTTGCTTTACCGGTTGCGCTGCCGCCTCCCACTTAAAATCCAGGACGAGTTTAACAGGCGGGAGCAGACCGAGGAACCTTCCTCACCCTCGTGGCAGCCTCCTTTGGTGACAACCTCATCTTTCCGCAGCCTGGTGGGGTCTATGTTTTGGTTTGTCCTCAGTCCCAAGAGAATCTTTATGAAATAGCGGTGCCGCTCTGCTGCCGCGCCACCCCGGCCCGCTGTGGTTTTGGTGATACATGGTGGTTAGGCTGGATCCAAAACCAGTTTAGGAGTAACTGGCTGGAGGCGAGAGATGCTTTGTGCTAGATGTCTGCAGATTGGTTGCTCTGAAAATGCCACAATTTGAGCAAAAGGGGGGAAAAATGAGCTTCTGCTCAAAATAAATACATACCTGGAGTGTTATTGCTTCAAAGTGTGACGTGCAGATGCCTGAGTGGGCTGGGAACCAAACAGGGGGTTTGAAAAGCCCCGTATCCACCAGATCGGGTTTCTTAGGCTTTTATGGCGCTTTACTTGTGGTTTTTGAGGCCTTCGGGCCGCCGGAGGGAGCGGAGCTGTGTTTGCCGGGGCTGGGGAAGCAGAGAAGCCGGATGAGGGCGGTAATATCGGCATGCACACCGATGTTATTTGTCATTACGAGTGATGTCGCGGGGTCAGGACGCGTGTTTAACCGAGTCTGATGGTGGAGGAGAGGCCACCGGCTCCTGCGTCTGCTCTGCTGGCGTCTCGAGGCAGAGATCGTCTCTGCTCTTCACCCTCCCAGGACATCTGCATCCCTCACCTCTCCATCCCCGAGCAGCTGCCCCCAAAATCACTGTGGGGTGGTGGGCACCTTCCGAAAGCGCTCCGGGGGAGCTGGTTTTGCTCTGCTGGCGCAGATTCCCAGTTTGCCGGCCGGGCATTTGCCATCTGCCACCCACCAGTGCCCAACCCCTTCAGCTTCCTTTCCAAATTAAGTCTTGTTTTCCTCTGCAGATCTCCAGCAATGGAGAAGGGATACATTGGGAGGGAGGCAAGAGGAAACACCTGCACATCTCTGGGTTTCTTTTTAGCCCGTTTCCCAAAGAAGTGAGACCTGTCACACAACCCGTGTGTCTTTCCTCACTTTAGCTCTGAATACTTTGGTGGGAAAAAAAAGGAGTAAGGTAAAGGAGAGCGTCTCCATCTTCCCCTGACACCCCACCAGTGCTCTTCCAGGCAGAAAATCACCAGCAGCACCAGGGTTTTATGCCCGGTGTGCGTCAATGCTGTCTGAGGGCCCGTCCGTGCGCGAGAAGGGTCTGACCCACGGGTGGCAGCTCTTCCCCGTCTGCGTTTGCCTTGGCGACGGCGGGGGACGCGCCGTCCACGAGGTTACGTGCAGAGACGGGGACGGTTTTGCTCTTCGCCGGGCCGACAGCCATTACGGTGTTTGACTGCAGCTTTACCAGCCAGGAGAGCAGGGAGTGGAGAAGAAACCACGAGAGAAGATTAAAGACCAGCGAACTGTTTTCATTGGCCATCTGAAAATTACGGCTCGGTAATTAAGGTTTTAGGCAGCTCACAAATAGCCCGGCGCTCTGCGGCTCGCTCCCGCTGCCAGCCTGTCGCCGCCGCCAGGACCTGGGCTTTGTGCCTTGGCCAAAGGGAGTAAAAGCGAAAGGTAAGGATGCGTCGGAGCCCGCTGCTAGCCAGCGCTCTGCCTGTTCCTCGTGCCCCGTCCCAGTTTGGGGTTGAATTAAATGATTTGAAGGGATTTGAGCAGGTTTAAATACCTGTTTTCCTATCGGTGCCCGCTAAAGGGGCAGAGAGGGAAGTTGTGGGGTTTTTCCCCTCTAGCTGGATGTGAGCTGGGATCCGCAGGCAGGGCTGGGACTTGTGTATCTGGAGCAGTTCTTGTCGATGTGGTGGAGGGAAACGCCGGGACAGAGTCAGTGCTGGCATCCGAATGTCACGTGTGGGGGGCTCTCAGCGGTGGCCGAGGCATCCGACATGTGATGAAGGAGCATCGTTTGGGAGCAGCTGCGTTGCAGGGTGTGCTGGGATGGCTGGGGAGCAACGAGCTTTGTGTAGTTCTCTTCTGGAGCGTCTCGCAAGCGGTGGGCAGGAATCACCCGTTTTATTTGTGTGGGCAAGAGGGACTGGCGGGGGCAGAGGAGAGGGAGATGGTTCAGAGAACGCGGGGAAGGGCCTCTCTGCTTCCGTGCTGAAAGCACTGAGTAGCTTTTTGCTGGTGGGGAGGTGCTTTCCTCTTTGGGTATTGAACATTTAGGCAAAACCTTGGTATTTGGAAATTATCAGAGCTTGAGGGCCAAGGGAAAGGTAGGCCAGGTCCTCGAAAGGACTTCCTGGAAGTTTGTTCAGCCTTCCTTTTTCCTGATGATGGAGCCCAAGCCATCAGCGTGGCCACGCATGTAGGATGGGACCGGTCCTCTGACATCCCTGGAGAGCGGCTGACGCGGGGCTGCGGCGTGTGGAGGACGCTAGCAGCAAAAATAAAAAGGATTCCCTTTGGGTGATGATTGAATTTGGGTGGGTTTACACCCACATAAGCTGCTGCTGGCGGCTCCTTAGACTTTGTGTATTAATACCCCGTCCTTTCGCGCAGGCTTGGGTGAGCTCTGGTCAGACACGTACAAAGCATCCTTAGGGAAGGGAGGGAAGGCTGGTGTGTTTTTCTGGCTGTAGCCCTGCCTGACAGGCGTCTGCGCGCTCGCAGGAGGGATTTAGGGATGAGGAGGTATCCAGCTCGCGCGGGCTGGGGTCAGGGAGGCGGCCCGGCCGGATTAGCCAGATCCGTGGCTGATTTTGTAAGAGGCGGCGTTTGGCTTAAGGCTGTTTGAAAAGTGATTTGTAAGGTCAGGGTGACATTGCTATGAGCTAATTTAAAATGGAAAGGCCTTACGCTGTCGGAGCTGATTGCTCCCGAGGCCGCACCCAGCCCGAGAGGTTAAAGAGGAAAAAAAAGGCATTTCCAGGGGCTTTACTGCTTGTAGAAAGTAACTGTTGTTAAAAAGGGAGAACGGGCTCGTTTGGTTTGTCCCACTCTGGTTATCACCTCTGGATTAGAAGCTGCTGGATTGCTGTTGATGGGTGAGGGTCCCCAGGGGTACCCCCTGCATTGTCATACAGGTTTTTCTCCTTCATTCACATGTTGATAATTAACCTCTCTTCCTCCCCAGAGATGCCAGCACGTGAAAACGCCCATTTTTATTTATTTTTTTTTCCTTTCTGGCTGAACAAACAACTGTAGAAAAGTCTGCATGGCCCCAGGCTGCCTTTTTTCCTCCTGTACCAGGAACTGAATCCTCTCTTGCCATGAGACGCCTTCAGCTGGAGTCAGCGCTCCAAGAAATACGGAAATAAACCCCGAAGCACCTTCGTGTCCCAGAGCACACAGTGTTGAGATCACTGCTGCAAGGCGTTGCGGTTTAGTGGTGCTGGGGTTCTGGGTCCAGACTTCAGAACGTTGTCTGCTGATGGTGAAGGCTTTACCTGGGGGTATTTATCCCAGGACTGATAGGAAATGTTTAACTGTCCGTCTCAGGCTCGTAGTTTATACTTGTTAGGGTGTAAATGGGCAACACAGGAGGTGTGGCCGTCTCGTGGGCATCCCGTCTCTGGCTGGTTTCTGCCCTTTTTCCTTGCCAGCATCTCCTGCAAACCCTCTCCCCAGTGACTGTACCCCGGTCAGTAAGGACAGACGTTGAGCTGGCGTTGGCCGGCGTGGATGTCCCACGGTGTTCCCAGATGCCGCCAGGCACAGACAGCATTTTCCTCCTGTTAGAGGAAGTTTTCCCTGGGATTGGGGTCCCAGAGAGCAGAGCTAGGGCAAAACTGGCTTAAATTATCCCAGTTTAGTGACAGCTGGAGCCCAGTTTCCTCCTCCCTCAGGTTATGAGTTGAACCTCAGTCCGTGGCGAAGGAGTGCTCACGCCGCAGTGATACGTGTCTTTCGTTTCTCTGAGGTATTTGTTCCCTGAGTGAGAACGGGGGCCAGCAGCAAGGCAAGGTGAAGCCGTCCTGCTGCATTGCTGGCGGCCTCCGTTGTCCGCTTTCCAGCGCGACATCCGAGTCCTCAGATCTTTTGCAGCAGTACAGAGGTGGCAGCTCCCGCTGTCTGCAGCCAGTTTGCTAGTTTAACAGTTGTTTGAATTTCCCTGGTATTTCCTGCGCTCTCAGTTGCTTCCTAACAGCTTTAGGCTTGTGATTTCTCATCGTTTCAGACCTGCCTGCAGAAACTTGTATCCGAGGGTAAAGGATAGGTGCTGTTCTCTGGGGCCAGGCACCTCTGGGAAGGTACAGCTGTGTTTTTTCATGGCCGTTTCTAACCAGACACGTATTTTTCTGTCTCTCCATAGCCATGCAGGGACCAAGGCCGGTGGTTCTGAGCGGCCCATCGGGTGCGGGAAAGAGCACTTTGTTAAAAAAATTGCTTAAAGATTACAAGAACATCTTCGGCTTCAGCGTCTCCCGTGAGTATCCGTGTGTTCAGGGCCGTGAGCCCAGAGCCTGCTTCTGCAGCTGCGTTCATGCCCCAAATGGTGGGCTTCCATGGCTTGGCTGTGTCCTCCTCTGTCTGTGGGCTCCTTGGGAGGTTTAAATAAGTCAGGACGCCGTTTAGTACTGGTATTGAACAGCAGCTCTAGGATTTGCCTGGATTCTCCCTGTCACCTGCATACGTTCCTCCTCCTGCCTTTGCTCTGGTGGTTCGTCGACTTTTCCTGCGTCGGTCACTAAGTTCTGGCCAAGGTTCCTTTATTTCTACCTGGGATGGTCCCCTGTAGTGTGAAACAGCCCCTGGCTGCAGGCAGTGCTGAAGTTCTCCTGCATCCACAACAGAGTAAGCGCAGGGGATTTTCTTCAGGCGGCTTCCCTGTTACAGTACTAACTGTGTTTCCTTTTTCTTGAGCGACACTTTAAAGGTTACCCCCAGAGTCTGGGCTGCGCCCACAGCTCGTTCACCTGACTTTCCCCGGAGCTCTGCAAATTGTTCTTGAGTACGTTACCAACGTGTCTCTTTACTGTCCTAACGCTTTGCATACTGCAGGTGCAGTCCTTGCTTTTTGTGAGATCGGGGTTTGTTCTACCACGAAAAGGCGAACGCCGGATGTTTAAAAAATTGAATCTTGCTGGAGATGAAAACCACCTTAGAATTATTTCTCCTTTTCTGCGTTTCATCCTGTGCTCTTGATTCAGCTGAATCTCTCGTCTCAGTCCAGACTAAATCTTACTGTCTTCCCCCAGGTTGCCTCCTGGTACATATTTTTTTCCTAAATCTCCGTAGGCTGCTCAGACCTTGGCAACTGGTGCCGGATAAAAACGCACAGGTGATCAGAGCCTTGCTGCACTAGGTTAACTCCTGCCGCTCCCGAATAAAATAATCCATGTCGCTGTCCGTGATGACCATCAGCTCCTTGTTGGCTCGCTTAAAATAATACCTGTCTGAGCATGGGGTTCAGAGGCTGGCTGATTAATTCACCCACCTCGTGCAGGGGTTTGCCCTTATTCGTTAAATCGGGCTATTTTAAGCACCCGTGTAGGTGCTGCCCGTTCTTTTAAAGTGAAGACAACGCTGCGAAGTAGGGCACTGCTAATTCCCCTGAACCGAGGCAGAGGTCCGAATTAACGTGTCTAGGATTACAGGAAGGCTGGAGCAGGGCTGAAAACTAAGCCCAGCCTAGTAAGTCCCGCGCTGACCGCTCGGCCCCTGACAATCTTAATTGATTGTTTTCAGATTACCTGGGATTCTTCGATTAAAGGTCAATCCTCCGTGTCTCTGTGCGCTACACTAGCTGATTCCAGGAGCTTTGATCATTTCCAATAGAGGACCCGCTTACTGCGTGGTTGGGTTAATCTGCAGCCTGTCTGCTTTTATTTCTCAGGTACTATTACTCTCTGGGGTGATCTACATTTACAAGGCTGTTTTTTCTGCTTACAGATACCACGAGGCAACCAAGACCCGGCGAAGTGAACGGCAGAGGTGAGCGTGGTGCGGCTGGGCCTGTCTCATCGGGCTCGGCAAGCGGTTCCCCTGGAAAGTGTCATGTTTTTACGTGAAGCGCACACGTGAACCCCCACCAGCAGATCAGTTCCTCCTGCATTTATGTTTATAGGCTGCATTTCCTTAGGCAGGAGGAGCAGGAGTTCAGTAGTGGTGTGTTTGAGGCTCTGTGGGTACCTGTGTGTTTAAATACGGATACACACACGCGTGCTGCTGTTCTCTATCTTGGTGGCGATGAGACCGTAGCCCTCTACCGCCGTTCTGCAGCGTCTGCCGGGTGTTGGAGGGAAGATAATGAAGAGGGATGGACTTGGCAGAACAAAAGCAAAATTGAATGAAGCAGTGAAATGTTAACAGAGGCAAAGCGTGTGCTGCCAGTTTGCTTTTCCAGACGCCCTCTCTGTGACTCCCTGGCTGAGGTTTTCAAGCGCCCTGCTCTGTGTTGGGCATCGAGTGGCTCGATTTTTCCGAAGTGCCGGGTAGCTCTGGTGGGACACCTCAGGTGCACGCTGCTTTGGGAGAGGCCACTGCTTAGTGAGATGTCTTCATCTGTATTGATAGCTTGTGTCCAGCTCCTTTTCTGTTTTCTGGTTTGTCTGTGTTACTTCAGGAGGAATCAAATGAGCTTTGCGCTTAATTTCCGACAGCAGTTTTCACCCTGCCATGAAAGGGAGGAATTTTAACAAAAGAGAGGGAAACATTCCTTTTTAGCTCGTTGGGTTTTGATGTTCCCTTTTATCTCCCTCTCTCTCATCCTGTTGTTGCCTTTAATCGTAAATGCTTTCAAATTCAGGGCCTCAGCAGTCCTGCTGTAATGTGTTCCACACCTGTGGGGAGGGACTTTCCCACTGCACCAGAAAGGGGAAGGGGTATGAGAAAGGGGGTACAGCACCGTTTCTGGTCGCACAGAAGGCTCCAAAATACTTCCAGCAGGTGCCTGGGCACTTGGGGTGGGGAGGGGATACTGTACCTGGTAATTAGAAGGTAAATATCTGCAGTCTGCTGATGTTGTCCGAAGCAGATTTTAAGGTGCTTCTCCCTTCAGCACCCGTGGGTGTCATTTTGACCATGAACTTCACTTTCAGAGCTGTTAATTTCGGGCTGTTTTTCTTGTTTTCCCTATCCAGATTACCACTTTGTGACCAGAGAGGAAATGCAGAAAGAAATTGATGCTGGTGAATTCATCGAGCACGCAGAGTTCTCCGGAAATATGTACGGGACGAGGTACGCAGTTCAGGCGCTGTCGCAGCTGACCCCAGGTGCTGCTGAGAGCTGAGGTGGTGATGAAGGAAAACATATTTTAACAGAGCGACGCTGTTTTTCCCCCAAACGTGCAGGTTCTTGCCATAAGCAAAGCCTTTCATTCCGACAGCGGGGTCCTCGTCAGCTTTATCAGGACGGCAAAATGAATCTGCTTATGAGTAGATAAATTGTGTGGCACCCTTGGCCGGGGTTAAAGAGTTAGGTGGGTTTTAAAATAGCATTGCCCTCAGCGTTGGAGCCAACGATCAATAAGACATGAAGCTGCAATGTTAATTAGAAGTCAGATATCTTATATAACTATTGTGAGAAAATTGTGGCACTGTAGTTAAGGACCTGCTAAGGAGGGAAGTTCAACGTTTGCTGAGGTACTTAGCTGCATGGAAGAAAGTTGCCTGAAATGCTTTTGAGGATCACAGGATGGTTTGGATTAGAAGGGACCTCACAGCCCATCTAGTTCCAACCCCCCTGCCATGGGCAGGGACATCCCCCACCAGCCCAGGGTGCCCAAAGCCCCATCCAACCTGGCCTTGGGCACTGCCAGGGAGCCAGGGGCAGCCACAGCTTCTCGGGGCACCCTGTGCCAGGGCCTCAGCACCCTCCCAGGGAAGAATTTCTTCCTAATATCTAATCTAAATCTCCCCTCTTTTAGTTTAAACCCGCTCCGCATTGTCCCGTCCCTCCCTGCCCTGGAACCAGCCCCTCTCCAGCTTTCCTGGAGCCCCATTAGGTACTGGAGGCCACAATTAGGTCTCCCCGCAGCCTTCTCTTCTCCAGGCTGAACAACCCCAATTCCCTCTCCTGTGTCTTGGAGCAGAGGGGCTCCAGCCCTCTGATCATCTTCGTGACCTCCTCTGGCCTCGCTCCAGCAGCTCCATGGCCTCCTTGTGCTGGGGCCCCCCGAGCTGGAGGCAGCACTGCAGGGGGGTCTCAGCAGAGCGGGGCAGAGGGGCAGAATCCCCTCCCTGGCCCTGCTGGTCCCGCTGCTGGGGATGCAGCCCAGGACACGAGGGGCTTTCTGGGCTGCCAGCACACGCTGCCGGCTCATGTTGAGCTTCTCATCACCCAGCACCCCCAAGTCCTTCTCCTCAGGGCTGCTCTCCATCCATTCTCCACCCAGCCTGGAATTGTGCTTAACGTTTCTTAAAGAGCTGGATGTGTTTTTTTGAGGATTTTTTGGAGGTGGCAGAGCTAGCGTGTGGGGATGGTTTCCTTAGGGGAGGTGCCAACGTCAGGCCCCCAGACTGAAGGTGCTGTGGGCGTGCAGCTCTGCAGGAACAGTTGGTGACTTTGCATTTCAGTGACGTCGCTGTTTTAACGTGACGTGCGCAGGCGTCACCGCTGTCTCCACAGCTGAGGGCAACCTCGCAGGGGTCTGGCCGTGCTCCCTCTGAGGCTGATGGAGAAGTACAGAGCACAGTCCCCTGCCCTGCCCCTGATACTTCCAGTGTCACTGGTTTGGCCAGAGAAGCGAAACCTGACAGCTCATCTTCCAAATACCCAGCACCAAGGAGAAACTGAGTTCAAGCTCCTTAATCCCTGCCTTCATCCTGCGTAGGACAGGTTTCCTTCCTTCACCTATGTCCTGCTTAATCCAGCCAGCTGCAGCGCCGAGGAGACGGCTGCTTTCTGCTGCCTGATGTGTAGGTGAAGTTGATTTTGGTGCCTTTTTGTCAGGGTGGGTGCTGAGAAGACACCTCTCCTCAGGCAATTTCCTTGCAATTTGGCAGGATTTTCATACTTTAATCAAATTATATTATGCACTTGGGCTTGGTTTTGAGGTGCTTTTCTCTCCAACCCTCAGTTTCATCTTCAATCCCCTCTGCGTATTCGCTCTGCCTGTGGTGGTGGGCGTGCAGGGTGGGAGGCTGAAATTAACCCAAACCATCTCAGAAATAATGACCAGTTTGCAAACAAAATAAATACAGAAACTCTCCGATCTTACGTTTCCTCTCCGAGTGGCCAAGGATGTTTCTAACCAGGTGTGTGATGAAGTGGAGAGTCCCTCATGCTTAGCAGAAGAGTTGAAATTTTCACCAATCCTTTCTGCTCCCTAAATCTCACCAGCTTAATTACTTAATTTAAGAGCCTTGGAAGGGCCCTGTCTGTGGGATACTGCTGAGCCCTGCCCACAGAAACCAGGATTTCTTTGAAATTGCCTTAAATTAGAGGCTGAAATGAGTGCAGGCGTGGGGTCTCTTTCTCAGGGCTCCAAGAAGCTGCTGGCTTGTTGTAGACCGGTTGTAGCGGGAGTTAGTTGGCCCCTGGTGATAGCAGGTGAAGCCTGTGGCTTTCACACAGCAAACCAAGCTGTTTTGGGGAGGTTTTGTGGCTTTGCAGCAGATTGGGCTCTCTCTGGCGCTCCCCCAGGCAAGGCAGCAAACCTGTTTGTACAGGGTACAGTGCTGCTCCTCCATCCAGCGTGAGGAGCTCGCAGCACCGCTGTGCTGGGCTGCTCTGCCGGGGCTTTTACAGGCTCACGGGTTGGAAGGGGCCTCTGGAGATCATCTAGTCCAACCCCCTGCAAGAGCAGGATCACCCTGAGCAGGGTGCAGCACAGGATGTTGTCCAGGTGGCGTTGGGATCCCTCCAGAGAAGGAGACCCCACACCCTCTCTGGGCAGCCTGTCCCAGGGCTCCGGCACCCTCAGAGGGAAGAAGTTTCTCCTCATGTTCAGATGGAACTTCCTGTGTTCCCGTTTGTGCCCATTGCCCCTTGTCCTGTCCCTGGGCACCACTGAGAAGAGTCTGGCCCCTTCCTCTGGACACCCCCCTGGAGATTTTGATCAGCATTGATCAGATCCCCTCTCAGGCTTCTCTTTTTCAGGCTCAGCAGCCCCAGCTCTCTCAGCCTTTCCTCATATGAGAGATGCTCCAGCCCCCTCATCATCTTGGTAGCCCTCTGCTGGACTCTCTGCAGTAGTTCCCAGTCTGTCTTGAACTGGAGAGCCCAGCACTGGGCACAGAACTCCAGCTGTGGCCTGACCAGGGCAGAATGGAAAGGGAGGAGAACCTCCCTCAACCTGCTGGCCACACTCTTCTTAATGCCCCCCCCAAGACACCGTTGGCCTTCTTGGCCACAAGGGCACACTGATGGTCATGAAGAGCTTGTTGCCCACCAGCACTCCTTCTCCACAGCGCTGCTTCCCAGCAGGTCACCCCCTCGCCTGTCCCGTGCCTGGGCTGGTTGTTCCCTGGGTGCAGGACCCTCCACTCGCCCTTGCTGAATTCCATTGGGTTCCTCTGCGCCCAGCTCTCCAGCCTGTCCAGGTCTCGCTGAGTGGCAGCACAGCCTGGTGTGTCATCTGCTCCTCCCACCTTGGCATCATCAGCAAACTGGCTGAGGGAACCCTGTCCCCTGTCCAGGTCACTGATGAATACATTCAACAAGACCGGACCCAGCACTGACCCCTGGGGCCCACCACTCGCTGCAGGCCTCCAGCTAGAGCGCACCGCTGATCACAGCCCTCTGGGCTCTGCCGCTCAGCCAGTTCTCAGCCCACCTCACCGTCCTCTCATCCAACCCACACTGCCTGAGCTTGCTAACGAGGATGTTGAGAGAGACAGGGATGTATTTTCCCGATTTGCAGGCTCCCAGAAGTCTTTAAAGCTTTCCCCATCTTGGCTCTGCTCCATATCCCTCCGAGAGGCACCTCCTGCCCTCTCCAGCCGCGGTGGAGCCGCTGTACCCGTGAGTTCAGGAATCTCTGTCTGTGCTCACGTCTTCCTCTGCGCACCCTGCCAGCAGCAGCACTGCGGCCACGTGCAGCTGCTGCGTGACACCCATGGGTGCTTCCCTTCGTGCTGGTGAAGACCCTGTCATCTCCAGCTGGCACAGCGAGCAGAGGGGCTGGTGCGAGCTGTGGGAGGAAGGCTGAGGGTCCCTTTCCTGGGGCGTAGGACAACACGGGAGCATTTGTATAAGGGGGTCTGGTTTCAGCACAACCTTGCGGAAGGCATCAGGGAGCAAACCTTGGTGGTGCAGAGTGATGGCCTGAGGTCAAAAGGGGTGCACTGGGTTTGGGCTGGGAATCAGTCTCAATACACTGCAAGAGCAGCCCTGAGGAGGAGGACTTGGGGGTGCTGAGTGATGAAAAGCTCAACATGAGCCGGCAGTGTGCGCTGGCAGCCCAGAAAGCCCCCCGTGTCCTGGGCTGCATCCCCAGCAGCGGGACCAGCAGGGCCAGGGAGGGGATTCTGCCCCTCTGCCCCGCTCTGCTGAGACCCCCCCTGCAGTGCTGCCTCCAGCTCGGGGGGCCCCAGCACAAGGAGGCCATGGAGCTGCTGGAGCGAGGCCAGAGGAGGCCACAAAGTTGATCAGAGGGCTGGAGTCCCTCTGCTCCAAGGACAGGCTGAGGGAGTTGGGGTTGTTCAGCCAGGAGAAGAGAAGGATCCAGGGAGCCCTAGGAGCCCCTCCCAGTGCCTGCAGGGGCTGCAGGAAAGCTGGAGAGGGGCTGGTTGCAGGGCAGGGAGGGCCAGACCAAGCAGAAGAACCTGAAGCTGCAGGAGGGGAGCTGGAGCTGAGCTGGGAGGCAGCAATCCTTCCCTGGGAGGGTGCTGAGGCCCTGGCACAGGGTGCCCCGAGAAGCTGTGGCTGCCCCTGGCTCCCTGGCAGTGCCCAAGGCCAGGTTGGATGGGGCTTTGCGCAGCCTGGACTTGAACCAGATGATCTTTGATGTCCTTTCCAACCCAAACGGTTCTGTGATTCAAGCTGGAGGCTGGCTGTAGGGCAGCATTTTCTCTGCATCTCTGCTACTGTTGCAGGACATCCTGACTTCACGGCCTCAAAACCTGCAGTGCTGTCTCTGAGCTCCTACCAGATGATCTCTCTGTGCCATGTCCCTCGTGCCATAGAATGATAGAAGACCCTGAGTTTGAAGGGCCCCCTAAGGCCAATCAGCCCAGCTCCTGGCCTCACACAGGCCCAGCCCCATCACAGCAGATGACTGAGAGCGTTGGCCAGACGCTGCTTGAACTCAGCCCAGCTCGGGGCGGTGACCACTGCCCTGGGGAGCCTGTGCCAGGGCCCCACCACCCTCTGGGGGAAGAACCTTCTCCTCATCCCCACCCTAACCCTCCCCTGGGGCAGCTCCAGGCCGTTCCCTGGGGTTCTGTCGCTGGGCCCCAGAGGGAGGAGATCAGCGCCTGCCCCTTGGCTCCCCCTCGGGAGGAAGCTGGAGGCCCCATGAGCTCTGCCCTCAGCCTCCTCTTCTCCAGGCTGAACGAGCCCAGGGCCTTCAGCCTCTCCTCACACGCCTTTCCCTCCAGACCCTTCACCATCTTGGCTGCCTGCCTCTGGACGCACTCGAATAGTTTTCTCCCTTTCGGAGCCCTGGCTTGAAGAAGAACCTGTGCCCAGCACTGTGCAAATACCAATTCAAAAGTCCCCCAAGAGGGCTGCTGCCCAGGAACCTCCAGTGCCTCCAGAGAGCGTTGATGTTGCTGCTTTTCAAGGGAGAATTGTAGGTCTTCAGCATCAAGCTCGAGGCAGTTCCCCCGTGCTGGGGCAGAGGTACCATCTTTAACGGCATACGAGAACAGAACAGCCATTTAAAAGGTATTTTCTTAACGGGTGAATCTTGTGACCCAGGCAGGAGCATCCATCCCCATCCAGCATCCTTCAGGAGAGCGCATGGGTGCAGGAATCAGAGGATCTCTGGAGAAGGAAAGTTCGCGGTGTTTGGCGAAGGTTGCTCCTGTGTTTGTGACAGGCAGGATCTTCACAGCGTGTGCCCGAGCCGCGCTGCTCCTGGGGTGGTTGCACATCATCCGTTTCCACACCTTCCGTCGTGGTTTTGCCAGTCTCTCTAGCAGGAGGCAGCAGGTCCCTGGTCCACCCCAGGGACCCAGAGAGCCCTGGGGGAAAGAGAAGCTGTTTAGCAAGCGCAGAGCAGGCTCTGTCTTTTCCCCTGCCACAGTTTGGGCACAGAGGAGCCGTGGGAGGGGAAGACCTGCTGCTGGAGGGGGACGCACCAGACCCCTGCTGCTGTGGCTGGCGGCTCTGACCCCTTCCCTCTTTGCTCTGTCCCCAGTAAAGGCGCAGTGCAGGCTGTTCAGGCCAGGAACCAGATCTGCGTCCTTGACATCGACATCCAGGGCGTGAAGAACATCAAGAAGACAGACCTGAACCCCATCTACATCTCCGTGCAGCCTCCATCCATAGACATCTTGGTGAGCGACCGCCTTCCTTTGCCGTTAGGCCGTTAGAGGTAATCAGCGTCTTGCTCTGAAGCGGTGGGGGTTCCCCCTCCGTTCATTGATCCGTACATTTTTACAGGCCGTGGAATAGGTGGGGAGGATGTTTCTGAGCACACTGTTACCTGCCCAGTCTGACTCCCCAACCTCTGGCTCCCGGGGATAAATCTTCCCGTGCCCCAGTTTGTGTGTCCCTCCTGTACAGCTCCCACACCTCGGTGTGTTGCGGTGGGTTGTGGGCTCCGTCGCAGCGTGGCCAGCCTCTGAATGTGAGTGCTGCTTAACGCTGGGGGGAGGAGGAGATTTTTGTGCTGAGATTTGCCTCCAGCTGTTAAAATTAAACAGAGAGAGGCTGGTTCTCTGCAACCACAGAAATCCTGCACCCCGCTGGTCTTATGGGGCCCTGTATAATTAGTGATGGCAGCGCCCAGCAGAGAGACTTCACTTCCCAACAGTACCTGGAGGGGGAGGAAAGGGGGGGTGCAAAAGACACTAGGAACCTGGCACCTTGACCCCAAACCCAGCCTGGCCGCTGGTTTGGTTTAGACCCCCAACCCTTTGCAGAGCGTCATCTCACGGGCCCGTGGTCGCCTGCAGAGGCAAATGTCTCCCGTGCAGGGGCAGACAGCGCTGGCTCCTGGGTGGGGGGTGGTTTCTGCCCGCAGCGTTTGGAACGTGCCTTTTACGTGCTTGTTACTGGGTTTAGGAAAAAAGACTACGTGACCGAAAGACTGAGACAGAAGAAAGTTTACTGAAGCGTTTGACGGCGGCCCGTGTGGATTTGGAACTCAGTAAGTCCGGGGGCCTTGGAGTGACGTGCCCAGGGAGAGGGGGTGCGTTGGTGGCTGTTTTCTGTGTGAACATCTGACTTGGGTTCTCCGAGGGGTGCTGGCAGGGCTGGGACATGAGCTGGGGTTGATCTAAGCACCACACTGTGGCATGGCCCACTGTGTTTCCTGGTGGGTGGTTGGCAGAAAGGCGTGTTAGCGGTGGCTGAAATAATGTTAACGTGGCCCAGGAACTTGGATCGTCCATGAGAGGTGACCTGGGGAACAAACACAGAATCCTAGAATAGAATCCCAGAATGGTTTGGGTTGGAAGGGACCTCAAAGCCCATCCAGTTCCAACCCCCTGCCATGGG
>VWZZ01007673.1:2035-75538 GCA_013399095.1 Psophia crepitans | reverse complement strand
CCTTCCCTCTTCCCCAGGACGTGCCCCACTTCCTGGGCACCACATTCCCTCTCCTCACACTTGCCCCCCTTCCCCACCATCCCTGTACCCCCTGGCAGCCCCTCTCCCCTCCTGCCTTCCTTGCTCTTCTTTTGCTCTCTGTTTTCCCTCCTCCCTGGTGATAACAACCCATTTTATTTCACCAAGCACAGCACAGGGGTGCGCTTCCTCCTGAAACAGGCCCCCCGAGGCCCGGCAGCGGGGTGGCCCCGAGGGGACCCCTCATGTGAGGCGCAGCCCCCTGAGCGGGGCTATGCATAGTGGGACGGCTGGGTCTGGGCCTGGAGCTCTGAATGAGGTTAAAATACACCATTCTATTATGAATCCGTAATCTTTTAGAGATGAGGCAGCATGACTTGAAAGACTGAGTGCTTATACATATCGCTGAAGAAAAAACCTACTGAGGAATTCCCTTCATCTGTGATTTTCCCTCTAATCTGTTTTGCTTGTATACCGTCACTGGACTGCCAGTCCCTTGCTGGGCTAAAATAGTGCTTTGGGAAGGAACTTCTCCTTCTGCATGCAGCTGGCAGATGCCTACACTGCCTGAAGGAGAATGGCTTCATCTCCTGTGCAGCGTGACATGAATTTGAGTCTTAAAATCCTGGTTGAATACTTCACTTTTCTGAAATGCAGGTTCCCCCACTGTTTCTCGATAGAGCTGCAGCTGTGCACCTGCTTACTCTGTCAATTGCTTTAATGCTTTCCTTTATATCTGCTCCTTTTTGAGTAAAACATGTAATTTTTGGAAGCGCAGCTGTAGGCTCTTCAAGATCTGTTGTTATCTCCAGTTGATGGATGCCATCCTTTAGTTCCTCCTGCATTCATGGGAACGTGGGAGTAGCTGTGATCTCCCAGATCACTGGTCCTTTCTCCTGTTACTGCAACATCAGATAATCAGGTTAATGAACTTCTCAGTGAGAAGTCATTTTAGAAGGTGTTTTGTCAACGGGAATGTTTTATTTAAAATTTGTCGTTTTCTCTTGCAAGTTTGTTTCCTTCATTCCTCTTAAATGAACTAGATAGCATACAAAATGTCAAATATTCACTCAGTTCCCTACAGCAGGTCCCCAAAACAGGTTTCTAAAGCTCCACTGTAGCTTCTATTGGGAATGATTGTCCCTGCTTTGCAAACAGTCTCGTAATGAAAGTGGATGTTTTTGTATAATCACTGCAACAATCACTTCAATTTTCTTTTCACCAGCAAAGGGAAATCTGACTGTAATAAAACTCTGTCTGGAATAGCTGTATGACTTCTTTTTATATAAAAGGTGTAAAGCACAATGCTGTCTCCGATGTGTATGTATGCAGATTGTTGAATACTGTTGTTTTCTGGCTCAGAAACACCTCTTTGCACTGGAAATACCAGCACTGAAAGATCTGCCACTATACACATTAGTAAGCAGGCCCTTTTTAAAAAAAAAAATAGCAGATTTGCCAAGTAACTTATTAAAAATGCCAATGTGTTTCATATTTTCTGTGAAGACTTAAATATTTAGTCACGAGTATTGCAATTTTTTTCTGTTTTATCTAGTAATTTAATCAGGTTTAATAAATGGGCTGTTGAATGGAAGACGGTTGTTCAGATGCAGCAAACCTGCCCAACATGATTAAAAAAGAAAAAGACACATTTCCTGATACAGTTTATGTGCAAACAGGATCCTTTCTCACATCAGTATCAGTATCACCATTATAAATTCTGTCAATCACATACCAGATGAAATTCTGTGGAACAGAAGGGAGATTTAACCCTGGTCATCTGTAAATAACATACAGAAAAACAGTTTCACCTCATTCCCAAAGGCCATAGCTAGGGGAGCTGCACTGACTCGTGCGAGTTTGGGCTGTATGGGTACGTGGTTTGCCCAGCCGGTAGCAGACCAGTCTGTGTGAATGTCTGCAAACATTGCAGGACCATTAACAAAACTGGGTGATTTCACAAAACCTCCCTGAGACAAAGAAGCGATGAAAGAATAATTTTAAGTAATGCATTGTAGGGACAATTTATTTTCATAGACCTCTGTATTTATATTTTTTCTTTTTATTTATTTTTCTTCAGTCTTTTTGAAAGGCTTGTGGTCTTTTTTCTTTTTTTTTTCCATTAACAATCATGAAAATACCTATGCTAATTTTATAAGACCCAAGTTTTTTGATCTGTACTTCACTGTAGTTCACTGCTTGTCAAGAAAATGAAGGTGCTTGTTGTTTTTGGTACAGTGGGCTGGAAACAAAGTAATAACATCTAGCTCAAGAATGAGCACTGGTTCTCATAGAATTTCTTTACCTTTATTATACAGACCCTTTTCACTGTTTGAACGATTGCCTGGCATTAAATATTTCTACACAGCAACTCTGAACCCGATCTCCATTGTTTTTCAGCCACTGAAACTCCTTTGCTAATGAGCTGGTAGCACCTAAGAAATACCCAGGATTAAATTTCGTTCTAACATAAACATTTATAAGCATGAATTAATCATGGCTTTGCCGCAAGCATGAAAAAAGTAAGAAATATCTGATCACTTTCAACATTTGTCCTGCTTATTTCTGTGCACGCTGTGCTGGCAGAAGAATAAGATGGCACACTGTAGGTAGTTTACTTCTCCCCCCTCACTATCTGTGATGTGAACGTCTGCCATCAGGACATAAAACAGCATAAAACACTCCACTACTTGTCTACATGAATCAATCTGCAACCCGAGCTATGCTGAAAATAATGGATGATGGATTAATTTCAGCAAGGACTGTATCATACTCCTGTGGAAGACTCAGCAGTTTTCAGGTGGAATTTTCAAAATGTTACAGGTGACGTGACTGTGTTTCACAAATTATTTTTACTGTGACAGAGTGGGCTGAAGTTACTTGTCACTTAATGTCTTTTCCAGCAGATTTTACTTTTGTTGATGTTCCTATCAGATATCTATTTGGTATGTTGGAACAGAAGATTTTAATGATTTTGTAAGTTGTTCTTAAGTCAGATGGCAGAAAATTACTAGAAGGAGATATCACATCTAATGTTTCTTTCAGTCACTGAAGATCTTGTTAGAAGACGGGCAGAGCATAACAACTGTGAAATTTTTTCACTGGAAGAAATCTCTTTACATCAGCAGGAAATAGAAAAACTAGAGTACCTCGACAAATGGTGTCGAGATTTGAAAATTCTATATCTTCAGAATAATCTAATTCCAAAAATTGGTAAGTGTTTTCTGGATTTTTTTCTTTTTAAATGGATTTGCATGCGTAATTTCGAAATCAGGAAAAAATATCTGTTGTGTTATATTTTAGGGGAATGTAGAGTGAGTAACTACAGAAAAGTTCTTTGTGAATCTAATCCTAAAAGGTTTCCTTTCCCTGTCTCTTTAGTACATTTCTAAGAAGCTCAGAAATCTGCAAGAGAAATTTGACATGAAAAAGATACTACTGAGATATGTCACAAGAATATGAGCGTGGAACACCCTTTATTGATTAAAATCTCATAAATCAAGATATAACTTAAATATCCTGTCTTTGTGGCAAACAGAGAGCCAAACAGTTTAGCTGTTTACTGTAATATCATAGAACTAGCTCTCTTAATGCTAATTTTAAAATGCATTTTTTATACAAGTGGCATTTTTTTGTTCAATTCATTCAAGTAATTTTCATTCAGATAAAATACTTGCTTTTGTGTATGAACTTTTGACAGCGAAGTCTCGGTGGTCATCCTGCACCACAGAAGGTGTAGTTTCATATGATCTGTGTTTTGTGGTATAGGTTCCCATGTCTGCTAGGCTCTCTACAGAAAGATACGGTATCAGGCCTTGGGCTGGAAGAGCTTACACTCTACAGATAGTGTGGCGATGAAGAACGGAAAGTCAGAAGTGCTCAGGAATTATATTAGCGTATTTCTTGAATCACCGTCCCTGGAGACATTCAAAAAATGTGTAGATGCGGCGCTCCAGGACATGATCTAGTAGGCATGGTGGTGTTAGGTTGACGGTTGGACTTGATGATCTCAGAGGTCCTTTCCAACCTTAGTGATTCTATGATTCTATGATTTCTTTGAAGTTCCTTAAGAGAAAGAAAAAACATGTAAACTCTTAGGGTGAAATTCTGTGCTCAGGACTTGCAGGCAAAGGGCCTCTCTGGAGGGGCTCATCAGAAAGCTCATCAGAAGTCTCCTAGGGGATATCTATACTGATGACATCTGCATTTCTTAGGGTGGAGGAGTCTTCTCCCAGAGAGAGTAAGGTTTTTGAAACTGCTTTGTGCTGCTCTACCCCATCAAAAATGGGACTAAAATAAGTTGTTTTCTCCTGGTTACTGTGTCCTTAATAAGGCACAAAACTTCGTCTCATTCTTTTGTTAACACTCGTACCTCCTTTAGGTTAGGGTTGTAAGCCACCCTTGAGAGAACAAGGGGCAGTGGTCAAAAACAGGAACACAGGAAGTTCAACTCAAACATAAGAAAGAACTTCTTCATGGTGAGGGTGACGGAGCATTGGAACAGGCTGCCCAGAGAGGTTGTGGAGTCTCCTTCTTTGGAGATATTCCAGACCCATCTGGATGCCTACCTGTGCAGCCTAGCGTAGGGCACCTGCTTTGGCAGGGGCTTGGACTTGATGATCTCTAGAGGTCCCTTCCAACCCCTACCAATCTGTGATTCTGTGTGATTCTGTGTTCATATTACTGGTCAGATTATTGGGTTTTGTACACAAGAGTTTTTCAGCAATCTCAGTTTTGAGACATTTGATTTTTGCCTTAACTTCATCTAACTGTAAGGGTTGGAAAAGTATGCAACTTCTTACTTCATATATTCTAGTGTGATTAACAACTTTCCTTTCCAAGATAATGCTTAGTAACAAATGAAGAAAAAAAACCCCAAACAGCATTATATAAGTAGTGACCGAAAGGGTTGCCGATAGTGGTTGTGTTACAGAGTACTGAATTTGAGAAGTAGTTCTTCCCAGTGGATACCAACATGTCAGTGCAGAGCACACGGCATTTTCAATTACACTTCAAAATACCATAGCCAAATGGTTTATATTGACTCTGTTGGGATGTGTCTTTTCTACTCTTAAAGAAAACCTTTATGCAGCCCTTAAAATCAGACTTGCTTACTAATCAGACAGCAAGTTGTACGGCTTCCACTGTCTGGATAAGTCCTGTTTCTTTTCTTTTCTATAAATGGAAAAAGCCCACAAAACACCATTGTCTTCAACACTTGCATCTCTCACATCTCCGTGTGTACAGGCACTGTCATGACAGAAATACCGTAAGAAAAACAAACAGCCAACCTAAGCCGCACAGGTCCTTGATGAGATATTATTTTCGTCTTGTTTGTGAATTATGAAGAAAATATCACTCCAAGGTCTTAGTAAACTAAGTGGTAGGATTCACATCTCCAAACGTCAGGTATCTGTGTCTTAGGCAGTTATTGTAGCCTCACTTCATAACCAGTGATGAAGAAAAGGCGTATTTTTGAGCGTGATTTGGTTCACTGGTTCTAGACACCCAAGTTAAAATAAGACAAATTGCACCTTGAAGAGCCTATTTCTCTTTATTGATTGTAGAGGAACCTAAATAACTAACTCAGCCGTAGACATGATGGTAAGATGTTGATAAGATGAAGCTCCCTCTGAATGTCTTTGTTAGTCTCGGCAGGGACAGTTAATAGGTTACAACAGTTAATCAGAGCTGCTTGTGAATTAGAGTTTGAGGTAAACTTCATGACTTCATTGGATAGGTTTTGCAGTCAGATCTTCAAAATATCTCGTGCCTGGGGAGAAATTGAACTGTGACACAGGTTATGCTATGTATCTCGTCTCAGATTTATGCCTCTGACCTGTGTGCCATGTATCCCCAGTGGTATTTGCATTTTTTTTCAGACATTTTTGGGACCGATGAAAATCATTGCTACCCTATTTCTTCCTTACGCCCTTTCTGTTTTCGAAGGAGGATATGCTGGCCATTCTGACACAACCCCATGTGTTGTGAACCTGCTTGTTTCAGTAGTTCATGGTGAAAATGATACAGGTTAGATTCTAGAGTGGGGTGTGTGCGTGGCTTTGTTTTGTTCATACTGAAGCCACGTGAATCCTTATTTGCAAATTTTTTTAAAAGGGAGTATAGGAAATATCTTAGATTAACCCTGTAGATAAAAGATCTTTGAAAATTAAATACATACTAAAGAAGCCAATCTTTTCTATATAAGTGAGTGTAAAACTAATTTTGTGAAGCTTGACTAAGTATGGCCAGATCCTTTCTGAGTTTCATGACAAATGGAATGTTTCACCATGCTTTTTGGGCAGTCCTCTTGTGTTATACAAGTGGTTTATAGATTTGTGATAAAAATATGTTTTTAACCTTCCTTATTTATTTTTACTTTTTAAATTTGTGTTTTCAGAGAACTTTTTGGGTTTGTCTTTGTAGCAATATTAAAATATGAATGCCCAGTAATCTGATACATGTTCTGTCTTGTCCTTGCTGTATTTCTGCTGTATTGCTTCTTTCAAGTAAAGTGAGCAAGTAAAATGATAATGCCATTTCCAGTGAAGAAAACTGAAATAACGGATCATTGCTTTATTACAGAAAATGTGGGAAAACTGAAGAAACTGGAATATTTAAATGTAGCTTTGAACAACATTGAAAGAATTGAAAATCTGGAAGGTCAGATTTTAAACAAACCCTTTTGCCTTTTCATGTTGAAACACTTAAGTTGTGTCAGTGTAAAAGAGGGGGGAAGCCATTAAGTATGTCCATCAGTAAAGGTACTTTGTTGATACTTAGAAAAAGCCTTTTTGTGTGCATCACTTCAACAAATGCTTCAAGCAAATGCTTCCTACTGCTGCAGTGTTACCATTGAACTTCCTTAAATGTATTTTAACTCGCTTTTTGCATGGTGTTGCCAGCTCTGATAGTTCTATTCTTTAATACTTTACAAAGTGGGAGTGCAAATTTTTCATGAAATGGATATTTCACCATTGTAAAGATAATTCATTGTGCTGGTTAGTTGGAGCAATGCAATTTTTTTTAAATTTATTTTTTATTTTAATGCTATGCAGGCTGTAGAAAGTCTCTGTTGTGTAATGTTTCTACAGTCATCTTCACTTTGGCAATCAAGTGTCACACACCAGAATGTTCTACTCAGGTTGCATTGGCAGTCTGGGGCATTTTTAAAGTTTTTCAGATGATTCTTTTCACTGTCATTGCATGAAGTTCTGTCTGTTTTATCTGTGCTTAATCCCTTATTCTGTCACTATAATTGCATGTGCAAAGATCTAGCACTTTCCAAGATGAAAATCTAAGACTTAGAGCCACCCATAAACACAATCCACATTATTTCAATAATTTCTGACTTGATTTCTTTCTCTTTCTTGATTCTGATTAGGCCAGTTGCTGAATCTTTAAAATGTCATGTTGACAAGGGAACAGTGAAAAAAAACCCTGGTTGTTCTGTTTGTTTTGGGTTTTTTTCTGTCTTTTTTTAAGTCTACAAGCTGATTCAAGAAGATGGTTTAAATCATATGAAAAAACAAGCAAATAGGCTAAACACAAATTTGTGAAAGTTGAAGAAATAGTTAGTACCTTACATATTCGGCATTTGTTAAGAAACTTGCATCTATTTTCGTGCCAGTAAATATTAAATTCCTTGTGGTGGGCTGACCCTGACTGGAGGCCAGGTGCCCACCAAAGCTGTTCTGTCACTGCTCTCCTCAGCTGGACAGGGGAGAGAAAATATAATGAAAGGCTCATGGGACGAGATAAGGGCAGGGAGAGATCACTCACCAATTACTGTCACAGGCAAGACAGACTCAACTTGGGAAAATTAATTTAATTTATTACCAATTAAATCAGAGTAGGGTAATGAGAAACCAAACCAAATCTTAAAAACACCTCCCCCCACCTCCCTTCTTCCTGGGCTCAACTTCACTCCCAATTTCTCTATCTTCTCCCCAACCCCAGCAGCAAAAGGGGATGGGGGTTGTGGTCAGTTGATCACACATTGTCTCTGCCGCTCCTTCCTCCTCAGGGGGAGGACTCCTCACACTCTTCCTCTGCTCCAGCATGGGGTCCCTCCCACAGCAGACAGTCCTCCATGAACTTCTCCAGCATGAGTCCTTCCCAGGAGCTGCAGTTCTTCATGAACTGCTTCAGTGTGGGTCCCTTCCATGGGGTGCAGATGTTCAGGAGCAGACTGCTCCAGCGTGGGTCCCCCATGGGGTCACAAGTCCTGCCAGAAAACCTGCTCCAGCATGGGTTTCTCGCTTCATGGGGCCACAGGTTCCTGCCAGGAGCCTGCTCCAGTGCGGGGTTTCCACAGGGTCACAGCCTCCTTCAGGTGTCTCCACCTGCTCCAGCGTGGGGTCCTCCATAGGCTGTGGATGGAATCTTTGCTCCCCCATCATCCTCCATGGTCTGCAGGGGGACAGCCTGCCTCACCATGGTCTTCTCCAGGGGCTGCAGGGGAATCTTTGTGCCTGGAGCACCTCCTCCCTCTTCTTCTTCACTGACTTTGATGTCTGCAATTGTTCCTCTCACGTCTTCTGATGCCTCCCTCTGCTCCTGTTTCCCCAGCAGTTTTTTCTCCCTTCTTAACTCTGTTATCCCAGAGGCACTACCACTGTCACGGCCTTGGCCAGCGGTGGGTCCGTCTTGGAGCCGGCTGGCATTGGCTCTGTCAGACATGGGCAAAGCTTCTGGCAGCTTCTCACAGAAGCTACCGCTGTAGTCCTCCTGCTACCAAATACTTGCCACGCAAAACCAATATATTCCTCTATCAGGCAGCGCTATTTATTATTGTCATTTGTCATTTACTTACAATTCAGAACCTTTGAGAGTAAGCCTTGCAAAAATTTGGATCATTTAAATCCCTAATAAATCATTTTGATTTGTTAATTTTCTTTCAGCTCTATTATGCATAAAATACTTGCCAAGTAGACCTCCAAAGAAAAGAGGCGACTAAACTATTTTACTCTCAGAGTCAAGGTTATGCTTCATGGACAGACTATAAAAAAGGAAAGGTTGATGAATTTTGGATCCAGACTTCCTAGAGCGTTTTGTTAGAATAGAATAGAATAGAATAGAATAGAATAGAATAGAATAGAATAGAATAGAATCATTAAGGTTGGAAGAGACCTCAAAGATCATCCAGTCCAACCGACCCCCCACCACCTATCCCACTAAACCATGTCCTTCAGTACTGCGTCTAACCTTTCCTTAAACACCCCCAGGGACAGTGACTCCACCACCTCCCTGGGCAACCCATTCCAATGCCCGACCACCCTTTCCGAGAAGAAATTTCTCCTCATCTCCAATCTGAACCTCCCCTGGCGCAACCTGCAGCCGTTCCCCCTTGTCCTGTCACTAGTTATCTGCGAGAAGAGGCCGACCCCCAGCTCACCACAACTCCCTTTCAGGTAGTTGTAGAGGGCAGTAAGGTCTGCCTTGAGCCTCCTCTTCTCCAGACTAAACAAGCCCAGTTCCTTCAGCTGCTCCTCATAAGACCTGTGCTCCAGACCCTTCACCAGTTTCGTTGCCCTTCTCTGGACACGCTCCAGGGCCTCCATGTCTTTCTTGTGGTGAGGGGCCCAAAACTGGACACAGGACTCGAGGTGCCCAGAGAGGTTGTGGAGTCTCCTTCTCTGGAGACATTCAAAACCCGACTGGACACGTTCCTGAGTGATGTGCTCTAGGTGGCCCTGCCTTGGCAGGGGGGGTTGGACTAGATNATCAACACTTCCCCCCAACTTGGTGTCGTCTGCAAACTTACTGAGGGTGCACTCAATTCCCTCATCCAAATCATCAACAAAGAGGTTGAAGAGGATGGGCCCCAGCACCGACCCCTGGGGAACACCACTCACAACCGGTCGCCAGTTGGATTTCACTCCATTCACCACCACTCTCTGGGCCCAGCCGTCCAACCAGTTATGAACCCAGCGAAGAGATAATTTAGAGTTTCTGTTTATAATGAATCGTTTTGGTCAACAACCGATATTTTCTCACCAGTAATTACAGTTTAATCAGTGATAAAGTATTCACAATAGCTGAGTCCATAGAGTGGAAAATCTCATCTTCACTTGGAGTGAATTTTTAGAAAACCTTATCTTTACACTTGAATAATGTTAGCTAAGATTAACAGTAGACAGTAATGAGCCCCATAGTTGATCCTGAAGCAATTAGACACTCTTTTAGCTGTGACTTTAGTCACTTTAGCCACTCTTTCAGTCTTCTTTAGGTGAACACTCAGTTGAGGAGGGGTACCAAGGCAGTCAGACTGTTAAAACTGAAGCCCAATTTATCCGGAAGTTAAACAATGAATAGCTCATCTAGTATACAAGCACTGACCACAAAGTTTTAATAGTAATAGAACCAATAATAAATTTTGGTATTTTGTATTTCATTGAGGTTTTTTTTTCTTTCTATAAATAACTTTACCTCATGAACTTAAGCTGTGAGTCACTCTTTCACTTATGGCGTGGAAAAGATGTATTCTGATAGGATGAATTAATTTACACACAACATGTGCAGACAGTTTTATATCCAAGTGTGTGCACATGTATGTGCGTGTTTGTGTGTGTGTGTGTGTGTGTGTGTATGCCATGTACATTTATGTATTGAACAAACTGAATTAAGTTTTTTTGAAACAGGCTGTGAAGAACTGAAGAAACTTGACCTGACAGCAAATTTCATTGGTGAACTCTCCAGTATTGAAGCCCTAAAATGTAATATACATCTGAAGGAACTGTTTCTAGTGGGGAACCCATGTACTGAATTTGAAGGTTATAGACAATTTGTGGTGGCAACTCTTCATCAATTAAAAGTAAAATTTTTAAAATTAAATTTATATCCCAATCAATAGCTAGCATTGTTGACTGAACATACTAATCCCAAACAAAATAAATGCCTGTGGTAGGAAAATTAGGAGTATTTGTCTTCCTGTCTACAGGAAATTAAATTCTATTCTGAAGAATAAGTGACTACAATAAATAATGTGGTAATAAATTGGTTCTGTTTTAACTAAAGCACACACATCTCAACTTTTCTGTCGTTGTTGGAACAGTGTAAGGCAGCAGAAAGATAGAAAATGATGTAAAAATACAAAATGGTGTAAAATATTGCACTGACTGTAAATAGATACTTTGAGATTGAGGTTTTGTGCAATGATTTACCGATGTAATGATTTCCTGCCATCAAAACAGGCAGTCCCAATCCTGAAATATGCTCCCACAATTTCACTTGGAGAAGCACAGACGCTTGCTTAACTTACTAAGAGTAGATTCAGCTCACTTAGTTGGCAATAAACTAACACATCAGAAGAAATAATTTCATAATATTTCATGAGCTGAATCAAAGTCAGACAAATATCAGAAATAGTTGAAGGGACTCTCTCTACTACCTAGTCTAATAAGACCAACTGAAATTCCTGGAAAATGCAAAAAGCAGCTCTCAGACACACAAAACTATTTTCAGATCTGAATGGCCACTTATTGTTAATTCTTTTCAATATAGTATAACTTACAGAGTGCTATGGAGGTTTGAAAGGTGTATTTTTAATTTTACAGAAAGTAATCTGTCAAAATTAGCCTACAGTTTAATGTATTTATTGATTTGAATGTGTTTAAATTTTCTCACATAGCTATGTTGATTTTTTTCCCTTTCGGAAGTGTTTGGATAGTAAAGAAATAGAACGTTCAGAGAGGATTCAAGCACTTCAAAATTATCCAGAAGTGAAAGAGAAAATCAGAGAACAGGAAAAAGCTTACCTTCTCAAAAGGGCCAGAGAAAAAGAAGAGGCTCAAAGAAGGATGCAAGAAAGAAAGGACAAGAAACAAAAACAAATGGAATCTAAGCTTGGACTTGACAGGTAACAGTAAACAACAACAGTTTGTGATTAAAAGTCACTCTTCTTGTTCTCCATTATGAATTTTGTTTTTCCTTATTAAATAGCTTATATAATTCTGCTTCAATCTTTTTGTTTGTCTTTATTGTTGATTCTAGCAGAATTATTTTCCTCATGCATGTTCTCTCTAACGAAAAATGTAATTAATTACAAACGTAATTAATTACTGACCTGCAGACAGAAAGTACAATAGAATTTTTGTCCCAAAACTCCAACCTAAATTGTCTGGCTGCCAAAACAGTGTAATTGGTAGCTTCTTTCAGGAGAACAGCTGGAAATTGTTATTCAAGATAACGGAGGGGTTCCAGAGAAAGCAGCTGTTCACCTAGAATTTCTTTTACTTTAGAGTTGTTAGATATGAAGACTCAAATGCAATATTGCAGATCTTTTGAGATGTAAAAGGCTATGAAATGTTGATTTCTGTATGTCTTCCACCCAATATCACTGAGATTACCTAGATACCAGAATGATTTTTATCTGGGGTCATCTTCCACTGCAGTTGCCATCCATCTTATTTTTAATCTAATAGAAACTAAGTTCCATGGAGCTGGCTATGGAACTTTGTCCTCATAGATCACAGCTGTGTCATAAATTCAGTTTTCTTTATATATGGATAGAGAATTTCTGAAGATTACAGAGGCTTAGGGCTAGTGGAAAAATTATTCAGGTTCTCAGAAGACACCTGAGGAGATGCCTAAGTAAAATGTTGCTACCTATAAATTTCTAATCTGCTGCTGCCTGATATTGGGAATACTTAAACATCACACAGACTGAAGGATTTCTTTCACCTGAAAGTTGTGAGGGTGTCTGAAAATTCCGCTGCTGAAATGAAATCTGTTGAACTGTCTATCAGGGTTTTCAGATGGTTAGGCATAACCAGTGTATCACTTCTTAGTTAAGTCAATGAAAAACATTATGTCAGAGTATGTTTTGTTGATTGATGAAAGAAGCAGAGCAGAGAATATTGTCCAAATCTATAAGATGGTATTCTTGGTAGGAATTATACAGCTATTAGTATCAGGTTAAAAAAATATTATTGCAAGAATTCGTTAGCAAGTCCTGTTACTATTCCTTCATTTCATGTGATCTTGTGTAGCCCAGACTCCCTACAGAACAAAGAAAACCATCAGGCAGAAGGAGGCAGAGAACAAGAAACGTGGAGAACAGTTGAAGACGATGAAGAAGACAGAAGATTTTGGGAGGAACCTACACCATATACTCCAGAGTCTAGATTAGAAACTCACAGATATATTGAAGAAAAACGGAGAGCTAAAGACAATATAAGGTATGTGTTTGGCTTAATATATTCTATGAGTGGAGGAAGGGGAAATTTTCAAAGGTACAGAGTAGAGGTAAGGCGACTGCCTCAGATTAAATATTACTGAGAACTGGCAGCTTAAATCCCTGTGCAAATATGCTTATAAAATCTAAATAAAATATTCAGACTGTTCATGTTGTTTTGTTTCCATTTCTAAAACGTATTTATGATACTGTATATGTTGTTTTTCTCAAATAGAGTTTTAAATATGATTTCTCTTCTCAACTCCTTTTTATGGACTTCAGAAGTTTAATTTCTCTGTCAGCTAACTAATATGTTTCATGTAGTTTGATGTTTAATTTTCATGCTAAAAGTATGTTGTATTCTATAAATGCCCTACAGGCCATGCTACAAAATTTTTGCACAAGTGGCATTTTAGGCATCATACTTTATCAAAAATATTCATTCCAAGTAATAAGGTTCTTCATGTTACCTTTGCTATTTTGCATGGTGGATCTGAAGGTGTCTGGCCCCTGAAAAACCTTTAAAGCTTTCGAAAGTTGCCACTGGTTTTGCTGACCATGGAAAATTAATGCAGATGCTAGCAAAAAAAAAAAATAAAAAAAAATTGCTGCTGGCTTATCAGTTCAACAAACATTGTAAGCAATGTCTTTTCTGTTTTCTTTTTTCTTTTTCTTTTTTTTTTTGTTTCCCCTCCTTTTTTGCTTATATAACAGCATTTGTGCCAGAGATTCTTCTATCTGTTCTTTTTAAGGGCATGCTTTTGAAAAGATTTATCAAGCCTAAGTACTGAAAAAGTTCATTTCTAGGGAACTCTCCAAGAAATCTGGAAATCTGCATAACTTGTTGCTGTTATTAATTCAAGGTCTAGCACTTTCTCAGAAGAACTACTGTGAAACGCAGATTTTAGCTAGTTAGAATTTTGCTGTGTTTGGGGATGCCTTGCTCTAGTCAAAACCAAATGTGTTCCAAATTCTTGCCTCTAAATATTCAAGGAGAGTCCAAATAGCATTATAATAAAGATAGGATAATTCCATTCTGGATTTTGCTAAATTTCCAAGGTATTTAAAGGAGTTAAAAATCCTTTCACAGTTCATTTTTGTTAGGTAGCATGAGAAAGGTAAGAACAGAAAAGTGCCCATGACAACTTCACATCATCCTTGCTGGTGAACAGGAGCTAAAATGTAACTTCAATCTAAATTACTCAGTATAGAAGGATGTTTATTTTAGCATAAAATTGACATGAACTGAAACAGACCAATGCTAAATTGGAACCCATCATCTGTGGCATGTTAGCACATGTTAACATTTGCCAGCTGGGGACAGTTGATAATAAGCTGAGCAGCTTTAGCTATTGCCAAATGAGTGAATACTTGCGGTTTCATTCAAAGAAAATTCAGTCAAGTATAAAATCAGTTGCAGCTGAAAGGTGCACAGGATTGCCAGAACAAGACCTTTCGGCTCGTCCCAGCACAAAGTTGAACAAGTTATCTTAAACTCTAATGATTATGACATGACTGAATTTGCCTTAAAATAGTTCACATGAGCAGACAGATTTCATCTAGAAACAGATTAGTAACAGCTAAGAGGTGGTAGGATATAATTTTCTGAAACATTCTTGAAAACTGCATCTTTAGAACAAAGTGGTGCTTCGTTCACTTTGCATTTAAGTGTCAAGAGTAGGGATTCATATGCAGAAACTGCTAGCCCACAAACCCCACGTTAAAGCTCTGATTTATACTATAGAAAATAATATATGGAATCTTTCTTAAACACATGGAATCTTTCTTAAACAGAAGTTGTTTTTCTGTAGTCATTCCAGTAGCTTCACTTGAATGCTTTCTTCAATCTTCTTCAAATCCATTGTATTTGTAGACAAAATCTTTTTTTACGCTTTTGTCCTGGTTTCCTCCTAGCAGCTGGTATAGGGCTGTGTTTTGGATTGAGGATGAGAGTAGTGTTGATAACATACTGATGTTTTTAGTTATTGCCAAGCAGTCAAGTACTTTTCAGTTTCTCACGCTGCGCTGCCAATGCAAAGGCGGGGGCACCCAAGAAGATGAGAGGGTACACAGCCAAAACAGCTGACCCACAGTGGCCAAAGGGATATTACTTACCATATGACATCATGCTCAGCATATAACTGGGAGTTGGCCAGGAGGCAGCATGGCTCAGGAGCTAGCTGAGCATTGGCTCTGGGTGGAGTGTGATATAACATGGTTTGTTCCTGAAATAAGTTGTAGCCTTAACATCCACTACCAGATAATTCTTACCTCTTGCTGTCCTCTTCTTTCTTTTTGCTATTAAACATAAAATACCAGAACGTGAAATGATAAACCATTTTTCTTTCTGTTTTGTTAAGGGAGTCAAAAAAGAGAGAGAAGCCTCTTCGCACATTGGTCACTGCAGAAGGAAAAGTTCTGAATGTGAATGTGCCAAAGTATGTAAAGTTAAGAGTTAAGCAGGCTAACCTCTTTATTGTTGATTTGGGCAAATACTTCAAGATATGTGACAATACAGATGTAAGAGGGCTGACAAATTCTTGTTGCAGTATTATATTCCTGGTAGGGAATTCTAAAACTATATTCTGATGCTGGAGAAAGAATTAGTTTTCAGTGAGTAAAGTGTTGAATGTTCTTTAATTTGACATCTTGGCCTTTGATGATGAAGATGATTAAGAACTGGTTTTTCTGTAAAAGATATAAGATGTTTTACTCTTTTCCCTTCTATGGTAAGGCTCGCTTTCTTTGACCATCTTGCTAATAGTGGAAAAAGTTTAAGCGGTTTGACTATTGAAGATGAATGTGTGAGTAGCCACTTTAAATGTGGAAAAATACATCCAACTAATATCTGGACAAAATAATTCTGTCCTCTGATGACAGATGTAAAACTGGCAGATCTAGGAAGGATATGTAATTCACTTCTCTGGCATAAGATCCTTTGACGCTGAATGAGGTCTCTAGCAACAGAGGCTGATGATATGGGGAAATCTTGTGTATTGTGTCATTGAAAAAAGCACCTGGGTATTGAAGTGTTTTGGAATGAATTTCCAGGGATATCAGCCATGTGTTCACTTAAACCAAGCTTTCCCTTTCTAAGGGAAAACAGGAGACAAATACTACAAACCTTATTTCCTTTTAAACAGCTCCCCAAAGATCCTCTTATGGGAGACTGTGATCAAAAAGTGGCCTATGAAGGGCCACTTGCCTGTCTGCTGTCCTCTGAACAAGTTTTTTTTCATCTTAAGACTGATATAGCTACAAAATCAAAGCTAAGAACATGCTTATCATTAAGATGAAGAGTGCTTTCAAATCTTGGAAATTTATAAAGCCAAGCAAATTGAAGGAATGTGAAAACCTACATTATAGGATCAGTGCATAATTTTCAGTGGCGTAGGGAGAATTAAAGGTAGTGGCAGAAAAACTCATGCTTCTTCCATCTGCACCAGAAGATATTTAGCATTGTATTGATGTACTTTTTTTGTAAGAATATGTTGACTGAAAAAAATTCGATTTTCTTGTTCAAAAAAGACAAGTCTGAAATAGTTTAAATCTTGTGTTAATAGAATTTGATTATGCCTCTAAAAAGCAGAAACATTTAGAATAAAGCACTGGCTATCTTTTAAAAAGAAATTAATTTGACTAGAGATCACTGTTTGCAGCAGTCCTGTTTGTGTCACCCACATTTTCTGAATTAGTCTGTGGATGTGCCCAGGTAAAGCCAAATCAATGAGCAGTTTTTGTCATGGCTTCACCAAGAATATCACAGCTCTTCAGTGCAATCTGGCCATGTACTGGAGAGACATAAATAAAGAGATGCAAGTAGACAGATGGTGTTCTTCAAAGTTTCTGCTTCAATGCAGAATTCTCATGTCCATAGCAATGCCCAAGCTTCTCTGATGTTCTTTTGGAAACTGAGCAAGAGGAATAGCTGCATGTTGCTGAGAACAGACTCTTTCTCTTCCTCAATCCTGATTAAGCTTCTCCCTAGATAATTTTAATTTTTTTTTCTCTTCTTCACCCTTCAAGTTTTAGTGAATCCTCAGAATTTGTGATGCAGTAAGAGAAAAAAGCATAAACAGGAAACAAAGCTGTTTTGTATTCTTTGCAGTTTTCCATTAAAAAATACTCATGAACTAAAAACTCCATAAGCTTTCTTGCAAGTTGGCTGTGTCAGAATACAGGAGAGCAAGTGGTTAAAAAGTATATCTGGCAAATATTTTTATTGCTGAAAAAATGTATCATCTAAGCTGTTAACATGAGCTTTTTCTGTTAACTGAACCCAAAGTATCAAAGTGTTTTAATGTCACTGAAATATTCCAGATAAATTACATTAAGCAAACCCCTCTCTTTTCATACTAATAACTAATCTATAAAAATATTCTCACTTATAGGTGGGTTTTATTCCATTTTTTCTCTACTTTAATACATGGGGAAAGTTTGAATATATAAGCAGAACTTGTAACTCTAGACTAGATCTCCTTACAGTTGTAGTAGTAGATGCTGTTTTCAGTTTATGACTGGTAAGATTCTTTCACAATTTTAAGAACCCAGCCAGCAGATCACGAACATGCATCTAATACAATCCACAGTCTCATTTTCAACAAATATCATAAAGCTTGTAGAATCAAGGATGTTGCACAAATCATGTTTCACTTTGGAAATGCACAAGCCGATATTTATACTCTAGGCAAACTAATTACCATTAACAAAGATGCAGTTTTCCTGTTAAGTATAATAAGGTTAGAATTACCAAGTTCCAGGCTTTTCATGTTTTTCATGAACTGCATTTTCTATGCAGATGTTGATAGAGCAGACAGACTTACCAGCAGATGTCTCTCTTTCTGCACTGACAGACTGATCTTAATTTTAACTGACCTTCAGCAGTATGGTTTTTTTTTGTCTCTTCTGTGTTGGGTGGGGAGAACAGAAGATGAATGTAAGAATGAATTTGCTTCAGCTGACAGTATTTTTTTCTGTTTATGAGGAAAACTGCAACTGTTTCTAAAATGATCATGTCATATTGTCTAAATGGTATTTGTATTAATCTAAAATTGCTAGCAGTTGAATTTGAAGTACACCATAATGTTTGCTTATTCACTTCAGTTGTATTTATCTGGAGGTATTTCTATCATTATTATTAGGCTTCATTTCTCTTTGAAAGATGATGAAGAAAACAACCAGATCATCTTGGATCTTGCCGTTTACAGGTCAGATTTTTTTTTCTCTTAATTTTTGCCATTCTTAAATTCTAATACACAATATTTCAAATACACTCCTGTCTGTAATGGGGACTTTTCAAGAGGAAAACAAATAACTCAGGCAGTAATGGACTCCATCTTAAGCCTGTGCCAAAGAAATGAAGCTGAGTAAATCAAAGATCCTTTAGGCTGCTCTGTTACTCCTTAATGAAGACTGTGTCTAGTAGTCCTTTTTGGAATTGGTTTTCTGCAGTCCACAGGCATATTTCCTCCACATCTGTCCCTTTATACTTATGTAAAATCTTTTCCATTATTCATTTGCAGATTAGGCTTGTAAGATTTTTTTTTTCCCATTCTCTGGCCCTAGAAATGTTCTAGTACAGTTCATGTCCTTCTAGTTTAATTCTTCTCCTTGCCAAGACAGAGTAGGGTAGCCTTGTTCTGCTTTCTACTTTCTACTGTTCTACTTTCTACTTTCCTTGTTCTGCTTACTGGAAAGAGTTCATGGCCCATGCTATTGCCTGAACTGTCAGGGCATTGCCTGGAAGAAATTTGGTTGAACCAGGCCAAAATATGACAAGAAAACCTGTCAACTGTTCAATACTGTATACTACTAAGCAGTACAGTGGTCTAGCCCATACTTCAGGAAGGGGTCGGAAACCCACAAGCTTATTTACCGATAATAGGAACTTGTTAAAGTTTGAACTAGTTTTATACCACAGAAACCCTATTCATGCCAGGTGTTCTTCCCTTACAACTCATTAATTTCCCTTAAAAGAAGCCTGCTTCATGTTTCTGAACTAGAAGAATTAGGATTTTTTGAAGCCTGCGAAAATCTGTTCAGGGATATAAAAGTCACAGAATCACACAGAATCACAGACTGGTAGGCCTTGGAAGGGACCTCTAGAGATCACCGAGCCCAACCCCCCTGCCGAAGCAGGTGCCCTACACTAGGCTGCATAGGTAGGCATCCAGGCGGGTCTGGAATATCTCCAAAGAAGGAGACTCCACAACCTCTCTGGGCAGCCTGTTCCAGTGCACCGTCACCCTCACCATGAAGAAGTTCGTTCTTATGTTTGAGTTGAACTTCTTGTGTTCCAGTTTTTGGCCATTGCCCTGTGTTCTCTCACTACCCACCACCGAAAAGAGTTTGGCCTCATCCAATTGCCTCCCACAGTTTAGATATTTATAAACACTGATCAGATCCACTCTCAGCCTTCTCTTCTCCAGGCTGAAGAGACCGAAGTCTCTCAGTCTCTTCTCATAGGGAAGATGCTCCAGGCCTTTTATCATCTTTGTTGTCCTCCACTGGACTCTTTCCAGGAGATCCCTGTCTTTCTTGAGCTGGGGAGCCCAGAACAGGACACAGTACTCCAGATGGGGTCTCATCAGGGCAGAGTAGAGGGGGAGGATCACCTCCCTTGACCTGCTGGCCATGCTTTTTTTAATGCATCCCAGTATGCCATTGGCCTTCTTGGCCACAATGTTGGATATGTTGTAATATTCTGTGCTCGCTTGTAAGAAATGCAGACTAAAAAGTTTGAAAAATTCACCTGAGAAACAACATTACAAAAGAAGGGAAATAGGGAATTCCGAGAGCATTCACTAATAGGTCACAGGAACATGAGTGTATGTGTGACATGATGAAGAGAAGATGTTAAAGTGGAGTTTTACAGGTCACAAATTTTGTTTGACAGTATTGAAATTTAAATATACTGTTTTCTGGGAACGTAAAATATTTCTGTTCATTGTTTTCAAGCAAATTCTGTGAAAAAAAGGCAACATTTATTATAAAATTACTAGTAAAACCTTCAAAAAGAAAAGTAGCAAAATACTTTTACCCTTTTAAATACTAAATAGATTAATTTTCATATTAATGTAAAGCACTAAATGAATAGAAGAAAGACTTTCATTTTCCACAAAGATTTTGAATTCTTACAGTTATACAATAGCTGATGTGGTGGACTTTACAGAATTTAGACATCATTTTACTTGGCATACTGTGAACACACAGGAAGATCACGCTTTTCTTCCAAAGACATTAAATCCTAATAATATTTCATATAACTTAATAACTGAGGTGACATTTGTAGTTTATAAACTACGAAATCATCATTAAAGAGCTGTGTAGTCTGCACTGCTTATTTACTGGCCTGTATTGTAGATTGATTTATTTATTTATATTTTATTTTGTTCTGAAGACATTTGGACACTTCTCTGCTTGATGTTGATGTCCAGCCAACTTACATACGAGTACTGGTAAAGGGAAAGGTTAGTGGTTTTGTACTACACTCATTTCAAATCAAGAGTTAATGCTCATCGTAGTTTTTCAGTGAACTCTGCATCTGACTTGTATGATTTATCAACCGTTTGCACCCATGCAGAAAAAAATATTCTTTCATATTTGCATTATTTTGGACCACACATAAACTGTGGAAGTCCTAACCAGAAGACATGTAAAGCCTGAAATGAAATTTCACTCCTTCTTTCTCTCCTTCTCTCTTCTTATTCCCCCCACACCATTATGTACCATAATTCACTGAAGAAGAGAGCTTGCTAGTTGCCCTAGGCTAGAATTTAGCAATTTCACAATCTGGAATTTATAGCTGACAGAAACAAACGGATGTATATTCTTTTGAAAGGGCACTTAAAATGCCATTCTTGTTTTATCTCTTCTCAGTAGTTTTAATTTTATCATAATTTTTTTGAAAAATTCAAAGTATTTAAAGGGTAAACCAAAATCCGTATTTTTGACTGTACCAACTGCATAAACAAAACTTCAGAATTACTTGATTTCTAAAATAGACTGGATAATCTTCCTCATTTAATTGCTAATATAAGTCAAGCATCATTTTATAACCTTCTTTAGAAATGTCACTTCAGGAATGACAGCAATTCAGGAATATACGTATGACTAAACTTGTAAGTAAAAGCCGTTTAGCATGCTAATCATTTATTAGGATTAGTAATACCACATATAAAGTGAGAGGATTTAGACCTATACTGTCCTTAAGATCAAAGGATATGATAGTGATGTTTCTGCATGTGTTCTGTCCAGGTCAAAAAAAAAAAAAAAGAAAAGGGAAATACAAGATAGATATATTTTAGCATGATGTACTTCAATCCCATATTTTCTCATAGCCTTTTCAGCTCGTGCTCCCTGAGGAAGTGAAGCCAGACAGCAGCTGCGCTAAAAGATCACAAACAACTGGTCATTTAGTTGTCAGCATGCCAAAGGTATGTAAAATAATCCGAGGAGGCATTGTACAGGGATATTTAATATGTTGTGAATACTTCTGGAATATTTCTGAGTTACAGGTAACATCTGGCTAGCTGAAGTTATTCAGTCTAGCCTTTCTCATCAGAACATATTTTCCAATGAAGGAACATTCCAGAAAGACAAGTTAATCATAGAGCCAAACCTTAGTATTTAAGACACCTTTAAAGGAATATTATGAACATCAGTATGAATAGAACTATTTGTATTTAATTTCTTTTCAATAATACTGGATTTTATATATGAAAAGAGACTCTGCAAAACACGCAGTATTGTGCAAATGTGCAAGAAGATGGATTTTTTAAATAACTGAAAATAAGCAACTTACCTACTTTCTTTTTCCACCTGTGAAATGATAAAAACAAATAAATTTTTCAAAATTTGTGTTGCACACTTATGCATGAAGATTGTGTTCTGGTTCAAGGACCGGGATGATGTACTACTCTCACGTCTCAGGTGATCAGAACAAGAGTTACTTAATTTGTTTTCCCTTCATGCTCTCCCTGGCTGGAAAGAGTCCTCTGACCAACTCTACCACATATATGTAATCACAGAGCAGGGGCTTTGTGGCCACATGCTGTTTCGACTGAAAATTGCTGCACAGCTGATCCTAGTACTTAAAGAAGCCTGGATAGAAGTCACATGCCATTAATATTCCTAACTCTGTGCTCTCCTGTCTCACCTGTGCTCTGATGTTTGTCTGTATGATGTCATGCTGTTCAGGATTCTGGTCAATTGAGAGCTCTGACTTCAAGTGTTTTTTCGTATTCTCTCTCTTCCCTGCCCAGCCCAGTTCTTGTGGTGTGAGTGAGAGCAAACCGATAAGTATATCCACTTTATGTCCTCTCCACTGTGTGTCTTCCTATGGCTTCAGTAAATGTAGCTTGTACCCTGGCTACATAAGTGGCCTTGTGATTTGTGGGATGACATTGAATGGATGAGGTAGAATCAAAGGTGGAATCAGGACATCTCCTACCCATTCCCACATATCTGCAAAAAAAAGTAGAGAATAAAGAATGACCAACAATGACGAACAAAGACATGGAGGTCGACTTACCTTACTGAAGCAGGCAATGAGAGAGATAATGGGTGGCCAGCCAGCAACCAGGGGGAGTTTAGGGGACATTAGAGCTTAAATACAGGGAAGGTGCAGCAGTGTGAACCAGAATAGAAGACAAGATGCAGAGGGAATCTGAGTGGCAGAGGTATCTTCAGGTTTGGGGCATAATGGAGGGGATGGTGGCAGAAACAGGGAGGCATTTATGGTGGGATTTGATGTCATCTGGTGCAAGACTGGATTCTTGGACCTGCAGGAAAAGCAGAGATGAATTGAAGGGCTTGGAGCAGACAGGGAGATGGAAATTTTAGGAAGGCAGAGTTCTGGAGAGGAGAATGGGTTATACGGTGGAGTGCTAGAAGAGAGTGTCAGGTATTTTTGGCTTTCAGAAATAGGGTAACTCTGTCCAAGGATAGTTACAGGAAAAAAAATAAATTCTGGGTTCTCTATCCTTACCCTTCTGGCCTCTAGTAAGCTTCTCTGCTGTGTAGGGGCAGTGGGACATGGTGCTACATACGAATCTGCCAGGATATATCAATTACAGCATTTTCTTCTGAAGGAGAAACCTTCAGCTGCTATTTGGGCTAATTTCTTTCCCTTTTGCTCTGATTTAATTCAAAAACTATGCAACTGGTAACTAAAAAGTTATTTTTCAGCGTTTGGCTTTTTCCACTTGTGGTCCTGTACTGTCTATCTTTTCTTCTACACTCCAGTCCCATACCATCTGTCTTTCCCTACATGGACAACCTCTCATTAAATCACAAACTGTCACTCTAGCATCAAGCATTCAATTTTCCCAGGAGCTTGCAGAATGCTGAAAATTGTAGTCACTTGGTTAAGATCCATATTTTGTTTAATGTTCAAAATTCACTCATATGCAAATTTATGCTTTCCTAAATTTATTTCTTTAAAACTGAGGCCTTGAAATTTGCCATTCTGGATAACGTCATTTTCAAATGTTTCTAAAGAGTTTTGTTTACTAATTGTCCTGGTTTCAGCTGAGAGAGTTAATTTTCTTCACAGTAGCTGGTATGGGGCTGTGGTTTGGATCTGTACTGGAAGCAGCGTTGATAGTGGAGAGATGTTTTTGCTGTTGCTGAGCGGTGCTTGCCCACCGCCCCACCAGCAGAATGGCTGGGGGTGCGTGGGGAGTTGGGAGGGGACAGACAGGACATCTGACCCAACTGACCAAAGGGATATTCCATACCGTATGACATCATAGTCGGTTTACAAGGGGCTTGGGGAAGAGGAAGAGGGGGGCGACAGTGTTTGGAGCAATGGCATTTGTCTTCCCAAGTAACCATTACGCGTGATGCAACCCTGCTTTCCTGGGGATGGCTGAACACCTGCCTGCTCATAGGAAGTGGTCAATGAATTTCTTGTCTTGCTTTGCTTGTGTGCGCGACTTTTGCTTTACTCATTAAACTGTCTTTACCTCAACCCAAGAGTCTTCTCACTTTCACTATTCTGATTCTCTCCCCCATCCTGATGTTGGGGAGTGAGTGAGCGGCTGCGTGGTGCTCAGCTGCCAGCTGGGGTAAAACCATGACACTTACTTTTTGGATATTTTTTCTACGTCATAACTTGATTTTATTACTCATACATCTTGCTGGCCTCTTTGTGGATTACCAGTGCCTTGGAAAATAAAAATAATTCAAAGAGTCTCTGGATATATTCAAATATGCTGCCTGCCTAGAAAATCATACCTACATCAGCAAAATTAGTATTATCTCTTCATATTGTGATTGAGAACTGCCTTTATCCCATTATTAACTTCATATTTAATCTACATTTCACCTACCTGAACATTTTAACTACACCTGCATATTTTACCTAACCTGAAGGTCTGGAACCTGTTTCGTCTCAAAATTCACAGATATTTGAGAGATTTGAGGAGAGAAAAGCTCTATAGAATAACAGTTTGAGGGAAGATAATCCTTCCCCTCTGTTCAGCACTGGTAAGACGCACTTGGAGTGCTGTGTCCAGTGCTGGGCTCCCCAGAAGAGAGACATGGACATATTGGAGGGAATCCAGCACAGGGCCATGCAGATGGTGAACGGAGTGGAGCATCTTAGTGAGGTATTGGAACAAGCTGCCTAGAGAGGTGGTTGAATCACCATCTCTGGAGGCATTCAAAAAACGTGTAGATGTGGCACTCCAGGACACGGTTTAGTAAGCATGGTGGTGTTAGGTTGACGGTTGGACTTGGTGATCTCAGAGGTCCTTTCCAACCTTAGGGATTCTATGATTCTATGACTCTCCTATGAGGAAAGGCTGAGAGAGCTGGGACTGTTCAGCCTGGAGAAAAGTCTTCAGGGGATCAGGATTACATATAAATCCCTGAAGGGATGGTATGTAGCGGGACAGAGCCAGGCTCTTTTCAGTGGTGCCCAGTGACAGGCCCAGAGGCACTGGGCACACACTGAAACACAGGAGGTTCCCTCTGAACATCAGGAAACACTTTTTTACTGTGAGGCTGATGGAGCACTGACACAGGTTGCCCAGGGAGGTTGTGAAGTCTCCAACCTTGGAGATTTTCAAAAGCCGTCTGGACATAGTCCTGGGCACCCAGCTCTAGGTGACCCTGCTTGAGCAGGGGGGTTGGCCCAGATGACCTCCAGAGATCCCTTCCAACCTGAGCCATTCTGTCAGTCTGTGATCCCGTGAACTTCATGGATTGGCGGACCAAAGATGGAGCTGTGCTACTTCACAGCAATTGCACGTAGCAAGTACAAACCTATTGTTCTTTGTTGTTTCCCTCCTTCAGGACTAAATTAGAGTTCACAGGCTATATTTTTTGGATACATATCCTTTCCAGATTCTCTCTACCAACACAAATTTTATTGGTAATTATAGGATGTAATCTAGGAAGCAAGATATAATGAATGAAGATTAGCAATGACTCTAAGGACAATAGATATTTTTCTTCCAGAACATTATGGCTCAGGTTATCAACAATGTTTGAGAATACTAATTCGATATCATCAATGTAATATGAATTCCTATTAGTAATATAATAGGAAGAACAGAGTTTCTGTAACTTCTTTCAGGCTGTATCAGCGATAAGACAAGCCTAATGACTGTATTGCACTATATTTAACTTTTTGTTCCTCATAAACAATTATTATAAAAATAAAATTTAAAAAAACAAACCAAACAAAAAACCTATATAAATGGCCTAGCCCATTCCTTGTGTAACTGAAATGTTAAAAATGCTATTAACCTAAAAATAGTCTCCCATAATATGCTTCTTGCAATACTATCCTGAAAAGATATCTCTCTTCTTAGTAACAGAACAGAAAGCTAACTAAATTCTGTGTTTTTCACTTGCTTTAGTGAGTTTCTGATCCAGTTACTAAACCTTTCACCATTCATCGTCCAGCCTGTTCATTGTTGCCTAGCCTTTAAAATGAAAATCAAAACCTCTCTCCTTGCCTCTCCAATGACCTTGCCATATCACAGATGTGGAAGTTAGTAAATTCCACACAAAGTAAAAGAAATCAAATAATTTTCACCTTTTCTGGAAACATTTTTCTTAAATGTACTATTTACTGCACAGCAAATCACTGCAAGGTGGTGGAGTCACCATCCCTGAGGGTGTTTAAGGAAAGGTTAGACGTGGTACTGAAGGACATTGTTTAGTGGTTAATAGGTGGTGGTGGGATGGTTGGACTGGATGATCCTTGAGGTCTCTTCCAACCTTAATGATTCTATGATTCTATGGTTCTATGACAGTCAGCTACTGACTTGGTGAAGCTCACATACCATTGTTGCAAATGGAGTTGTGTTTCAAAAAGAAGAAAAATTAGAAAGTATCACTTAATTTTTTTCTTGAACAGAGGTAGGAGGACATCTTTTGAGCAGAAGCGTTTTTATGTCAAACAATATTTGGTAACTGATACTAGATGTTTTAGTAGGCAAATCCTAACCATTTTCTAAGTTCCAGGATCACTTCTTGTCAAGGAAGCCTTGTCCGTTGATTGCAGAATCAGCAAATTTCCTCACCATCCTTGATGATATGCTCTGAGGGCAAAGTAAGGAACATTAGTCTCAAGGGAATCAACGGAATAAATTATTATTAAAAGAGCAGAACACTAGACGGCTTCCTGAGGAGAAAGGAAAAGTCCAAAAAAACAGACCTCCCTTCACCAGAGTATATACAGAGAGGATCAGCCCCATCACAGTGACTTTCAGAGATGAACGACAGAAGCTACAGGCTCTGTCTTATTTCTTACATATTTTAGAATGGAGACTTACAGTTTACTGGTCATCTGGAATGACTACTTTCAAATCAAATGCACTAAGAAATAGTCAATAAAATGAACGGTTTGCTATAATTCCTGTTCTCCTTCCTTTCAACTACTTAAGGGGTCCCTCTCCTGTGATGGTGCTAAGAAGGGAAAGAGATGCCCTTTTGCCACACGATAGCCTTTTGCCAACAACATGCCTTCCAAAAAAATGGTGATGGACGTGTTCTGTTTGAGAAGTGGAATTCACCTGGATTTTGAAGTCAAGATTCTGTTTTAGCAAAGGAGCTGAGGGAGTCTGTGGTCACTTATCCTTTTATAAAGAGTGAGGAGAAGTCCAGACTGCAGCAGATTCTTTAATAAAAATGTCTCAACTGGCCCATGGACACCAGAACTGAAACGCAGGTGGAAGGCACCTTGTAAACCAGTTAGCTAGGGAGAAAATCAGTAACGTGCATTATTAACATGGTACGAAACAAGACAACATATATTTAAACACCAATAGATGTATATATGTAAATGTTTTTATGTAAATATGTTTTTCATATATATATATACACTCATATATATATTTGAATATAATTCCTTACAGATTATTTGGTTAAAATTGCCTTATGCATGTGTTTCATGCTGAATGAAGTGTTAAAATCTAACAGAAAGAATGTCATGAGAAAATTTATTCAGACTTAATTTTTCTGGTTTTGGAAGATTGTTTAAATGCTTGTGAGCATAAATATCGACTTCTATAAGACATATTTTTCTGTCTATTTTTGTTTTAGGCTAAGGAAATAATCCTGACTAAGCAAAAAGTATCCACTTCAAGTAAAGATTCTGACTGCAATACACTGAAAAAAAATGCAAGAAGGTAATTCCTTTTTTGATTTTGCACTAGTTTTATTTTTTGTCCACTTCTTGTTCACATGTCAGAATATATGCTTTTTATTATGTTACTGTTGAAAGTACGAAAATATTGATTTGTATAGAGTCAAACTATGTTCAAAAGCTTTAGACTAATGGCCTGTCTGGTGCTGTGATCTGCTCCAATAGCAGAGCCAAAAAAGCACTTATTTCTGCCAATCAGTTTTGTTCCATCAGTTCATTCAGATTATTAAACTAGTATATATTAAAACTAAATGACCCACTCACTGGTCTACAAGTTGAGCTACTCCAGTAGCAAATAGGTTCAAAAAGCAATTCTGCAAGGTTTTATATCAGAGATCCATCCTATTAAATGTGATCTAAACTCCAGCTCTTGAAATCTTGCAGTTAATGACTGTCAGAAGCAAGCAAATATCAGTGATGCAGTACATTTTATTGTTACTCTTAGCAGATGTTACTAGCCATTGCTGCAGATAGACATGGGGGTTGGTGGACTAAGTACAAGTACTGTGATATATCTTTTAATCTTTCCTTTTCCTCTTGCTGTCAGCAATGTTCATACCAAAATAAGATATGGTAACAACAAGGTTTGCTAAGCAGTTTATCTGTTTACATTCCAAGTGTTGCATTTGTTCCCTTTTTTGATTTCATTGTGGTGCATGTTGAGGGAAAGGCTAAGCAGTTAGTAAAAAATAGCATTATGGATCATAGGTATTCTTCTTGGTCTCAATACTTCAGATGCTGGCAAGCGTCAGTTGTCATTAATTCTGCTTTTTCTTTTTACTTTTAATAAGGATCAAGTCATGACTTCTGTTCTTGAATGACTTTCATGATAAGAAGACAATAGGACAACTGCAAAAATTTTTGAGATTCCTCATGAGCCACAAGCACTGCACCCTTTCCTTAAGCAGCAGTGATTACAGCAGTGCACTGTCTTGATTACTTGATTTTTAAAAGGTCCAGGCCAAATGGTGTGTACTTTGCAGAAGGAATGGCTCTTTCCCACAGAAGTACAGCTAAAGCTTTAGATACATTAAAAGAATTGTCTTTACTTTTTTCCAGGGGAAAACTAGATCTTCCTTCATACTGATATTATCTGTCTTCTAAATGGGTTCTGCCAAACAGCAAGAGTTGGCAATTGGTAGATTAGGAATATACATATTTCCTAGAACCCTCTGTGTGCCTTTAGTTTTGGCTACACAGTAGGTGTTTAAATGGAAGTAATAATGGGGACATGAAGTAATGGAAGTAATGATGGGAAATAATGGAAGTAATAAGGGAAATTGAAGTAATAATGGGAAATGGTCCCCTTTCCTGCTAACTGATGAACTAAAGATACTCCATGGCATAGCGAAAGTCCAAGAATTTGTGTTTGATTTCAATGTAGCTTTAAATAATTATGAATATACTTACTGCAAATTTTGAAGGAAAAATGCAAATTTTACTGTTAAAATATTACAGGAATGCATAGCACAAAAGTAGAAGTAGGAAAAAAGTATTTTGAATTACAGTTCTTACTAAAAATAGTAAGTTTTGACCTCTTTAGTTGAAAAGTCGCTGACTACTCAGATGTTAAAAATTTGCTGAATAGTTGTCTCTTAGATTACGGAAGAACATTCATTAGAGTGATTACACTTGACAGTTACAGATGTCTTAGCTAAATGCTGCCAGACGTATAATCTGCTAAGCTATAATGTAGTGCTTTAAATCTCTTGAACTCTTGTTAACTAGATTACATGATGATACCATCATTGCTTCTGCCACGTAAGAGAGATTTCTTCTGTGACTATACAAAACTGTATTTCAAACCTTCAAAGAGACAAATTTCAATGGGAGAAATTTTACATGTTGGTTTATGGTACTTGTAAAGCCTTTATTGGTATAATAGCTGAGTACCCCAGTCTTTACTACAACTGGCCTCATAATTCATCAGGTATAGAAGTTGCATTCACCACAGTTTTATAGGTGAAATTCAGATGTAGCTGGGAACTGACTTTTCAGAAGTCATACTGGAAATTTTAAGTGTAACGATTACATAAAGTCAATAATGTAAAAAAAAAAAAAAGACTAGTTACAGTTGTCTCACTCAAGATGTCAGAGTGTTGCTGAAGATGAGACGTACTACAACGCTCTGATTTACCAGATGACCCTGACTTATCTAGATTAATTTCTGTTGGAGAAGATGCAAAGAACAAATTTATGTGAGAAATTTTTAGATGTATGGGTAAGAATTTTTCTTTGGGAGTGAGAAGTCCTAATTTGGATCCTTGAAAGAATCCTGGTGAAGTGTCAGAGTACTCCCTTCCTTTCCACTGACTTAATGGCTGGGGATCTCTCCCAGTCTTACATTTCTACAGTTTACACACAGAGGGATAGAGGTGTGACAAGTTGGAAAGAAGAGAATTTCGTGTTGCAAATACAGTAGAACAAAATGAATAATTTCCTCAAGACTAGGAATGTGAGGTAAGATGAGGTGAGAAATCGAATGGAGCTGTGAACAAACTAACCTGAAAGAATTGCAAAAGGATTTATATGACCTTTCAAAACCCCAGTTCACTTTCACTTTTGTGCCTAAACCAAGCATAAATATTTTTAATTGAAGAAAGCTAAATGCATTTGAAGTGTGGCCTGCATGAATTGTGTGGAAAGATCACAAATGGTAAATCAGTTATCAGTTCTATTGAGATGTCATATTTGCCTTCTATAAATACCTGTGAGTAGACTGTAAATCTTGAGAGTTGAATAGATTTGCAAAAATATTATTTTCAAGCTACATAGTTTGTTAGCTGTCATGAAGACATTGAGAATTTTTACAATGCAAGTTACATTGTCTGGGAGAGGAGGAACCTTAGAAGTTGTAATTCAATTGACTTCTTAAATAGAAAGTGGAGTCAAGTATGACTAAGCAACATCTTAAAAAGGCTTTTTACTCAAGTTAATCTTAAAGTCTAGATTCGTTTGCATTCTCATGGAGACCTGGAGCTAATCAAAGTAGAGGGTATACCTCTGTATCATTTGACTAATGAGAACGAAAGGTGGAGTGCCTAAGATGTGATTTGCAAATTAATTTGCACACACAAGCATCTGGTAATCTGTAACTTTAATAAGGACGAGGAGACTTCAGAAACATGCCGTTCTGAAGAACAGCATTCTCAAGAATACGGTTCAGTTAACTCTTGATCTACAACCAAAAGTCATTTCTAGCTGTCCATATGTGACAAGGACAAAAGACTGAGGGCACATACTTTAAAGTGTCTTTGTAACATTCCATAACTTTGTAAACAAAATCTTATCTCCTTGTTAGGATAAAGTGTGTTTTCAGTGCAAGTTTGCCTAATGTTTAAACATTAGGGACTGATCTTTGACAAATTTAACAGTGCTTTTTGTTTTTCTGGGTTAATCAAGGAGTGAAAATTAAGGGTATTATGGCCAGATGTAGAAATTCAGTGTCAATTTGCATATTGCAGGTGTTGGAGCACATTTCTTGCTAACAGACAAGGTCAGCTTCATATTTGGTATCTTGAAGTGACTGTGAAAAAGAAGATAAGGGATGGAATGGTGAAGTTGAAAATGTCACAGTGACTATGATTTTCTGTCTGACTTTTAGAAACTTAGATGATAGTATTATATATATTCTTAGTCTGATGAATCCTATTTGTGAGATGTATTTTTCTTTTAGAACAGAATGACCTAGACATTAGCCTTTTATTTATCAGGATTTTTTACCAGTTCTTCTTGATTGTAGTTTAGTCCTTGAAAAATTAATTTGATTCTGCCAGCCATCCTGTATTCAAATCTTCCCAATGATCCGCTGATTCTGAAGACTCCAGTTATCACTTCATTTCAGATTGCACCTACGTAGAAAGATTTGACAGAATCCTTATGCAATGAAAGAAGTATTATTATATCAAGGATTTACAAAACCATGATTATTTGCCTAGATTACCTAGTAGATTTTTCTAAGCCTGTGTTTTCAAAAGTTGAGATGAGAGTTTGGCAAGCGTCAAACATTCACAATCAGTTTTTACACACATTGTCCTGGTTTCGGCTGAGATAGAGTTAAATAAAGATTTGTCTTTCTTAAAGCTGTCAAATAGGATTTAATTCCATATATTGAAATAACTTTATTTTCTTATTTAAGAAAAGGATTTGTTAGTACTTTTTCTAAGACAATAATGACTTTTGTGCTGTTTCACTCACAAAGTTAGAAGAAAGCGCCTCTCCAAAGCTGTTGGTTGTGACTTGTTAGAATCTTTGGAAATCAGAAAGGAAACTTTCAAACAAATGTCAAAAAAAATGTATATTCTGGATGAAACGTATGCGAAATCTTTAACAATCTAAATTTTATTGACATTCAGACGTTGAAACAGGGGACTGTAACTGTCAAATCATTAAAATATCAATATGGGGATTAAGAATTGTGTGAACAAAAGTGTAAATTATAAAAAATTATCAAATTATCAGATATGTGCTCTGTCACACACCAGATTGTTCAGCAGGCTGCTATAGTTATGCAAAATGGAAGGACTGACTTTCTTTATTGTGAAGTCCTTTCGTTTTCTTTTTTAAAAGCATTGTTGAACTGTGTTGTCCTGGTTTCAGCTGGAATAGAATAGAATAGAATAGAATAGAATAGAATAGAATAGAATAGAATAGAATAGAATAGAATAGAATAGAATCGAATCGAATCGAATCGAATCATTAAGGTTGGAAGTGACCTCAAGGATCATCTAGTCCAACCATCCCCCCACCACCTATTACCCACTAAACCACGTCCCTAAGTACCGTATCTAACCTTTCCTTAAACACCCTCAGGGATGGTGACTAAAGGTGATGGGATAAAGTTCGTTTTATTCCTAGTAGAAGGTATGGTGTTTTGGATTTAGAATGAGAATAATATTGATAACACACTGATGTTTTAGTTGTTGCTGAGCAGTGCTTACACTAACTCAAGGGCTTTTCAGCTTCTCACACTGCCCCACCAGCGAGTAGGGTGAGGATGCACAAGAAGTTGGGAGGGGACGCAGTCAGAACAGCTGACCCCAACTAATCAAAGCGATATTCCACACCCTATGATGTCATGCTGAAAAAAAAAAACAACTGGGGTGGAGTTGGGGGGTGGGGGAACCACTGCTCAGGGACTGGCTGGGCATTGGTCAGTGGGTGGTGAGAAATTGCATTGTGCATCACTTGTTTTGTATATTCTTTTAGCATCATCATTATTATTTTTCCTTCTTTTTCTGTCCTATTAAACTGTTTTTATCTCAACCCATGAGTTTACCTTTTTTTTCTAATTCTCTCCCTCATGCCACTGGGGAGCAGTGAGCAAACAGCTCTGTGGTGTTTAGCTGCCTGCCAGGTTACACCACAATATATGTGGAGATAGAAATAGCTTTTCCAAGGGAAAAAAAATGCCACGGAAAAAAAAGAAAGTATCTAATCCAGTATTATTTAGTTTGTATGGTGTTCTAATCATAGGCCATAATTTTCCCTTGAGTACCCAACACTCAGCGGCAAGTAGTTGTGCCAAAAACTGTGAACTTAATTTTTTTTTTAAACCTGAAATTGAAATAATTTGCAAACACAGGGATTTCCAGACACATGCTGGTCCTGCAAGGACTGTTATTGTTCTCATCAGTCTTGTCTAACCATAGCTCATGGAAGAACTTCAGCAACAAACTTATTTTTGTTCTGTTAGGTAGAATTACATGGAAAAAAATGTTTAGATGACCTAAAACTATTCTTTCTTTTGAAAATTTTCAGGTGGTTAGTCTTGATGTCATCAATACCCAGCCTCTTTTTGCATAGATTACTTGATGCAAGGAGCAGATTCTCAGCAGATGTATGTGTCATAGCTGCACTGACTTGTAACTGTGTAACTATCTTGTCATCAGTCAAACACTTATCTCATGGTAGTTGAGGCAGCAATATGAGGCTTTAATAAAAATTAATAAAATTAAATAAGTATAGAATATTTGATCATGTGCATATAAGTACATAAAAATCCACTTCCTTTCTGGGAAAAAAGTCACTAGGTCTTTCCTGTTGTATGTTGCTAATAGATAGTTTTAGATAATACGTGCTGATTAAATTTTGAGAATGACTGATGTGAATAATCCTTTCACAGCCTGTTGATGTGGACTATTACTTATGATGCTCACTGTTAATTAATTTCTGGTGTATTGAAGTTTATTCTGCTGCTAAGCAATAAGCTATTCAAACTCCATTGAGTTTATTGTATTTTCATGACCAGAAATCTGTACAATTTTAAAGCTGTTGAAGAAATGTAAAATACCACTACTAATTAAAAAACTTCAAATCAAGGAAAATATTTCCTACCATGTGAGGGAAGCACAGACTGAGGCTAATTAGTTTTCGTATTTATGGGGGTTTTTTTAGCTTATTCTGAGGTGCTTCAGATTAGTGATTAGTGATTAGACTGAGACTCTGGACATGGTGTGCTCTGTTTGGAATCTCCCCAACAGCTACTGATAAAGTGATTCCAGGTCACAGCACATTTCATAAATTACATAGGAAACAATATTGTCTTTTACCTCTTGAGGATGAGTATTTTCTAGACTGTTGCCTTTTATTTCATTAAACTGTGTAGTATAACAAAAATCTAGCCTTGTAAATTGAAGGGTAAAGAAATGAGAGTTTTCTTGTATCTGCTTTCATTACCCATAAAATTCACCTCTGAGTAGTTTTTGTTTGTTTGTGTTACTTTTTGGAAAAGGTTATCCAGATCATTAAAGCAAGGTGCTTCTCTGGTTGTTTTCTGCTTGGCAAAATGAGCAAATAATTTCCATAATCCCAGAAAAATTTAGTGGCATAGGGCTGAAAGAGATGCCTAGGCTGATTGCTGCCTCTTCTGTTAGTCATGCTTTGCTCAGCATTGCATAGGAGAAGAGGAGGAAACCTCCCATGAATCCCTCTGCATCGCTCCTCCACTGGGACAGAGATCCTGCACACAGATGTGAGCTGACATGTCTGTTCAGATCTCATGGAGCCTTGATGGAGAAGCACTGGTAGAATTTTGAAGCTCCTTGGCAAAGCTTTCTTTTTGTTTTGATAACTAAGGGTGGCATCTTTTCAGTTAAAAATCTTCTAATGAACTTTACATATTTTCATTACCTGTTTTGTCATCAAAGAAATGCATTCTTTCATCCAGTGACTTTGCTACTTTTTTGCTTGTTCTAATGTGCCTTTCTGATCTCTGGGTAACATTGGAGGTTTTTCACAGCTTTGAAGAGTCATGCACTGTCTTTTGTAATGCTGAGCTTGGAACTTTGACCCAAAGTAGCACTCAGTATAAAAAGAAAATTAGTACAAAGATATACAAATTGTGTTGGAATTTGCAGAAAATAGAACATTAGTACAATTAAATTTTAATTTAGCCATTTTTCCTGTAAACAGTTTCAAATTACTTAGTAACAGGTTAGATTTTTCCATTTAATTGTTGAGCTCCTCTATTAGAAAAGAACAGTGGTTTTAAATGCTGCAAGACAGAAAGTATAAGAATAGTTCAAATATTTAGTCATCATGTCATTTGGATAGGTTGCCTTAGTGAGTGGACTGTACGCATTTCTAAGTGTGATCTAAAAGAATCTCCGCAAGAGCAATAGAATCCAGAAATTCTGTTATAACTCTGACTTTTCTTATACTTTCTTTTAATTTTTTTTTCATACTACAAACATGACGTGAGTTTGTAATACCAAAACATAAGAATTAGCTGATAAAAGCAAATAATTTAGTACAATTACTTTTGCTTTCCAGAGAAGAATCTGTCACATAGAAATTAATAGAGAGCTACTGTGAAGGAACTATGCTAAAAATGAACAGAAAGAAAAAAGAATAAAAAATCAGTTATACTAAATCCCCCCATTTTACATCAAAAGCCAACCATTTACAATGTGATACCAGCAATCACCATGTTCTGATATAAAGCAAATTATAGATGTTAAAAAATTAACTTTTGATGTTTGTAGGCTAAGGATTCTTTTGTACAAAATCTTAGATTTTTAGTACTCTTCTGTGTTCACACTGAGTTTTTTATAACAATCAATTTTCGAGTTACAAGAACTCTTAATTCTGGTTTAATTGGACTCAGTAACAGCTCTCACACTGAAGTCAACATAGAGTCAAAATAGTTCTGGTCTATTTGACACTGAAATTACGTTTTTTCCATTTGTTTCCCTCTTGTTTCAGGAGTGGACAAGTTGAGAAATTAGAAGTGGATCCTCATAAATATTCGTTCCCTGATGTGACAAAGATAGTTCGAGAAAAGGAACGAATTGGACAGGGACCTATTAGGCTACAACCGGAGCAGATTACAGAGACTAAGAAGAGTTACGTTGATTTTGAAAATAATGAAGATGTTCCTCCCTTAATTTGAAACATTCTTAAATAGTCCTATATGTAGCATGTATGCTTGAGTTGTTTTCATACCCTCTGTGTAAAGTAAGTATAACATAGCTGAAGCCGGAAATATTAGTACATTTCTTATCAAAAACTTTGTTATAACGTGTTTTCTGTGGTGTTTTCTGTTAGTATATTGTTATATAAATTCTTTTTTTCTAGATTGTTTACTAAGTAAGTCTCAAATCAAAATGGGAACCATACAAATCAGATTTTGTCATTTCTTCAAAGAATTTACTGTCTAGCTTGAAAAATGACATATTACTGTAGAAAAGGAGAGAAGAGAGGAAGAAAGCACTTGTAACAAGATTTATGAGTATTTTGACTAAACTGAAGATATAAAAAATCTTTATCTGTTCCTTCAGTGTTTTCTTTTTCATTAAGGCCAAGAGTAAAATAAAACAATATATTCTGGGAGTTAGAACCACACATCGATCTGGTACTGAAGGACATGGTTTAGTGGGTAATAGCTGGTGGGGGGATGGTTGGACTAGATGATCCTTGAGGTCTCTTCCAACCTTAATGATTCTATGATTCTATGAAACAGCTGAAGGGGAAGGGGCCAGACTCTTCTCAGTGGTGCCCAGCGACAGGACAAGGGACAATGGGCACAAACTGGAACAAGGGAAGTTCCATCCCAACATGAGGAAAAACTTCCCTCTGAGGGTGACAGAGCACTGGAACAGGCTGCCCAGAGAGATTGTGGAGTCTCCTTCTCTGGAGATATTCAAAACCCTTCTGGATACGATCCTGTGCAGCCTTCTGTAGGTGATCGTGCTCTAGCAGGGGAGTTGAAGTAGATGATCTCCAGAGGTCCCTTCCAACCCCTACGCATCTGTGAATCTGTAAGTGAGAAGACATAAGAAAGAGGACAAAGAACGTACAGCCAACATAGATACAATGTACAGTGAAAGTGCAAAGAAGATAACAAAAGGAATAAAAAAGAGTCACAGCCCCCAGAAGAAAAAGAAAGAGTGAAGAACGAAGAATAGCACCAACGTTGCCCCCACCAGTCACGGACGTGACAGCTGATCAAAGCTGTTGTGCATCTGCAGCAGGCTGCTCCTACCTACAGCAGAATAAAAAAAGTGCTGCTTTTTGATTTGCCACCTGCCTCATTCTGCCGCTGCAGACTCAGCAATTGTACGTACGGCATTATCCCTTACTATGTAATTGGGTTAAGGAGATTAAAATTTCAGAGCGCGCTCTGTGTGTGTCTGTGTGTATGGCGATATTTCACCGCTAGCTAGATGACTGGGTGAATTTAAGCAGTATGCAATGGATGGGTCTATTCATCACCCAGTAGACAGGAGATGGTTGGGTTAATGACAAATTCTAGCAGTACTGAGAGGAAAGATGAGGTACAATGATTCAGGAAGTCTCTTGGATTTGCCACAAAATCTTCACCTTGCTTGAAAACTGGGCAATGAGATCTAAGTTTTGGATTTGCCCAGTAAGAACCAGAGAGTTTTGTTGTTGATGCACAATACAGAAGGAGTCTGATTCCTCCCAGAGTTAGGTTGATTCAGTTAGGTCAAAAAAACCACAACCCAAAGAGCAGAAGAGAATCTGTTACGCTATTACAGTGCTGGGCTTACAATTGCAGCTGTACTGCAGAACAGCATGCTCTAAAACTGCAAAGCTTGATTCTAAACTGTCTTTCGTCTTAGGCACTCAGTGTGGATCTCTGAATATACCCAGTATGGGTAACAGTGTTGGACACCAAAATGTGCTTTCCCACTGCGTGTTTCAAACGGTAATTCTGATAAGGGCAAGCTGGTGAGTAGCAAACACATTTCTTACTGGTTAATGAGCAGTAAAAGCAAGCTGTAGGGTGGCCTGAGCGTTATTGCCTTCCTGGATAGTTGCTAAAGACCAGGAGATAGCTGTCAAAGCTAGAGTATGTTTGTAACTGTAACTTGACCCAAACAAAATCACAGCATCACAGAATCACAGAACGGTTGAGGTTGGAAGGGACCTCTGGAGGTCATCTGGGCCAACCCCCATGCTAAAGCTGAGTCACCTAGAGCTGGGTGCCCAGGACTATGTCCAGATGGCTTTTGAATATCTCCAGGGTTGGAGACTCCACACCTCCCTGGGCAAGCTGTGCCAGTGCTCGGTCACCCTCACAGTGAAAAAGTGTTGCCTGATGTTCAGAGGGAACCTCCTGTGTTTCAGTGTGTGCCCATTGCCCCTTGTCCTGTCACTGAGCACCACTGAAAAGAGCCTGGCTTCATCCTGCTACACGCCATCCCTTCAGGGATTTACATGTTTTGATAAGATCCCCTGAAGCTTTTCCTTCTGCAGGCTGAACAGTCCCAGCTCTCTCAGCCTTTCCTCATAGCAGAGATGCTCCAGTCCCTTCACCATCTTCATGGTCCTTCGATGGACTCTCACCAGTATGTTCATGTCTCTCTTGTATTGATGAGCCCAGAAGTGGACACAGTACTGAACTTTATGAAATTTTATCAAGTTTATATAAATTTATCAACTTTATGAATCATATTTTCAGAGGGTAGCATTTAGTGCTAAGCTTTTGACTTACTTGACAGGTTCTTTCATTTAAAATATACCATTATCAATACCATCCCCTGCATGGAGATGAACATGCAAGATATAAGACGCTGACAGAATTTACCGTAGTGGCTAGGATCTCAGCTGGACTGCCAGGAAGGTGCCACACAGAAGCGATCGTTAGAAGGACTTGTGGAAGAGAGGTGGCAGTAGAAAGAAACACCTGTGTAATAGGGATCACAAGTATCTGCCTGCAGGCCTAATGCAGACACAACATCCAGGCACTGCACGGGGCTTTTTGAAAAGCAGCTTTTCACACAAAGATGCAATAATTGCTTTTGTGATTAAAAACTAACCATAGCAGCTGACGTCCATCCACCAATGTAATTATATGTACTCCCTTTGTAGGGTGAGAAACTTTGTCATGAACCCAACCAACCATTGACTTGGATTGAAGAGAGACTTGTGTTAATGGGCTAGGCAGAGAGGAAGGCCAGAGTGCCAGACCCCTAGGCACAAAGTCCAGGTAGGTGGCTACCAAGCTTGACAACACCAAGCTTAGTGGTGCTATTGATACAAAAGAAGGAAGGGACGCCATTCAGAGGGACCTGAACAGGCTGGAGAAGTGGGCGCATGTGAAGCGAATGAGGTTCAACAAGTCCAAGTGCAGGATGCTGTACCTGGGTCAGGTCAATCCCAGACATGAGTACAGACTGGAAGCAGAACACACTGAGAGCAGCCCTGCAGAGAGACACTCGGGGGTTCTGGTGGACAAAAGGCTCGACATGAACCAGCAGTGTGCGCTTGCAACCCAGAAGGCCAACTGTGTCCTGGGCTGCATCAAAAGACCTGTGTGACCAGCAGGTTGAGGGAGGTGATTGTCCCCCTCTACTCTGCCCTCATGAGACACCACCTGGAGTACTGCATCCAGCTCTGGGCCCCCCAGCACAAGACAGATGTAGACCTGTTTGAGCGAGTCCAGAGGAGGCCGTCAAGATGATCAGAAGGCTGGAGCACCTCTCCTATGAAGACAGGCTTAGAGAGCTGGGGATGTTCAGCATGGAGAAGAGAAGGCTCCAGGGAGACCTCATTGTGACCTTTCAGTTATTAAAGGGGTCTTATAAAAGGGATGGAGAGGGATTCTTTACTCGGATGGATAACAATAGGACAAGGGGCAATGATTTTAAATTAAAACAGGATAGATTTAGATTAGATATTAGGAGGAAATTTGTGGCTGTGAGGGTGGCGAGGAAGTGGAACAGGTTGCCCAGAGAAGCTGTGGATGCCTCATCCCTGGCAGTGTTCAAGGCCAGGTTGGATGGGGCTTTGGGCAACCTGGTCTAGTGGGTGGCATCCCTGCCCATGGCAGGGGGGGTGGAACTAGATGATCTTTGAGGTCCCTTCCAACTGAAACTACTTAAGGATGTGGGTTAGTTACTTAGGGACGTGGTTTAGTGGGTAATAGGTGGTGGGGGGATGGTTGGACTAGATGATCCTTGAGGTCACTTCCAACCTTAATGATTCTATTCTATTCTATTCTATTCTATTCTATTCTATTCTATTCTATTCTATTCTATTCTATGATTCTGTGATAGTAAATGCCTGCAGATACGGCACAACCCTTTCCCTTACCTGCCAGCACATAGATCCTGTTTGTCATTGTTTAATTGTAAATTTCTTGAGAATAAATGTATTTATTGTGTTATAAAGTAATCTGTAGCATGTTGAAGCTTATTGTTCTCATTCGCACCACCTGAGCAATACTAACAGTATACAGCTGTCTCCTTCCACCTCTGATACACCCAGGTAGAGTAAAAGCTCAATGAAGCTGAAAACTGAGAAAGTAGCATATAAATTAATAAGTGCATAAGATATGACCTAATTTAGAAAACAGCTTACTCCGAGAGTGACAGTCTGTGGTTTACATTTTAAAAAGCAGAAATGATGAAATAGATTATTAGTAACAGTAGAGCAGGTGTTGGTTGCACAGTCGTGCACTGGATCTAATAATGAACCGGGATCTCTCTGAGCTGGTTTTTACAAACTGTTGCTGTATCAAACCTGTACCAGTCAAAACACTATAAGAACCATAGAGAACATCAGGCCTCAGAACTGTTTACTGTATTGGTGTCAAATCACCTTGAATTAGCTGAGCTCTTTGTAAAACTCATTGCAATTAGAAGGAGCAGGGAAGGAAGGGAAATGATGTCTCAGCTAACCCAACCATGGGAGATGTTACTTCTGTTCCTTGTTTCCTTTAGCACAAAGTCAGTTAGACAGACTGGACATAGTCTCTTCTGCCTTGCAAATGCGTCCTATGGAGAGCAACAACCACACCCTTCCAAAGAGCAGAATCTCTCACAGAAGCTGCCATGGCAGCCACACACTCATTTAAAGAAACTCTACAGCTCCTCCATAGAAAAACCCTGACTTGGTGGGAATTGGCCAGAGATCAAGTATCAGAAGTCCATTCATTTAAGGAGGTGGTACAGTGCAGGACCAGCCCTCTGCTTTGTCTAGATGTTAGCATAATAGTTTGCCTTTGAGGATAAGGGTTGGCCCTTGAACGAGTTCCGATTTGCACACAGTGGCAGTTTTTCTGTATAGGGCGCTGTATGGAGGTATCTCAACCTATGAGGCTTCTGTTTGACAACAGCTTTTCTAGCATGAAGCATAGGAGGATCATCATAACCAGGTCCTCACTGGGAATTGTACTGCTGTTACTGGAATACAACTTGCAGTGCAGTGCAGCCTTAGTGTCTGTGGGAAGAACTTTCCAAAGTTATAGCATGTGTCATATGAACAGAAGCACTTAAAAGCTCCACGGCTCTAAACTCGAAACATCTTTTCTCCTCAGAAACTTCACAGAAAATATATGCGTAGAAGAGGAGACTGGTGAACATTTGGTGAGAAAGCTGTGAGCTGCGGCTATGCTTTGACCCTTGTTTTTTGCTCTCCTTGCTAACCATCTGCAAGTCTACCGGCAGCATAATTATGCCTGTTTTACTGTGTACATAAATTAGTGTTGGCTCCTCCGGTTTTGCAACCAGGCAGGCAGCCATCTGACTTTTTAATTAAGAATTTCACTGAGATTGATAGTAAAGTTCCAACATGCTTCCATATTTAAATGCAAGTGCATCAGCAGTATAAAATTTTCAAAGGGAAAATATCCACAGAGATTTATCAGTCACCTATGAAGTATAGCTGAAGTGAAGCATGACATCAGCTGTGAAAGAAATCCAAGCTGTCTGATTTTCCTGCATAGAACTCCATTCTGCAGTGGAAATCCTCTAAAGGAACCAAGTTCATTTTTTTCTCACTCATTTTATTTTAATTTCCACGAACCTGAGACTTTGTAATGGACTTATGAACATTTAAAGTTTCTGATATCCTGCATAATTTTCAGAACTTCCTGTGTATTTATGCTCAGCGTCTAGTTACAGCTTTGATATTCAAATGCTTAAAAAAAAGTATCACCCTCCCTTATGTCTATAGTAAAAGCTGTATTCATCTCACTAAATTTTTCAACATTCTGAATAAAAATACATGTCTGTTTAAATTTATGTTTACAGTTTAGCTCAATCTGGCAATTCATGCATGTCATGGTTGAACCGCAGCCAGCAACTAAACACCACACAGCCCCCTGCTCACTTACCCCTGGTGGGATGGGGGAGAGGATTGGAGGAGTAAAGTTGAGAAGACTAGTGGCTTGAGGTAAAGCCAGTTTAATAGGTAAAGCAAAAGCCGCACACACAAGCAAAGCAAACCAAGGAATTCATTCCCCACTCCCCATGGCAGGCAGGGGTTCAGCCATCCCCAGGACAGCAGGGCTACATCACCGTCACTGTTACTTGGGAAGACAAACGCCATCACTCCGAACGTCCCCCCTTCTTTCTCCTTCCCTCAGCTTTATATGCTGAGCAGCACATCATATGATATGATATACAAGCCTTGACTCTGTGTAAGCACTGCTCAGCAATAAATAAAACATCTCTGCATGACCAACGCTGTTTTCATCACAAGTCCAAAACACAGCCCCATACCAGCTACTATGAAGAACATTAACTTCATTTCGGCCTAAACCAGCACAATGCATGAAACTAAGTCACTGTCAAGCATTCTCAAAACTTTTCCAAGTCTGTTTCCAGTACAGGTCTACACTATGCAAGTTGCGCCAGGGGAGGTTCAGATTGGAGATGAGGAGAAATTTCTTCTCGGAAAGGGTGGTTGGGCATTGGAACAAGTTGCCCAGGGAGGTGGTGGAGTCACCATCCCTGCGGGTATTTAAGGAAAGGTTGGATGCGGTACTGAAGGACATGGTTTAGTGGTTAATAGGTGGGGGGGGGGTCGGTTGGACTGGATGATCCTTGAGGTCTCTTCCAACCTTAATGATTCCTATTCCTATTCCTATTTTAGATCAATCAATTAAATTTCTTTGGTTTCCTTCCTGCAAATCTTGAGATTCAGTCTGAACATTCTCAAAGTGGCAGTGAAGCGTCAAAGGCTCCTGAGACATGTTAACGTGTACCTTATAGATGTGAACGTATAGTCGGATTACTTTGTGCTAACTGTGCTGGGGTGATTTTTGTGGGGCTGAAGGTAATTTCTCACACTTTGTCAGCTGTGATGAGCCACATAATTACACAGCTGTGATCTGTAAAGCAAAGTCTCCCTCTTTATCAGTGTTTGACAGTAGATGCGTAACAACCTGGTTAATCAAAACCAGATTATACTGCTAGAATTAATGAGGCATTGAAAGGGTTTAGTGACTAATAGAAGTCTTTTAAAGCCTGTTTCAAAGAGATTACTTAGTTTAATATTTGCTTGTACGTAGTAGAGAAATGTTGGGCAGGGAAGTTGTAGTTATTCAGTCAAATGAATTTCCCTGGGTCAACTCAACCCTGATGTCTCATCATTGAAAATCTTAGATATACTTCGTGTTCTTTCAATAGAGAGAAAAGCTCTTTCTTCTTTCCCATCATATTAGTTCAGGATTCCATGTAGAGGATTCAAGGACAGCTGGCAAAAATGACCATTTTAAATCAGCTTGGGACTGAAGTAGAAGAGACTTAGTATTGAGAATAAGCTGAATTGAATATCTGAATCATAAGATTAAAGCAAATTACCACACGTAGTTAGAGAAGTCTGCCTTTTATACGAAGTACTGAATTAGTTTCAGCACCTGCTCGCTCTTGAGATATCAGACCTTAAATTTGTCACTGGGCCCTTGAATCAGGAAAAAACCTGTGTACTTTGGCCAGAAAGGCTGGGATTCAAAGTTCCCTCCTTGGCTGTAAAGACTTTGTGTGATATTGTTTGACCTGGAGCTTTTCTCAGATTGCGAAAGCAGATCCATGATATTGTTCGGTCTGTCCAAGGAATGAACACCTGTGTATGAAGACACGTACAAATGCTGCCCCCACTGCCTGTGCTGCAGAATGGTCTCACTGCTTCTGTGCTTCCCTGTGCGTACTGGGACATGACGGTGAGTCTTCTCAGGTGGTTATAGGGAGCTATTGCCTGACATTCAAACAAGGGCAAAGCAAATGGAGACCCACCTCAAAGGTACTGTCCAGTTCCGAACTAAAACAGACTCCACCAGTCCATTTCTGAGCTAATGTTGCTTGTGAATGTTGTGCTGTTTTGTATCTTTCACGCAGATTTTAGAGTTTCTTGTTTTATGTTTACAGCAGCTTGCCATTTGCTTTTGCCACAGGAATTTGAGTAAAAAACTCGATGTGCAAAGTACCTCTTAAATTCTGCATATAGCATGGTTCATTGTCATGATCAGAGTCACTTTAGGTAAAATGGCACTGCAATAAGAAACTCCCAGCACTCAGCATCACAGATCCTTTGTTCCATACATCATACCCTGCAGTTTCCCAGACAGGTCAGAGCTTTACCCTTATCTAGTCTCTACTAGCTTCCTGAGGATGCCTGGAAGCTTCCCACGTATGGGTCAGCTTCATTGATATTGAAATCATTGGTGAACCAGGAGTCAACAGTCAGAAAAGATATCCTCATCTCGTGGGTGAGCACCTGAAGAACCTCACATGTCGTACCTCAGGCACTCAATCCTGCAGTGACAGGGCTGAGGATATCATTCAGAAGTCCATCACCTGAGCACAGGAGGCACGAATACACTGATAAATTGCTTATGCCGTTGCCCACAGCAGTAGTTGTCAGGCCAGATGAAGCCAAATCAGAGTCCATTTAGCCCAAAATGTGGCTCAATACCAAGCAGGACATTTCAAAGGCCAGCAAAATGCAGCGAGTGGCAACGTACCCACCGTTCTGGAGGGCTGTGTGTGACTGACTCTCCATGCCAGCTAACCCTCTAGGGGAGGCAGGACTGAGACCGTGGTTCTCTTGCTCATTCCAGCCTAGTGCAGTTCCCTTCCCCCTCATTCTGGGGGAGGCAAAATTCAGTTTGGCATCCCCTGCTGGGAAGTATTGACCTATTCTGTATAAGAACTGTTGAAAATAGTGATCCTTCCCTGATATAAACTCAGACAGCTGGCAACTGTAGGGTGTCCTGACCTAGGGGCTAACATGCAATTATCTTTGATGGAACACTCCTCCGTGAATCTGTGTAGTCATTATTTCACACTAACTATGTTTATAAGCCTCTATTCTGTATCCTGTGGCTACAAGCTTCATGCTTTAATTATGCATCTTGTAAATATTGGCCTTTGTTTATTTTAAGCCTATCAACATTTCCTTGGGGATTCCTAGTTCTTTCGATTCTCCCTGTTGTCTTTCTCAGAACATTTTCTACTTCTATTACATCCAGGACAATATATAAAACGTGAGTCCTCTGAGGTTTTACACAGCAACATGTTGTCTCTCACTTTCCTGCAGATTGTTAATGGTCTCTTATCTTCTGAATACTGTCAAGCACGGAGCCCATATATTTAAAAAATTATCTACAGGGAGCTAAAATTTTATTTCCAGAGTTTCCATAGCTAGACAAGAACCTGCCACAGTGTACTGACTGACCAAGCTGGTTGAGGTAGAGTTATTTTCCCCTTTTTATTTAGAGACATTGAACTATTGTTTCATTCAATCACCCAATCACTTGGGATTTTCAGAAATTTTTGTGCTCTTCTCAGGCAGCTTGAGATGTGACCACTGCAAGTCATTTTACCACCTCAAAATTTATTTCAGTGAACACTATCATCTCGTTATTCATCTTTTTTTTCTGGACCATTCAAGAATAGAATAGAATAGAATAGAATAGAATAGAATAGAATCATTAAGGTTGGAAGTGACCTCAAGGATCATCTAGTCCAACCATCCCCCCACCACCTATTACCCACTAAACCACGTCCCTAAGTACCACATCTAACCTNAAGAAGATGTTGAGCAGCTCAACTTTCAGCACAGATCTCTCTGGGGATCACAGATAATCCTTCTCCATTGTGAAAATTGGCCATTCATTTCTACTGTTTCCTGCCTTTAAGAAATTCTTAATCCCTGAGGTGACCTTCCTTCTTATACTGTGACAGCTTAGTTCCCTTCCTACTCTTTAAACCTTGTCAAAAGTTTTTTGGAAAACTGAATGCATTGTATCAACTAGAACATCCTTTTGCACATGCTCACTAAAAATATTTCTATCTGAGTTGAAATATTGACAGTAAGACTTTCAAGTGACTAGTGATTTCAATTCCTTCCATTTTTAGTATCTAATCTGAGGTTCCTTCAGAGGGCAGTGACTTTTCACTTTTTCAGTAAGTGTTGATAGCCTTCCTTTGGAGGAGTTTAAACTTGAACATAAAAAGTTTCTGCTTAAAACTTGGTTTGGCGATGTGAAAATACACAATGAGAAAGTAGAAGACAGTGGCATTTCTGATTATGCTGAGAACAGAAGCCAATCACAAACAAAATGTTAAGGAATTTCAAGAACACAAAACACAAAATAGACACTTCTCACTTCCCATCCAGCTTTTGTTGAATTAGATAGTTAAATGCACGAGAGTTTTTTCCCATTGCAGCAGATAAGATGAAAAAAGATGCTACCACTTGCAGAGAAAGCAGAGGAGAGAGCTAGAGTCCTCCTTGTCTTCTGGACTGTAGTTGAGGAGGAGGCAAAACATGCTGAGATGCCAAAGGCACCAAAGTGCAAAAACCCTTCAAGCACTTTTGTCCATGTCACTTCCTGACAGTAAATTGCTGGGACCTTTGTGGGCAGGTGCCAGGCAGCTGCCATCTTCATTTCCACAGCAATCCGGCTGTAAAATGTTTTTCAAAAATGTCATTTTCAATTGGAAGGTCATTCCATCCAGAAAGTTTTCCGAAAATTATCAGTGCAGATTTTTACTTTTACCTTTAGAAACCCATTTCCAAGTTGTTTTTTTTTTCCCAAAGTAATGAACTCTTATTTTACATTAAAGCTGGAAAGAACTGAATGTTCTCTCATTCCATTTAGACTTAAAAGGACATATAATTTGCATGTCCATGGTCTTTTGTAGGTCCACTTTGTACATCATTTGCATGCCTTTGACTGTATGACAATTAACAAATTAGTATCTGCATGTGATGTATCTTTCTGGGAAATGGTAAGAGGTCAGTGAGAAGCTTTACCATATTCATCATGTTCATTGGCATTTCAGGGAGAAGCAATTACAGTGGCTCCACTAAATTTATTACTGCACTCTGTCAGGGGATTCAGACCTTGACAGTTTACCCTTGGATATTCTGATAGCGTAATACAGAAATATGGTGGACCATAATAAATGCAATAGTTTTTTAGACTTTAGTCAAGAAACTCATTGTGAATTCCATTGTAAAGAATTTTGGAGTGAAACATGACTTGGGAGTCTAAAAATAGCCTTTCAAATGGCAGTAGCAAATACATCAATGAACCTGAGAACATTGATGGGAAGAAAGAGTTGTGCTCTGAATACAGGATCTGCAAACAGGACTGTCGTGGTTCAGCCCCAGGCGGCAGCTGAGCACCACGCAGCTGCTCACTCACTCCCCTGGTTTGTGGGGTGGGGAGGAAAATGAGAACAACAAAGGGGAAACGTCCTCAAGTTGAGATAATGACCATTTAAGGGGCCAGCAAAGGGAGAGGGAAACAGCAACAAAGCAGCAGCAGTTATAATGGGATGTAAAAAATGAGATAACAAGGAAAGAAATTTACTGATCAATGACCAACCTGAGGGACCAGACACTCAGCCCCCAGCCAGACCATTCCGGAGCAGGGCCAACCCACTCTTCCCCAGCCAGCCCCTTTTATGGGGACCATGATGTCACATGGTATGGAATAGCCCTGGTCAGCTCAGCTCACCTGGCCTTGCTCTTGAAAATTAACCCTATCCTGGCCAAAGCCACGACATTATCCACCCCTTATTCCATACCATCTATGTCATGCCCAGATCATACACAGATTGTATTCCATCAGTCCATGGGCCATCCCTCTAAAATGTCCGTCAAGTTCATCTAGTACCTGACTTTGGGCACCATCTGTCACTACAGTCTCTCTGGGCAGGAGCAATGGTCTGTATTTCTGGATTCTGGCATACAGCATCTGAAGCTCATGACTGGTCTATCTTGTGTAGCCCAGGGTCACAGTCTGCACATTGAAGACGTTGATCTTCAGGGATGTTGCTGGGCACCAGTTACTGAAGTGCATTCTAGTTATAGCGGTGTGACACTTGGCTCAGTTTCAAAGTCCGTCCTTCATTAATTTGGGTGATTTTTACAGTAATAGCATCAATATATCATACCATTTAATTTATACACTATTTTCACCCAAAATCAAATCCCCCTGGGGTACACATCTGACTTCCCCATCCTTTTTTATCACCCACCAAGTGCACCCTGACGCCTGAGCAAAGGCAATCCCACAGAGGGGTTTGCCTTTGCCCAAAGCAGGGAGAACCCAGACTGCCTTCCCCAGCACCTCTATGTTATCAACGCTGCTTCCAGCGCAAATCCAAAACACAGCCCCATAGCAGCTACTGTGAACAACATTAACTCTCTCAGCTGAAACCAGGACAATAGGAAAGCAAAAGAAGAGAATAATAGTAATAACGACAATTAAAACAGTAACAATAATAACAATAAACAAGTGATGCACAAATGCAGTTGCTCAGCACATGCAAAAGGAAAAAATATCAACCCAATGCGCAGTCTATATCTGAGCAGCGACCCCACCTCCCGGCTCACTCCCCCACTCTATCCGGAGCATGACGCTCCATGGCAGGGAATGTCCCTCTGGCCAGCCTGGGCCAGCTCCCCTGGCTGTGCTCTCCCAGCTCCTGGTGCACCCGGCAGAGACTGGGAAGCTGGAAAATCCTTGGCCTGGTGTAGGCCCTGCAGCTACCCAGCAACAGCTAAAACATCAGTGTGTTACCAACATCATTCTCATGCTAAATCCAAACCACAGCTCTGCACCAGCTACTAGACAAAACATTAACTGTATCTCAGCGGAAACCAGGACAGGTCTCCACTTGCCCTCCTCAGGAAGCTGTAGAGAGCAATGAGGTCGCCCCTCGGCCTCCTTTTCTCCAAACTACACAACGCCAGGGTCTTTAACGCTTGTCATAGGACATGCCTTACAGCCCTCTCACCAGCTTTGTTGCTCTCCCCTGGATGCAGAAGAAGAGAACCTTCATTCCCTCTCACAGATTTGCTTAGAGTTTAATTTAGGACAGCAGCTTTACTCTGCGCTGGTTTAGAGAAACAAACTCCATCCTGGGGAAGATAATTCAACCCTTCTATCGGTTTGAGGGGCCCTGCCATCTTGGCCCATGTTTGCGTCTTATCTCTAAAATTGCACAATCCAACAGAGGCACTGCCAGGTAGTGTCCCTCCTCCAGTCTTCACATGTAGTCCTTCCTGTCCATGACTTGGTGACAAATGCATTTTTCTCCACCTTGCTTCAAACAAGCAACACTCTACCGACCAGTGTAGCTGTGGCTATCTGCTGTGTCAGTTCTACTGCCTTAGTCCTCACATTGTCCATCAAGTGATTCATTTAACCCTCGATATGGCCTAAGAAGGAGAGAACTTTTGACTTTTCTTTCTCCTACAAGACACTTTCTCCTTTTCCTGCCTTATCTACCCAATTAGTAGTGCTGCTGGAGGCCCCATTTCTGTCACCACCACCCTGTAGGCACTGTTCAGGCCTGGGCAGGACAGCACTGCTTGCAGACCTCCGAGCATTGCACAGGAAGGCACCCATGCAGAGCTGGCTGCAGGCTGGGGGCTCAGCCTTCTGCCTTACTGCTACTCCAGCCTGATTCCTGGTGGAATTTCAGATTCAATGCGGCCTTGCTAAAAGTCTTGTCCTCATTCCCCCTATTTTATTTTTTTTTTGAGGGGGGGGGTGTCGGGTTATTTTTTTTTTTCAGCTTGACCTGTACCCTGCAGCTTCCAGAGGTCACTTCTACCTGCCTCTTTCTCATCAGGGACTTCCTTAATCCTCACAGCATTGATGGAGTTACATGGTCATGGTCCTCACTCCCTCTGCTTCCTGTTTCGAAGTGGGAACATGCCAATTGTACGGCAACAAGATTCCTGCCTCCAGTGGTCATAATATAGAGCACCGTAGTGCCCATACTATGGCTGGCTGACAGATTAGCAGTTTCCACCAGAAAGTTTTGCCAGTTTGCTTTTAGATAAAATATAGCTCCTGAAACCGAATTTGCAAAATTATTGAAAAGCAGAAGGGTTTTCATGGAATGAAAATTGTGTCAACAGTTTAATAGGCTGCTTCTGAAAATGTGTCTCTTCATTTATTTGACCTCTAAGTCTGTGTTCCTGGCACAAACACACCTCTCTCCTGATTATGAGCTTGCTCTGCGTTTTCCTAGTTGTAGGATTTTATATTTCATTGGCAGAAGGACCTTATTTTATACATTTGTTTTCTTCAGTATTTTTTGCTGTTTCTGGGATGAAGCCTATGCTCTCTACAGATAGTGGTGAGTCTGGATTCAAGACAAGGTATTGTATGGGCTGAGACAGTCTGACACCAAATGTGTCAGTAGAGTGCCAAAGCACATAGAAGTAATGGTCCAGGAAGTGCTGGCTCCTACCCTGGGGATCGTATAATCTAAAGGCTTGGTTACTTGGGAAAAGTGACTGCCTGTAATCTGCAAACTGATGTCATCCTTTTACTCAAAGCAAAATGTCATCTAGAGAGTTGAATACAGACTATGCCTGAGACACATTGCTTGATAGTCAGCACAGAGTAGTTACTGAACTCACTGCATAAATTACTGGGAAGTAACTTTTTTTTATAGGCAAGACAGGGAAAAAAGCTCTAAAAATAAAATACAGTCAGAATGTCACTTTCTTAAGAGGGTCAGCATCAATGCCTGCCCCACATCCAGCTTCAGAGCAAATCATGGCTCTTTCAGAGAAAAAATGAGCATGGTTTATCTCACTGAAATTTATTGATGGAAAGAGGTTCCTCATAGTCAGGCAGGGCACAAGCAACCCAGGAGGTTCCTGGAACATGTGGATGACAACTTTCTCCTCCAAGTGAAAGAGGAGCCAACAGGGAGAGATGCTATGCTGGACCTTGTTATCACCATCAAGGAGGGGTTGGTGGGGAATGTGAAGCTCAGGGAGAGCCTTGACTGCAGCGACTGCATGAAATGGTGAAGTTCAAGATCCTGAGGGCAGAGAGGAAGATGCATAGCATGCACAGCAAGCTCACTACCCTGGACTTCAGGAGAGCGGTCTTTGTCCTTTTTAGGGACCTACTTGGTAGAGTATCATGGGACAAAGCCCTGAAAAGAAGAGGGGACCAAGACAGCTGGACAGAGGGTCACCTCCTCCAAGGTCAGGAGCAATGCATCCCAACTACAAGGAAGTCAGGCAAAAACACCAGGAGGCCTGCATGGATGAACAAGGAGTTTCTGGGCAAACTCAAGCAAAAAAGAGAAGCCTACAAAGGCTGGAAACAAGGGCAGGCAGCCTGGGAGGAATACAGAGAAACTGTCTGAGAAGCCAGGGATCAGGTTAGGAAAGCCAAAGCCCTGATGGAACTAAATGTGTCCAGGGATGTTAAGAACAGGTTCTATAGGTACGTGAGTGATAAAAGGAAGATGAGGGAAAATGTGGGTCCCCTTCAGAATGAAACAGGTGACCTGGTTACCCAGGATATGGAGAAGGTTGAGGTATTCAATGACTTTTTTGCCTCAGTCTTTGCTGGCAAGGGCTCCAACCATACCATGAAAGCCTTAGATGGCAAAGGCAGGGACTGGGAGAATAAAGAACTGCCCACTGTAGGAGAAGATCACGTTTGAGAATATATAAAGAACTTGAAGGTGTACAAGTCCATGGCACCTGATGCAATGCATCCATGGGTCTTGAGGGAACTGGTGGATGAAGTGGCCAAGCCACTGTCCACCATATCTGAGAAGTCGTTACAGTCGGGTGAGTTCCCCACTGACTGTAAAAGGAAGCATAACCCCCATTTTTACAATGGGAAAAGAGGAAGACCCAGGGAACTACAGGCCGGTCAGTCTCACCTCTGTGCCTGGCAAGATCTTGAAGCAGATCCTTCTGAAAACTATGCTCAGGCACATGGAAAATAAAGAGGTGACTGGTAACAGTCAACACGGCTTCACAAAGGGCAAATCGTGCCTGATAAATTTAGTGGCCTTCTACAATGGGGTTACAGCATTGGTGGACAAAGGAAGAACGACTTAAGTCATCTACTTGGACTTGTGCAAGGCATTTGACACTATCCCGCACGACATCCTTGTCTCTAAAGTGGAGAGACATGGATTTGATGGGTGGACCACTTGGTGGATAAGGAATTGGCTGGATGACCTCACTCAAAGAGTTGTGGTCAATGGCTCGATGTCCGAGTGGACATCAGTGATGAGTGCTGTTTCTCAGGGGTCAGTACTGGGACAGGTACTGTTTAACATCTTTATCAGCGACATGGATAGTGGGATTGAGTGCACCCTCAGCAAGTTTGCTGATGACACCAAGCTGTGTGGCACGGTCAACACGCTGGAGAGAAGGGATGCCATCCAGAGGGACCTTGACAGGCTTGAAAGGTGGGCCCATGCAAACCGCATAAAGTTCAACAAGGCCAAGTGCAAGGTCTTACATGTGGGTCATACAATCCCAATCAAAAACAGTGTGACCAGTAGGGTTGAGGGAAACGATTCTGCCCCTCTACTTAGCTCTCATGAGACCCCACCTGGAGTACTGCATCCAGCTCTGGGGTCCCCAGTACAGAAAAGACATGGAGCTGCTGGAGAAAGTCCAGAGGAGTGCCACAAAGTTGATCAGAGGGCTGGAGCACGTCTACTATCAGGACAGGCTGAGTGAGTTGGGGTTATTCAGCCTGGAGAAGAGAAGGCTCCAGGGACAACTTATTGCAGCCTTCCAGTACCTGGAGAGGCCTACAGGAAAGCTGGTGAGGGGCTGTTTATCAGGGAGTGTAGTGGGTTTAAAATAAAACAGGATAGATTTAGATGAGATGTTAGAAAGAACTTCTTGACTGTGATGGTGGTGAGTCACTGAAACAGGCTGCCCAGAAAGGTTGTGGAGATCCCATCCCTGGCAGTGTTCAAGGCCAGGTTGGATGGGGCTTTGGGCAACCTGGTCTAGTGGACGGTGTCCCTGGCCATGGCAGTGCGGTTGGAACTAGATGATCTTTGAGGTCCCTTCCAACCCTATTCTATGATTCTATGATTCTGTAATTCTATGATAGTCAACGGAAAGGCAAAGGAACACCCAGAAAGTTTCTCTGTAGAGTGAGTAGGGTCTTAACCTAGACACTTTGATAACAATATGTGCCTGACTTCTCTAGCAGACAAACCTAAATATTGTGTAATTTAATTTTTTTCTGATATCTCCACACCATCTTTCCAATCATATGAAGCTCGCTATGAAAAAATCTGGAGATTGCCATGCTGCATCCTGTGACCAAAGATAAAAGAATTTTGAAGGACACAATTTTTCCAAGATCTCGTTACAACTACAAAACGAGCAGAAATGCATTTTTTGATGAATAGAAATGAACTTTCCGCATTTCCTTCTGACATTTCCCTCTTTAGCAAGGTGAGTTATAATGCAGAAAAATGCTCATTTTTATTCTTCCCCAATCACAATGTTATAACCTTGCACCAGGAGGAAAAATGAGCCAATACTGGAACACGACCTAAAAAACATTTACCTGGATTTATTGGTCCAGCAAAGGAAAGTTTTATTATCAAAACGATGGTGTTTCCATGCATCCATCCATTTTTCCTCTACATTTAGAAATGCATTTCCAGGATAACCTTCACTATAAGAACTTTGCTATTTGAGATGTAGGAATGTGGTTTAAGGGGCTGAAACATAGAAAGACAGACCTCTTTGGTTCCGTTACTACTTTTGTTTTGGGACTGTGAGTTTGAAGTACAGACTGTAGCTAGTTGGAAGGACTGGATTTGGTCATCCTTGAGGGAAAAAATTGGCATCTTCTACAGGAGTGCAGAGAATAAAATTAATGGAGGATGGAGGATTTTGCTAGAGGTGATCCTGACAGCCTGGAGGACAGCTGGAGCAATCACAGGAAGCCCTTCTTTAGACATGCAGAGGATGAGGATGCACAGAAAGGTCGAAGGTAAGTAGGAGGGGACTTGTGGAGAATTGGGTGTGTTAACAACCTCCAGCTGGCTTACGCTGGATTTCATAAGTAGGATACAGTTTAGCTCAAACATTCATGGCTTCTCACGAGCTTCCCACTGCAGTATCCATAGCATCACACTCCAATGATGACAGCTAGCCTTCTGGTTTGGGGCTTGAATGGCTGTTCGTATAGGAAAGGTGAAGAAAGTCTGCAGCATCCCAAGCACTTGTTTGGAGTCTTTTGGCTGGCAGTAGTGGAGGGAGTCCGACAGCAGGAGCCTCATCCCAAGCTCGTCAGCACTGGGAGTCAGCTGGCGAGTGACACCAGAAGGCAGAAGGGCAGCGATCCGCAGCATGTGGTACTCAGCCATTCTTATCATCCCTTGCTCTTTGGTAAGAAAGGAGGATTTGCATGACTTCTGGGGGAAATTAGCTCATAGGAAACAAAGCTTTGCCTGTTAAATGAATGACACACCAGTTGTTTGTACATGCATCTAATTAGCACGGGATTTGAAGACGTCTCTGGGGGGAGCCAGAGGGTAGGGGAGACATTGCGTTCTGCTTGTTTGTCACTTGTTCTTTGTCAAAACCGTTTGCTAAATGCCGTATTAGCCAGAGCCTGACTTTCTGACATACAAAAATCCATCCCTTTGAAACTAAGCTGTCCGGATTATGTAAGACCCAAGACAGATTTCTTCCCGCCTTGCAATGGATTAGTCTCTGTTACCAGCTCAGTGAACACTGACATCTCTTTTGTTTGATAGCTCTGCATATTTAGTTGCTGAGCAAACTGAGATCCCTTTTTTTTTTGCCCTCTGGGTGCATTGCTAAGGTGCAACCAAGCATTGAACTCAGGTACTTTATGGAAGAATTTGAATTTGGTTATATCTTCCATGTATTTAGTCCAATTCACCTTTGTTACTTTAAAATCCTAAACAGTCTTTAAATTGGACATATGCAAGCGCTCCATTTTAATTGAGGACCTATGTTTTTCAAGCGTCTCTTTCTACCCCAGCGAAATTTTACTTACATCAAAAGTACCCTCAACAACCAGCTCTTTGCGCAGGCTGCAGCGTACCCTAAGAGCTCTCCTGCAGAACTGCCACGTGCGTTGCAGTCTCATGTCACGCCTATGCATGACCTACGCAAGGCTGCTTCTCCAGTTTGCCCATCCTGTGCCACCATGTCTCAGTATCTTTGGGTGATGGACTGTCAGATATGTGCATTACCATCACTGACAGTCTTACAGAAGTAAAAGATTTTGCAATCTCTTTTCTGTTGGGAAGCTGTAAAGGGAGTTCACTGCCATTGAGAGTAGCTATTGCAAGTCCCTCTGATAGCTGCATTTGCAGAGGAGGCAGGTTGAGGGCGTGGAAATGCCTCAAAACACCATTCACCTTTGAGATCACAGGTCCACAGTGAAGAAGGTCATCCAGGAAAATCAGAGGTGAATATGTACTGTGAAAAACACATCAAAAAGACCCAGACATGCTTGCAGAAATTATACATAGACCTGTTGTAGTCAGAGGGAGCATTACAGATGAAGGACAGGCACTTTACAAATAGGACATATGAGGACATCCCCCAATCAGAATGTCACTGGTAACATACCTTCCAGCAGTATCCATCTATGGATCTGCAGGTGAATTAATTTATCCTCAGACTCTCTAGAAGTAAGACTGATTTCCCACTCTACACTGCGCTGGGGCGGCCTCACCTCGAGTACTGTGTGCAGTTTTGGGCAACACAGTACAAAAAGGACATAAAACTATTGGAGAGTGTCCAGAGGAGGGCAACAAAGATGGTGAAGGGCCTAGAGGGGAAGATGTATGAGGAGGGGATGAAGTCCCTTGGCTTGTTCAGCCTGGAGGAAACTGAGGGCAGACCTCATGGCAGCCTACAGCTTCCTCACGAGGGGGAGCAAAGGGACAGGCGCTGATCTCCTCCCTCCGGTGCCCAGCAATAGAACCCCATGGAACGGCATGGAGCTTTGACAGGGGAGGGTTAGGCCGGATGTCAGGAAAAATTTCTTCACCGAGAGGGTGGTCGGGCATTGGAACAGGGTAGTGGTCACCACACTCAGCTTGGATGAGTTCAAGAAGCATCTGGCCAATGCTCTCAGTCATCTGCTCTGATTGGGCTGGTCCGTGTGGAACCAGGAGTTGGACTTGATGATCCTTATGGGTCCCTTCCAACTCGGGATATTCTATGGTTCCATGATTTACTTCACTCTTGTCCACATGCTTCTTCTAGTGCAAAGTAGGGCAGAATATCACCACGGATATGAGGTTTTGTTTCCTTTGGATCAACATCAGAAGATGGTGGGAAGTAAACCAGTATAAAAAGAGCAAGCCTGAAGGAGCTCAGGAGCAATGTAGTTATGGCTGATACCACGTAGAGCAGGCACAGGTTTGGGGTCATGTGAAAGGTGGAGGTAAAATCTGTGAAGATTTTCAATGACTTCAGTGGTTCTCCAGCTCACTACAAATACTGTGCCAGCTCCAGATGCCTGGTTATCTCCAAATTGCTGAGCAAATAAAAAGTCACAAAATATAAAGAGAAATGAATGGAATATCAAGAACTCCAGAGGTAAGGAATATGAAAAGACATGTTTGCCCTCAGAAAATCAGCTCTTCTCTAGTGCACATACCTGGTAGTCTTTATTCAGTTTTTCTTGCCTTTATATAGGAAAAGAGAGAGAATGAATGTATGTATAATTAAAAGCTAGGGTTGACTTTGCACTGAAATGAACCATCATAATTGTAAGAAATTCTGATTTTTCTGTGCCTAAAATATCTTCTTTGAATAATACTTGTGTTACTCTTATTTTTATTTTCAATTTATTTAATTCTGAAAAATTATTTAAGTTCCAGAGATGCCTTGAAAGAAGTCACAGACAGTTATATGCTCCTGCTTAATATTCAGAAGAATGAGAAAAGAAGCTGTTAAAACCATCCATGCTCTGTGCCAGAGCTCCAAATGTCTTCTCTGAAAACTAATTACATCTTGGCATATGGAGTCCTGGCAAAAGTGTTGCAATAAAAATAGAGGACAAGAAAAGAAGTAATTCTCTCCATTTAAAAAATAATTCGTAGTGCAAAACTCCCTGGTCTCCTGCTGTTTGCAAGCTGTTAATATAGAGCAGAGAGGAATGTTTCCTAATTTAGTATGGACTTTCTTCTAAGAACTGCCAATTCTTCAGATGCTGGGGGAGAACTAGAGTAGCAGAGCTGTCCAGAATATCTGAATTATAATTGTTTTTGTCAGTCTCTGCTGCCTATCAGCAGAGACACTGGCAAGCAATCCGATTAAAACAGACATCTCCTATGTGGTGACTTGAACTCTGAGAAAGAAATCCGGTCTCCAATGAAGAAAATGGGAGTTTGTCATCACCTTCGGTGAAACCAGAATTAAAAGGATTGGTCTTGATTTTAGAAATCATTGGTGGGAAAGAAGGTCATTTGAAGTATATATTTAAAACTAAGCTGTTAACTAAGTCCCACTGACTTTAATTTGGGACATCGTGTTGGAAGTGTAACTGTCAGACGTTTCCAGGAGATTTATCTTATCTGCCTTTAGGTTTCTACCACGTAGAAGTCTGTCTCTCTTCTAGTCACTCTTCACACTTTTATAGTCATGGAGAGAAATAAGCAGCTTAAAGATGTGAGTAATCTACTTTTGGTGTTTCTGACAAAGCGCCCATTTCTCCAGATTAACTAGAAAAGGACTCCCAGGCTACATCAGTGCTGTTAAGGGTGTTGATTCTCCACACAGGTTGTGGAAATTGTTCCTGGTGTATGTTCTGCCTGGGACCAACTGACATGTTCCCAGGTAGTCTCCAGACACGGCTGAGGAGCTCACACAAGCCAAGGTCATTCCCCATGGGCACTGTGGATTTCTGTGGAAAATAGTTTCTGTGGAAACTATTCTGTTTCACAGGGGAAGGAATTTGTTCACACAGAAGTGGGCAGCTGCCCTTTGTGTCAGATAGCAGGGGTCTAGACGTAACCCAAGAGACTTGCTGCAGTTCACAGTTTAGTTTTGGAGATGTCTGCATTCAGCATTTGTACATCTGAGATCAGCCAAAATTGGTTTTTTCTTCTTCATATAAAAAATATTGTACAGCGCAAAATTTCTATGATGGCAAGGGCAAACATGGCAATCCAGCAAATATCATGATGTGTCGTACAGTGAGATTAACAGGAAAGGACTGTCTGCAGCAACAGAGCTGAACTTCCTTGCAATTTTGATGCAATATCTGTCCCCTCCGAGCCTGGCTTGGTAGGCAGGAATCTAGATATTCTAGAAAACAAATTCAACATCTTGCAGCTACTGTGCAACCCTTGGTCTGCACTACTTAGAGCAAATAGGAACCCGATTGTGTGCTCATGCATGTCTGTATGAGAACTTCCAATGTTTACCTTGCTGCATCTGGCTTTTATACAATAGGGATACAATTAGTACTTTGACATTCTTGTAGAAGGAAGGAGAGGTAAAGCTAAATAGACACTGACCTGTCACATGGGGACAGCACATTCCTGAGCATTTCTAATTTCATACACTTTGTGCCTTTTGGTGCTCAAGAATATTTCTTCCAAGATTTATTTAGAAGAAAGTTAATCTTGAAACACTCATGACTTTGGGTATGTGGCTGTGAAATTCAGTCTGACATAGAATAGAGACATATCAGCTTACCTAAGGCCATGGGGAAAGTCAGCTTCAGCCATGCCAATCCCAAATCAGGTTAAAGGAGTGTGCTTTTTCTAGAGCCTGAGAGATATGCCATATGAAGGATAAGGAGAACATTTTGACCGTCAAGAAAACAATTTTATGCGAGATGTTTTCAGAAACAGCCAAGAGATTGTAATCCCAGGCCACTGAAATAAAAAAAACAAACACTACCAAACCCAACCCAAAATAGGACTATTTAAGAATTTTAATTATTTTTTACCTATGTCACTTTTCACCAGGAGTCAGCTGGGAAAGATACTCCTGCATCTTTAAACTATTTTCATGATATATAATCATAGCATCACAGAATGGTTTGGGTTGGAAGGGGCCTCAAAGATCATCTAGTTCCAACCCCACTGCCATGGGCAGGGACACCCTCCACTAGCCCAGGTTGCCCAAAGCCCCATCCAACCTGGCCCTGAACACTGCCAGGGATGGGACATCCACAGCTTCTCTGGGCAACCTAATAATGAAAGTATATAATGCATGTAAGTCACTTTTCAGTTTAAAGCAAAACAAAATGTACATTTCAATAAACTATTATTGACACAGAATTATTGCATGAGGTTCTGAATTCATTTAGACTAAAATGAAGAGGTGGAGTCATACCTGTTATGCTTGAAATTAAGGAGGTGTGTACTTTATTTAGCTTAACATCTTACGCATTAATGAGGATGGCATGATATTTAGGAACACTGCCCTGGGGAAAACACCAACAGACTAATTCCTTGTATTGATTACACACAGAAAAAAAATATTCAAATTTACTACAGTTTTATCAAGATCATATTATTTCTACATCTTCACCTTGTATTTCACTACCAAGGACACCTGTAACAAACAATCAAAATATTCTCGTTTATGCTAATGTGTGGTTTTTTATTTTGCTTTTCATTCAGCAAACAGGGTTGTACTAATGTTCCTCAGCAACAGGAACACTTTGGTCTATTAATAGAACTAGATATTCAATGTTCAGTTATCAAATGATGTTAAGCATATTTCTTATTCCAGAATTAAACAGTAATAAAAAGGAATAGAGGGTAAAACTTAATAAAAAAAAATAAATTAGATTTGCACTAACACAATGACTGAAAATGATGAGATTTGTGACCGTTTCATAAATAACTGCTGGTTTATCCCATGTTTGCAAACAGTAGAGGATAGGGCACCAATCAACGTCAGAGAATGAAATGCGTGCGTTAGATTCACAAGTCAATGAATTGGGTTTCATGAGAGCTGCATATGGTCACCCAGGGAAAAGAAGGGTGGCCAGCGACGCTTCCGTGAGAGCCGGCAGCACAGACGGAGCGTGGTTTGAGCTCTGAAGATCACGCACTGCAGTGAGAGCCCTAGGCCCAGCCTCCACACGGGGAGCCCACAGGCACTGCTGAAGCGCTCGCTGACAGTCTGTAAGCAGCTTCTCAAAGAGATGAAAGACCACCACGGGCCCTCTAATCCAGCGGGTAAAAGTGTATCGAGACCTGGTGACTATAAACTGAAACTACACTGCCAGGAATGGACAAATGAAGGCAGTGTTTAACTAAGAGGGCAATTACCCGTCACAACTTCATGATAAATCAGATAAAATATGCATCGTTTCAGGCTTTTAAACCATGGCTGAAGGCTTTCCGCTATAAAAATTATAGGTCAACTCTAAGTTAAGTTATGGTATGTGCTGTATCTTGTGATATGATACTAACAACAGAATGATTGACCCCTTCTGTATCTACTTGGTTCATTTTTTGAGCGAGATGATTCAAGGTTCCCTATAATCTGAATTTCATCCTTTGTCCTGCTGTCCTACTTCCTCACCAATGATTCCTCTTGAAGACTGTCATGAACTTTACTGCCTGGTGGTGCAGACAAGCCCTGCTGCTCTCCTGCAGGCTGTTGCAGATGTCCCTTCTGTGGGCAGAGCAGGAGAGAAAATAACTTCCATTTAAGCAGGGAGAACTGGGTCTGTGAACGAAGGTCAGGTCAAGCACATTATGATTCTCTGAGAGCCATTGAGTCCTACCAGAGTCATCTTGGATCATTTAATCTAAAGACCAAGAGAGAGATCTGGTGTGAAAAGGAAACTGGATCAGTACTGAGTGGTGTGATCACAGGCCAGGGCTATGTGTCACTTGTGAGTTAAAACTTAGACTGTCAGTGAAGCTCAAATGCATCTCATCTAGTTGAGAGCAAAATTAAGGTTGTTGTGCATGGTGTTCGGAAATAGCACAGTATGTAAATGCAATTAAACCAGCATCATCAATGACACTCAGAGACTATGCCAGCAGAATAAGTCTTGGCAAAGCTGCGGCTGGCCCTGAGGCCCCCCTTCCACTTCCCTTGTGGAGCAGCTACTCCCGAGGGAATGAGATGTGAACAGCCATAAAGACTACTGTCTTTTCTCCCTCATCACTGATGTGGCTGTTAGGCTGCATCCAAGTGTGGCCCTGCAGTCAAGACCTTCCTGTGCCCACCCACCCACCATCGGGTGAGCCTGGCGTCTGGTTTCCAGCAGTGCTGCGGGATGCCCTGGAACCATGGGGGTTAGCACACTGAGGGCACATAGAGACCGCTTCAGTTCCTCAAGGTCACAACAGCCATACCCAAATTTTTCTCAGATGTTTGCCCAACGTGTCTTTAAAAGCAGTATCTACTGTCATGTTTCCTTGCTGAAGGTTAGGGCATCCCCATTTGTTCTGCCCTCAGTGAGCAGATAACACTGCTTATCCCTTCCCTGGCAACCTTGCCTGTATGCCATGACTCCTGAAAGGCTCAGCCACACTTTCCCACTGCTTCCCAGGTGATACTTGCTCCAAAACACAGCCCTTCGTTGAACATCTTGATCTAGCTACCCTTTCTCTTTCCAAAAGCTGGTGTTGGAGCTAAACCTGATTAGAATTTGAATTTGAGATACTATTTTTTCCTACTGGCTGTGCAATTGTTTGTAGAAGGTAATCTCAACTCAGCAGCTGAATTCAGCTATGTGCACCCACCTACAATTTTCTTCTGCCTTCTTTTGAAACGGTTCTGGGTAGATAAGTAAAGTGTTTCTTATGGTAAAGAAGATAGAATCATAAAATCGTAGAATCACTAAGGTTGGAAAGGACCTCTGAGATCATCAGATCCAACCGCCAACCTAACACCACCATGCCTACTAGAACACCACCATGCCTACTAGAACACCACCATGCCTACTACGACACCACCATGCCTACTAGGCATGAAATCAAAGAGTAGGGTGGTTTATTATCATTGCTAGTATTCAATTACTGTGTAGGAAAGAAAGATTTCCAAAACCACATGATTAAAAAGGATTCTATAGACATCCCAACTACTTGACAGTCAGCACAGAGAGAAGGGCAGCATGTAAAGGCAGTGATATTTTAGTAGACAACCTTACCAAAGATATAGACTGAAAAGAACTGTCCTACTTTGGAAATGTCTTTTTAGTACACAAAAAGGATGTAAGAAAAAGAGTTTAAATTAGGATGCTGTACTTGTGTTGCACTCAGTTTGGGAAACACAGTGATAGCAATTGCAAGTACTGATGAGATTAAAAAAAAAAAACACTCCAGAAAACTGGAGAAGACAGAGATATTTAGGGCCTTGATCCCAGTAGTGACAGCTGATGGGCATAAAATAGGCACAAAGGACAGACCCTTTACTGGTTAAAGCCCTCTTAGAAATTAACAATAAAAGCAGGAAATAACAAAGTGGGACTCGGTGATAATGCAAATGCATATATGTGGGGAGAAAGAAATCAGCTGAAACACTGAATAGGAGAAGGACAGTGAGAAGGCAATAATGATTAAGAAGGCATAAGGGAACCACAAGCAGTGAATTAAATATGAGCCTGCAGAGCAGTAGTAATAAAACTTACACTTTTTTAAAGAAGCCAGTATAATTTTGGACTGGAGACCCAGGCCTCTCCTACTCTAGACTGCATGGGAAGTAGTTGTGAAACAGCAGCTCCTGACTTGCAAACCTTGCTCTCTGCAATGTGCTCCTCCTTCCATTTACCCGTTTCTGGGCTCATGTGCCTATGTGCATTACCAAATATAAGTTTGCATCCCTCTGTTCAAAGGTAATGATATATTGATTTCACTTTAGGCATTTTTATTCTAATCTGTGCAAGTATAAGGACAAAGGGCCTCTCAGAAAGTTTCTTGTCTTTGGTGTCAGTCTTAATGGGGTTCTTGGGGCTGTACTAACAGGAATATGTGTAATTGTGGGATGAGCTTGATCTAGTTTGACTTCTGAAATGTGCAACACACTGAGGATGGGTAACATTGCTTTTTCTTGCTCATTGGTTATGCTCTTGTATTGCTTTCATTCTCAAACTGCAACCAGTTATACTTCAGAATTTCTAGGCAAGTTGGAAACAAGTAATAACATAATTCTAGAAAGATTTTGGCAGAGAGAAGTGAGTTTTGGAGGAGAAAACAATCACTTTGGGAATAGGTTGAAGTTGGTGACTTAAAGGCAAAAAATGTGAAATAATAAGACAAATCCTAAATTAGTTTCTTCAGTCCTTACCCCTGCAGAAAAAACACCATCAATCTCCCAGGCAGCTGTTTTAACAATGTGCACTTACAAGCATTTAGAAACCAGGTTTACTTTAATTTCAGTAGCATCAGACATCTAAGCTGTTTTTAGGAAGCTTGCTTTAAGAAAATATGTGAGCATTTGGTTCCACATTAGTTTATGTGGGAGATGATTCTCTGCAAAAAGCCTTTAGCCTGAGGAATGCTGTCCCAGATGGAGGTAAAGGGCTACAGTCTAGGAGCATCACCTTATCAGTCTGTTTTGAAGGGATGAGAAGAAAGTGTCCCATCTACTTTGATCCAAGGTTGAGTGGCGAAAACAAATAGTAAAACCTGGTGATAGGGTAAATCAAAACCTAAACCTGGCAATAGGATTTGCCCAGATTGAGTTGTTCACTTTACGTGTATGTTTGACAGTTATTCTGCATAGTATGAACAACTAAGTACATGTAATCATAGAACAGAACGGAACGGAACGGAACGGAATGGAATGGAATGGAATGGAATGGAATGGAATGATTTGGTTGGAAGGGATCTCAAAGATCATCTAGTTCCAACACCCCTGCCATGGGCAGGGACACCCTCCACTAGCCCGGGTTGCCCAAAGCCCCATCCAACCTGGCCTTGAACACTGCCAGGGATGGGGCATCCACAGCTTCTCTGGGCAACCTGTTCCAGTGCCTCACCACCCTCATGGGAAGAATTTCTTCCTAACACCTAATCTAAATCTCCCCTCTTTTAGTTTAAACCCTTTACCCCTTGTGCTGTCACTCCCTGCCCTTGTAAACAGCCCCTCTCCAGCTTTCCTGTAGGCCCCTTCAGGTACTGGAAGGCTGCATTAAGTTGTTCCTGGAGCCTTCTCTTCTCCAGGCTGAACAACCCCAACTCCCTCAGCCTGTCCTTGTAGGAAAGGTGCTCCAACCCTCTGATCAACTTTGTGGCTCAGCTCTGGACTCGCTCTAACAGACCCACATCCTTCTTGTCCTGGGGTAAAATCATGACAGCACCCCACAGCTGGATGCAGTACTCCAGGCAAGGTCTCACCAAGCAGAGTAGATGATACATAAACTTATACAATAATGTTTTATTCTGTCCTTGATTTCTGTGTGAATTTCTGCTTAACGTCAATGGGAGATCCTCTTGCTGTCTTTATCAGCCTGAGGACCATCACTAGAAAGGACTTGGTCAATCACTTCCCAGCGTCAGTCACTATTCGAATGAGCATTACTCTATCTAGAAACTGTACTCTTTCTGTCCATCTACTTTTCCCCCCTTGTTGATACATCAGCTTAATGACAGCAAATGTTGCCAGACCAGCCCTGGAGGCTCCAGCTCTTCTTTTTTAACCCAGAAAGACCACAGGCAGCAGTGATGCTGTTTGTCTCTGCTCTTCTGCTAATACATCGTGTTCCCCAGTGCCAGGGACCTGCGAGGAGCGGAAGGAATTGAATTTCTGCCTTCTCTGTATTTATGTTGCTAATGAAAGAGGCTCATGGACACATTCATTCTGGGACACAGACACCTATTTTTTGAGAAATGGGACTGAGATCACAGCTCATTTCATCGGGTAACTCATCGGTGGAGACAATTCCACTTGTGATCGAACCTCCTGGCTGCCTGCAACCTTCCTCCAGGGGTTTACTGGGAGGGAGAGGAAGTTGTGTGACAACATTCATTAATGCAAAAGCCTGTGCATAGCTCCCTGCCTGGGAAGGGGACCAGCTGTAAGCAGAAGGTGCTGAGACAGATGAGCATGCACTGCAGAGTTAACCAGCATACATACGCTGGATGTAATACATAACATACAGCCAGCGGCCTTTTGTCGAGGTCCTTCAGTCACAAAATGGCTAAGTTAGATGGCTTCTATTCGCACCCACACCAGTGTGCTGCATCAGCCATGCTAGTGGGAGGGCACTGCCGGACAGGCTAAACCCCTGAAGCCCAGTTCTCCTCCATAATAGCTAAATCCTTGCTTGGATTCTTCTTGTGGCCCATGAGCATCACCTTTGGCTTGCTTCATCACTGTGGTCCTGATGCAAATCTCCATTTCAGCTGCGTATTGGGAAAATCAAATTCTACAGGACTCACAAAGGGCTTTGGGCTTCTGCAGTGGAGGGTGCTTATAAAGGCTCTTCGTAACAGCATAGGGAAAGCTGTGGCTGTGAATCCAAAAAGCCAGTAAGCCCATTTTCTTAAAATAATATATAGAAGAAAAATTCTATGGGGACATTCCTCAAATCTTTTTCCTTCTACCTCCTAAAAAAACATGCGTTGTTCTGCTAAAAAATGTGTGTGTCAAAAATGTACATGAAAATCAAATTACTGCTGAGTATGCATGTGACTGGAGGCGAGGAGTGCTGTCCTTCACTGGAAACATGAAGACAATATTGTACCCAACATAGCAAAGCAGGCTTCTGTGAACAGCCTCTGCCAACAGCATCTAAGAGCAATCCCTTTGGAGACACATACCTGTGATAACCTAACCAGCCACTGAGTGTCATCTTTGCTCCACAAACCCAGCTGAAACAGGACTTGTACGACAGAAAGGAGAAAGGATGTTTGACCCTTAAGGAGAGCTCAGATATAACAACTGTTAGGAGCTAGGTACAATCCTCGTTATAAACTGGAGAGCTTTAATTAACTCACCTGTTTTAATAACCTCAGCCTCTGTGATCTCTAGTTTCTCTCTGATGTAAAGTAGGTATTGGAACGTAGAGATCACATAGCTTGCTTCTAGAGAAGGGGGAGTCTAAACTTCTCTGTGCTGTTGACTCCGCTGATATCAGCCATGATAAACTGGGGATGGATTTGATCCAGTGACTCACAGGGCTGTGCTAAGGGGCACCGAAATGATGCTTTTATGTCTTCCTCTTCACAGTGGCTGGATCCCACAATGCAGTGATTGTTCTGTTTCCTCTCTCATTAACTGATTGCAGTATATAGTTCTCCTGATTGGCCTGTGTCTCTTTTGTATTGGAATAGGTCGCCTGAGTCTTACATGGGCCACTCAACACTGGTCGAGGTCTTCTGTCTAGGTATCAAATGCTGCGTCATTTGAACAAAGACTCTCTACTCAATGACCGTAACTCTCATAATGAACTCAGCCTCCTTCTCACCTCTTGCTGGATGGACTTTTGAGGGCCTCCAGGTCTGTTCCTACCAGGTCAGAGAATGCTGCCAAGACCTCAGGGATGTGCAGCACAGTTTATGACTTGCCAGGAGACAAGTTGTGCCAGTTCAAGTTACTCCTAGATGACTTGGGACTCTGGGCAACCTCCAGTGTGTCTCTCCCGGACTCTCTAGTTATAGTTCTACAAGGTCATGCACAGAGCCATTTCCAGCTGCTCCGAGATCTTCAAAGATATTTTTGTCTACCATTAGTCTGCTGACACACCTTTGCCTTTGCTTAGCCACATAGCTCTCAACACCTTGGTTGTCACTTCCTAATCCCTCTCCTTTACTGTCCCAAGGTAATCCTACACAGCACCTCCTCTTTGATGCTATATCAAGAGGTACAGCTGAGCACCAATGCAGTAATCAAAATGTATATATCGGTTTCTTGCTACTATATATATAAGCTGTTGGGAAGAATGAATCCCTGCTGGGACCGATCAGGAAATAATTAGACTGAAGTAGAAGAAAATTAATTTCTAGAGGATACTTTTCTTCCAAAACTGTACTATAAGGATGCAGAAAAATATGGATATTCATACAAGAGGAGGGCCCTGGATACCAGAGGAAATTCTTCCCCAAGAACTTATGATGGAAGGAGAAACAGAAGCATGGCCGTGTCTGCGGGTATATTTGCCATTTCAGTTTGATCTGTGTATCTTCTGTGCTGACTTATAAAGAGTTACCATGTAGAGACAGCAAATGAACCGTATCTGGTTTCCCCCAGCAATTTATATCCTTGGCTAATCAAAACTGTAAACTCAGAACATCCAATGGGACTGCTGTTCCGCTAGACAAAAAATATTGCTTAAATCTCAACAATGGCAGCTGAAGATACCTGAGTTATGGGGCTTTCATTTCAGCCAACTGGCCACAGACTAACTGCAAGAACATTTCTGTATCATGGTCAACTGGGACCCCCAGGTGGTATTCTGCAGAGCTGTTTGCCACCTAGTTGGCACCCAGCATATTCTGGTGCATGGACTTGTTCCTTGCAAGCTGCTGGATTTTCCATTTCAATGTATTGAATTTCATGAGGTTCCTATCAGCCCACCTAGCCTCTTGAGGTCCCTCTGAATGGAAGCAAGACCCTCTAGTGTATCAATCACTCCTTCCAATTTTGTATCACTAGAAAACTTTGAGGTTACACAGTCCAGTCATCTAGGTCAGTAATGTAGATGTCAAACAATATTTTCCCCAGTGACTGGCCTCTTTGAGCCTGGCAATCGATTGCTTGTGGCCTGCTGTGTTGCCCCTCCAGAAGATGCCAGGGTGAGTCACAGTGAGAAGAAAGCAGTGTCAGACCAGAGCTTTACAAGGAGCCAGACATTTCCACTTTGGATGCTCTGGGAAGTGCCTCTATCACGTGGGCCTCCCCAGGCCTGCACAGCAAGGATTTAAGATGTAGGTATTATCTTCTCTGGGATGAGAAAGCACGTGTTAGTCCCCTGAGTTGGAGCTGAAGAAATATACTGTTAATAAACCTGTAGTTTTCTCGTCCATCTGCCTAGAGACGATAATCTAGTGTGCTGCCATGACCTCTGTTTTTATTAAAGGTCTCTGGATATTTATCACGTCTGGTTTTTGCATTTCTCCAAAACCTGGACATAATGCTCGGTGCTATAGGAGAACAGAGAGTCAACATGATGCAATGCACAGTACTGCTTCCACTTTGTACATACAGCTTCCTCTCACATCAAGCACTTCTTGGAAGTATTTATAGTCTTTATGAATCCTTCATAAAGGTTTGGTACCTAATGAAGTATAATTAGATCTTTTTTTTAAATGCAAGATCCAGAGCAATGCCACCGATTCAACCGCTACAAGACAGAACAATCTAGTGTGGAGTTAAACACCACTTGCCTTTACATCCAAGCTATCCCTCCTGGTGCATTTTTTTCACTGCCTTTGATTACTTAAGGAATAAAGACAAAAATCCTGTCTTATTGGTAAGCCTTAACATTGGTACAGAGCTTGCAATGCTGATATTAATAAAAGGTTGCAACAGTTCAGCTATTAATATATTTTCTCTGGCAGAGCTTAGCAGAATATGATGAATTCTGAGTAGAGTATGTTATGCTAATTAGCATAAATATAGGAAAGACCTTTTCCCTTCTGAATGTAAGAATACTCAAAACGAATGCTGTAGTTAACATATGCACACAGGAACAGAAGATTATATGTATCACTGGCAACATCATCTTATTAGCTGCGAATTTACGTTTCGTACAGGGAGAGGCTCTGATGGTTAAAGGAAGGGCAGAATACTGGCAGAAGTGAAGAAGCAAGAAATGAAGCTCCTTGGATACAGTTTGTAGAGACAACCTTGGAGACTTAGACCGAAACCTGTCTGTTTCTATACAGTATATAGAACAGTGTCTTCAGGGCCTTTTGGGGGAAAAAAAACCCTGAATGACCTAGCCCACTCCACCCCATCACATTTATATTAGTTAATTAATATGGACTGCTTTTTTCCCCATTCTGATGAGAGCTGTCCTGCAAAGAAAAAGGGGAAAACCCAAACCACTGAAAGATATATTTCCCTCCAATATTCCAAATACTCACTTGTATGGAAATGGACTGCCTGTCTGAAGTATTTCCCTATATCATTCCCAAGAATACAATAACTCCATTAGAAAAAATCGTTGTGGAGGGCTTTTCTGGTTTTTTTGGTTGGTTTGTTTGTTTTATTTTTTTCCTTTTAATAGTGTCTTGAAATAGAAATGGAGAATCTTCCAAAGCTTTTGTAATCAATTGACAGAATTGGATACTGTGTATGAAATATTTCTTTTAGAAGGATAACCAGGACCATGTAACAGCTAAAATTTGCTCCTGTTGATACTGCACCAAGTTTACTGTTGGTTTCAGTGAAACTTTTGTCAGGCATCTGATGGAAAAGTCCATTAGGAATGGCAGAATTACTAGGTGGCCTTTGGGTCAGGCCTAATGAGGAGATCTTCCTAGTTACTTGAGGTTGAATGCTTATGAGCAATTTCATATATGAGAATAACAAGAGGAAGTAGAAACAAATGGACAGCAGAAGTTCATTTTTCATTCACAAACTGCCAGAAATGTCTGCTTTCTTCTTCTCAAGACTAGAAAATGGCATCAGATGCCTTATTTGAAGGACTGAGCAAATAAGGGTATGAGCAGGCTGAACTAGCAAAGTTCCCCACTGAATTCCTACAGGTTACGTGGTGTTTTTGGAGACTGATTGTTTCTATTTGACCTGTATTGTGGTGCTGCATGATAAAAAATTAATATGACACACAATATCTTCTATTATTCAGTATTACTCTGAAGATGCATCAAATGGAGTGTGTTTTCCAAACACAGGATGGTCCGTCTGCTGTTACTTATGTTCGAGTGAATTCTCTAAGGGATACATTATATGACTCAGAATCAGTTTGAAATAACACAGCCCCACTTGGTTCCTGGTAATCACATTGGGGATGCACTTTGCACCCTGCTACACACAGAACGTGTTGTCTTACTCAGATCCATCTTGGAAGCCTCTGCTTTCTTTCAAGTGCACAAAACACAGGGCTGGGTCAACAAAAGTTCAGGTTTTGGTGAGATAGCGTTTGTGGTTATGGTTCTAGACCGTGTATTTGTTTATAGTAAAAGGAATATATGTATAGCTACACTATAAGCCTAGCTGCTCCAGATTTATCCTTTCTTTTCCAGTTTAAAGGAGGAAGGAAAGGGGAGGCAGAACTGAAACCATTCAGATACAAAATGCTAGAACTTTTATTTTTGCATTAAAGTATACACACATTTACTTACAAAATGCTTCTATCACCTGTTCTTGATGCAATAAGTACAGACATTTGCATTTGATACAACATAATGTGGTAAAGGCACAAATAATCAAATTGTTGTGTATATTTAATATCTGCTTATTGACAGAAGTGCAATACCAATAATTTGCAAAAGGCTTTGGGTATTAAGACAGATAGTTCAGAGAACAGGTATTTCTCATTCTGTCCCAGCAATATTTATTGAAAGGCTCTATATAGAAACATAGATTGTGAGTGTCTTGAAGAGGGACACAGAAGTACAGCAGTTCCAAACTTATTCTGTATAATTTTGATTACCAGGACCCAACTTGTCCATAGGACCTGCAGTTCATGGATGTACTTCTTTGAGCTTTGATGTGGATGCTTGTAGTCCTAAAATTAAGTGGTCTAAGCTGCCTAACAGCTCTTTTGAATTTAATTGCTCAGAAGCACATGAGGGTTTTTTTAATAAGTTATAGAGATGTTCTGAATATTGTGCTTCTTTTTCCTTTACATTTGTTCTCTGTCAACCAGATGAAGTTAAGATTTCCTCTCTCTCACTGGTGCACTGTAAACATTGCTTAAGTGAAGACCTGGAAGTATTTAATTATTGTCATAATACGAGGCCATTATATCCCATTGATTGTAGGTAGCTGGCTCTAGGGAATGCACTGTATAAGCATCCAAAGTGCTTTCCAGATACTAATTATTGCCACAAGAATCTCATTCCCATTTGAAGGTAGGGAAATTAAGGCATGGATGCATAAGCATTGGATCTTTCAAATATGTCAACTTCCAATCTAGAAGACTGAAAATCACTGAAATCCATACTAAAGATTTCCAACTAATTGCAGCATTTTGTTCTTTCCAGGTGTGCTGGAAATCTCTCAGGGAAATACAGAGGTATTCAAAAGATTTGAATAAGGCCTTTTGGTGTGGCTAAGTCATCCTTGCCCTTAAACTTCCATCATTTCTGTTAGTGCAGAACTTATGGTGGTCCATACAGCTTAGGTGCCTAGGTGATTTCAGGGCAAATGTTGGAAACTGCAGGCAAAGTGGCTTGCTCCCTGATATTCCGTGAGCTGCTGGGGTGAGATCTGGGAATTCCAGATTCAGCCTCCCAGATCTCCTTCCCTTCCAGCTTTCAGTCTCCAGTAGCAGCAAGTCACACTTCTGGTCCACCACAGCTACCCCACAGATGGAAATGCCAAAAGGCACCTGAGATAGTAAGGAGGAGAGTGGGCTCCCCTTCAAACGCCTCACCGTGTGTTAAAATTAATGCTTTTGTAGATTCTTGGTAAGAACAAAAATATCTCGTGGTGCAGGCAGCTTCCTTTTTAGTGAACAGTGATGCCTCCAAAGAATGAGGTCTTGACAGTCTGAAAGAATTAAGTATCTTTTCAAGCAGAAAGGTCAGCTACAGGCAAAGGATCTGCAATGACAATACTTCCAAACTGCTCCGTCGATTCATCGAATTATTAATCATAGAATTATTAAGGTTTGAAGAGACCTCCAAGATCATCTAGTCCAACCGTCCCCCCACCACCTATTACCCACTAAACCATGTCCCTAAGTACCACATCCAACCTTTCCTTAAACACCCCCAGGGACGGTGACTCCACCACCTCCCTGGGCAACCCATTCCAATGCCCGACCACCCTTTCCGAGAAAATAAGAAATTTTGACTCTATCTAAAGTTCTGCAAAATAGGTAAAAAAAACCCTCCACATAATTTTATCCATATAATAGTTTTCCTGTTAACATGCTTTGAATGTGACAAAAAAAAAAGTGTTTCATCTCACTTCAGCTTGAAGCCTCATCATAACTGCAGGAGACAGAAGCTTTTGTTCTTACAGCTTTCTGGAAACCTCTACCAAAGACTTAGCGTGAGGTTTCATGATGAACCTGGATTATCACAAATGACCTTCTGCCTCGCACAGAGGATCAAGCTGGAACTGAGCGCACTTCAGTTTGGCTCCAACCTCCTACAAACCACAGTCAAAGTCTAAGCATCTGCTGCTGTGACCGTGAGAAGGCACAGCTAGATGAACAGACAAGCANAGGTCCCTCTGCAGAGCCATCCTACCCTCCGGCAGATCAACACTTCCCCCCAGTTTGGTGTTTTCTGCAAACTGACTGAGGGTGCACTCGATTCTTTCATCCAAATCAGCCACAAAGACATTAAAGAAGATAAATGATGAATTACAGGGGGCTCTTTCTCCAAGGCTACAGGTATTTAGGTTTTCTTTGACAGATGATTCTTTTAAGGGCAGACTAAAAAATTGAAGCCCAAGGTATGAGTTGACCAGCTGTAATTTGGCCTGAAAGTATGTAGTGATCTGGCAAAATGGATCCTCATCTGCAGCTCTTCCCCTTCACTCTTTTTCCTATAGTAAATCTGCCTTTGTTCAGTTATTGGCCTCTGTGCTGATCTCTGCTACGTTCAAAAGTGCCAGCAGGAACAAGGAAAAAGAAAATGCCCAGAAAGACATGGCGGATGTGATTGCCGAGCCGCTCTCCATCATCTATCAGCGGTCATGGTTGACGGGAGAGGTCCCAGATGACTGGAGGCTTGCTAATGTGACACCCATCCATAAGAAGGGTCGTAAGGAGGATCCGGGGAACTACAGGCCTGTCAGCCTGACCTCGGTGCCAGGGAAGGTGATGGAGCAGGTCATCTTGAGGACAATCACGTGCCATGTCTGTGAAAACCGGGGGATCAGGCCCAGCCAGCATGGGTTTGTGAAAGGCAAGTCCTGCCTGACCAACCTCATCTCTTTCTACGACCAGGTGACCCGCCTGGTGGATGAGGGAAAGGCTGTTGATGTAGTCTACCTAGACTTCAGCAAAGCCTTTGACACAGTCTCCCACAGCATTCTCCTGGAGAAGCTGGCGGCCCATGGTCTGGAC
>VWZZ01007667.1:253854-304861 GCA_013399095.1 Psophia crepitans | reverse complement strand
TTCTATTCTATTCTCTTCTATTTCTGTGTACACATGTGCTTCATACACAGACCTTACAAAGGTGAAGGTGATTCTTGTCTTGTGCAGGTGCTGGTTTCTGTTGTGGGTACTTAAGCATCCTAAGTGTGACTTAACTGGTTGGATGCTTCTGTGAAGTAAAAAATACCCCAAGCCTGCTAAATATTTGCCTACTGTCTGCATTGTTCTTAGCACAGGGTGAACAGACGTAACAGCTCACTGCTGCTGAAACTGGGAGTCGTGTCATATCATCTTCTTGTTTCTGTCTTCCTACTTGCTTGTTCTCACTAAGTACCTTGTGCCAGCCTTGATGCTTGTTGGAATACTCCGTGCTTTGATTTAACTCATTAAAATGTCAGCAAACTGTCCCAGAAAACCTCCTCCCCTGCCCAAACCCAAACAAACATGGTCAATTTTCTGCCTTGTTATTGAATAACACAGAGTCAGTGAATGGTTTCTGAGCTTGAGACAGATGTAGGGTAAATGGAGAACATGATAGGAGGAAGGCAGCAAAATTTCTCCCTTTTGGCAGCTGGAGCTGTTATGGTGGTTCTGGCATGTGCGAAAGAGCCTAACCTTTGATTTCGTTAATCAGATTTCAGTCCCATGTGGAGTTCAAGTGGTTAAGTTGCATTTGGTCCCTGTCGCTTTGGGCATGTGGAAATAAATGTGAATTTTAAGTATGATGTCTGTGGCTACTAAAGTAGGACCATACATATGGTCACATACAGTGTAATTGCTTCCTTGAAATTAAATGCATTTGTGTGTCCCTAGCTGTGGATCTTCAAGCTGATCAGAGGGCCTACTGCTGCATTTTATCAATCCAGCTGTAAATACTAAACTTATTCTAGATAGTAAATGTTTTCAGGATCCAGCTTGCTTTTCTCATGAATGGAGTTCTGACTCCAGATATGTGGAGATAGGAGGAAGAAAGGATTTCAAAGTGCTGTTCCCATTCAGAAACACCTAAGTCTTGAATTTAAAAATACTAATTCTGAAGATGGTCACAGCCACCTTGTATCTCATATTGAAAATATTTCATTCCTTGAATTCCAGTTCATCTATCAAGTGTACCAAGAATTCACCTCTTGAAACTGAGGACTTGTTTGATAGGCTTGTCATATTGCAGCAAATTATAGAAGTATAATAGCATAGCAGAAAGCGTTAGCATCATCCTAATCTGAACTCAAACCTGTTTTGTTTCCAGGCAAGAATAATCTAATGGAGACTCAAGCACTGAGGTCTGCTCCCAGGCAGAGTCATGTGCTTTCAACTAGCTTTGTTTGCACAAGTCCAAATGTTTCAGCTTGGATCCACCTGTTCTTTACCTTATTTTCTTCTCTGAAATTTTCCCTGCTTTTTTCCTCTTAGGTTTTGTACTCATGGGAATATCCCTCTGATGGATATTCCTTATGTTATTTTTTGTATGCTTCTGTGTTCCTCTGCCCTTTCTTCCTTGTCTTTTCTTTTTACTCTGTTCCTCTTACTCCTTCTTTCACAGGTATTTCTTAACATACAGTATGTCTTTAGCTTTAGTCCAGCTTCTGGTGGACTTGAATGGTCACAAGACAGAAATTTGCAGATGGCTTAAACGGATGTTCCCGTCAGAGTCAAAATATTTAACTCTTGAATTACTGCTAGGCATAGTGCCTCTAGAGTTGATGAATATTGTCAGAATGGTGCAGCAGGGAGCTTGTGTGGCTCCTCGACAAATTGTATTACTTTAATCTCAACCTGATGCCTTTCAGCAGAATTGAAGTATGCTGAGAATAGTTTATATTGGCTTCATTGCTGTGTTAGTCCGTAAGCCATAGTTAGTCAAGGTCTGTGCTTGTGCCAGAACAGGAGGGCTGTTTTGAACTAGTTGAAGAAATCCATCCTGAGTGCTCTTCAGCAGGGTCTGGGTGAATTTATTTTTAATGGTTAAATGCAGATTGTCACTGGGTTGGGTTTTTTTTGCCTCCATACTAAAACTGAAGATGAAATGTCAAGATACTCAGAGAAGAAATTGTGTGTGCACTGGGGCATATTATTGGAATGTAAATAATAATGATTACGCAAGCTGTTCTTCAAATGTTTTAATGTGGTGATGTTTAAATTATGGTATTTTTCATAAAGTTGTGGTTTTAATTCTTAATCCTTTATTTAATCAAGGCAGGTGTATAAATAATTAGTAATTTAGAAAGTATCCTAATAAAAATAGAAGCACATGAGTACAGTCATCACCATCTAAAAGTGCAAGAATATGACTGATTCTTCTGAATTGAATTCCTTGTAGGTGCTTATCAACTTTTAGAAAATGTACAATTCTGGAGTTCAAATACTGTAGAAAGAAATGAGTTAAATACTTGGAGTGAACTCATCTGTAGGCACAACAGGAGCTTCATGGTGTAGTAGGTGGTAAGATTCATTTATGATAAGTTTTAATGGAATTCCCCTGGAACTATATATTCCACCTACTTGAATGTATGGTAATTCAAAACATTAACAGTATGCAGCAAATGCCAAGACAAAAAAAAATTGGCAGGTCATTGTAAAACGTAGGACTAAGTATATGACTAAGCCACTGTCTGTAACTAGCTCTTAGTAGTTCTGGTTACATTGTGGTCTATATATGTTGAACTTCTGTGGTTCACTTCTTGTCTAACAGCTGTTCATGTAAACGTTTTTATTTGTCCAGAATACCGAGCCTGTGTATTTTAATTTAAAGCGTGAGATCTGCGCATAGCAGGAAGTGCTACGTACCCTTCTTGAGATGAAGTCACATTTATTGTACCTGATAACTGTGGTGATGTTTGACTAATATTTGCAAAATTACTTTTTTTGTGTCTATTTTAAAATTATAGATAGGCAGAAATTCTGGAAATTTTCTGAGTGATTCGGATGTGAGGGGGGACAAGGAGAAGAGAGTAAAGGTTGGTTTGGGCCACTTTGAACAAATTCCCTGCTATTACTGGAATTTTAGTACAGTACTCAATGTGCATACTGAGAATATTTAGTACGCTTTTTACCGATGTTTACCTGATGCAAATTATATAGTGGAAAAAAAGTGTAAAATGTGATCGCAAGTTTCTAAAGCAATAATGTCTGGTTTTGAGGGATGTACTGCTTATCTCTTCAGGATATTACATCTAACTGTGAAATAGTTTTAGATGATAGCTTTCTTCTGGTCAGTGTGACGCAACTTGTTAATTTGCAAAGTTCTTGGCAATAAGCTTAGTATCTCAGTACATGGGTTGTCAACAGAAATAAGTTGGTGTGCTCTGAAATTCGTCTTTCTGAAATATATAAAAAGGATTTCTTTTTACGGAGGTAGTAATGCATTGTCTGCAATGACATAAGAAAGTGGCATAGAAGAAGAATTCTGTTTTGCTGAGCAATAACAACATTGAAAGGAAAAGCAGTAACAGTATCTGCCAGGATGACCTAATTAATTTCATTATATATTAAGAAAAAACCCCAAGTTGTTTAAATTAGTCAATAGAGAGAACTTTTTTCACAGCTTAACTTCTCTTGACAAATCTTTATTTTGTCTATATGCAAGACTTGCTTAAGGACTTCTAAGGGAGTTCATAAAACTGACCCAGAAATGAATTTTTAGTAATATTTGAAGGGAAGCGCAAATCTTGATTCTGATTTCTTTTTCTGGAAAAAGTGAACTACTGATGAATATAAGAAGGTTGACTGGAATGTTGTCCTGTTCAGGACAGTCTGATTGATTGTGCTCTCAGCTATTAACGTCTCTCTGCAGATTGAGGGAGGCTTCTTTGGGCATTAGGAAAAAGTATAATTTTAATTTAATCCCCTTTTTAATACCAGTAACATTTAGGTTTTGGCAAAATACAGCATGTGCGTTTTAGTTACAGCAATTGAGAAAAACCTCAGTAAATAGAGTCCTGCCAGGTAGTGATCTGTTGACAGGAAATGCGCTCTGCTTTCTTCTTTATAGCTTCATTAAAATAAAGTTACAAGAATACTTTACTGAAGATATTGCAGGAACATAAAAGCATTTAAAAAAACAAACAAACCAACACCTCCCCCCCCCCAATCCTAAAGAAACTCTTGGCTAAAACTTTCTTCACTTGACAGCATGCAATTATAATTTTACATCCTAAATTGTGCTGTGATTGACAAAGAGTCATTCCAGATCATTTTGCTTTTCTTGTTTTGACGTGAGTACAAAACTGTTCAGATCCTGGGAATATTACATGGGCTACAAGTCTTGGCTCAAATTTCAGGAGCAGGTACATTTTTCTGAGAAGCTTGATAAATCAGCAGTACTGAAATATGTGATATAGATGTTAATACAGCTAATTAGATTTGTATTAATGTGTATAATATAGTAGTATTGTGAAAAGAAACTAATGTAGACTGATAGATCTTCATAGAGAGGCTTCAAATTGTTATTTTTAAGAATTTATACCACAGCACAGAGGCATACCCATCTTAGAAGGATTTCTATCGAAAATCTGCTTTATTTCCAGATACATGTTAATGTGCACTAATGGTGGTTATTACATTGCTGTGTGTGTATAGAACCATACATCATTTCCCCACTTTCAAGTTTTAATCTGCAAGCTGCTGAATATTTTGCTATGATCCAGAGAAGCATGTAAGATGCTCTGAACTGAGCACCACTTTGTTTTGCTTTACAATAATGATTAATGTGTGTAGTGGTGTAGTAGGTAACTTAATTGTCATATATCCAGCATAAGCTGGTGGAAAGAAGTTTCTTAGTTCTTATGTGGAATAGATTAAAAAGGTTGGGCTCATCTTTTCTTAACTCTCCAGGAAAATATGATGTTACTGCAGTAATGAGGAAGTGTTTCAGTTTGGTGGTGGTGGGTGTTCTTATCCAAGCACATATTAGTGTACGTATATATATTGGGGGGGTGGGATTGTAGGGGTGATAGGAGGACGTAAGAATAATCACATAGCCACACTGAGAGAAATGGCTTCTACTGTTATCCCCTGGGACTGGATGTGACCGACTAATAGACCCACATCAAGCCCCAAACCTCCATATAAAGAATATTTTAACAGATTATTTACTCCTGAGTCTAAGATCAATAGATCTAGATTTGTGTGTTTCTAACCATTCCTACTTGAATGACTAGAAAAGTTGAAGAGACTGACTTTGGTAGGATTATTAAGACTCTGGTAATTAACTTGACCAAAGTAGCAGTTTAATTGGTGTTCTTGTGCTGGTTTCTTTTGTCTTTATATCCTGTTTCTGCCCCATTTTGTAGAAGTTCTTGGTACATCAGAACATATTTAAGAGAAACAGCATGCTGTTCTTTGAGGTTCTGATTCATGTTTTATTTAACACTGCAGATGAGGAAATGCTGGTTGCCCCAATATTGTGCCCGATTTGGGAGAAATTGTCTTTGTGGTCCAATTAAAATTGAGTATGTTTTAGAGGTCAAGGTGTCTGGAGACCAGGAGGGCTGTTACGTGATCGTTATCTTTCTCTGTAAGATGAAAACAATACCAGTAATAATACCAGCTACCTATTGGTTTAAGTGTATTGCTGTCTCTAGAGGAAATATTTCCTTACTGTTATATATTAATAGAGTAAATTCAGCTGCAAGGCAAGTAGAATCAACTGCAAAGATAAAGAAACCACACCCGGGTCTGCAGTGGCTGAAATTGCTTAAGTTTTGAGCTGCTGCTGTTGTGATGTGTTCATACATAGAGCACATGCTTCCGAACACGGGATGTCTTGTTGCTGATAAACTTGCATTTCAGAATAGCTTGCTACATATGGAGGATCTTTGCATATATAGCATAAAGTAATTTGACATTTTCTGATTAAATCTTCATTAAAAGGATTATATATATTTATTTATAAGGATTATAATTTGTTTTTACTAGTGAAACCTGTTAAGTGTGATATAGAGTGCAAGAATGGAGTAGGTGCTCAGTTCTCTGCACTCTCTTGTGGCCTTGTCTTCTGCTTATTAGTAGTATATGATCTGTCACTTATAAGCTTGGTAATTTCCAACTCCGTTCTGGACCACTTACTGTCCCAAAACAAGTTGTGATGAAATTCAGCTAGTGTTAAGTAGGGCCCTGAAATACCAGGGTTTCCAGGAAGGCTTTGGATCCAGGTCTGAAAAGCACACCTTTAGGGAAGGGATCTTACTATTATGTCAGTATCTAGGTCCAGTTTTGGACAACACTGCAGAGCATTCAAGTGAAACCCTTAAAGGATGTGATCAGGATTGCTGTTCCTCAGTGAGGAACAAAAACAGTCTTCACTGAGGAAAACCATGATAAAGAGCAATTAGAATGGAGAACAGTGAGCTGTATCAGTGTCCAGTTTTGCTGAAAACTTACTGTCAGAGTATTGAAATCTAGAGTAACTTACTAAGCTATGGTGTTTTGTTAGCTCAGACATATGTGAAGTGCAGGTAAAGAACTTCAGATGCAAAATGATTCGTGTACATAGTCCCCATGGGATATGAAGGAATGCAGTTCTTGATGAAGGCAAACAACATCTTCAGACAAAAGGTCATATGCTAGTGACCTTTACTTATTGTTTATTTGCATTACAAGTGAAACATCTCGAATAAGAAGCTCTGTAGAACGTTATCTAAGACAGTGGTCCTCAGGCACATGTTGAAATGCATTTAGCACTTCTATCCACAAGGAAGTTTAAAGTCAGATGGAAATACAGTGTGGAGTTCACTTCCATAGCTGTAGAAGCTTTTGTCTGTCAAGGTCTGGTGGTTCAGGGTGTCAGGTTTCATCACTTGGCTTGTAACTCTTTACAAACCATCAGTTGCAAAATCAGAATGATTTCCATCATGAAGCAGAAGCTGCTTGTCTTTGTCTGACAGAATGTCTTAAGCTTACAATTCTGTTGTTTTCCCTGAAGGTAAAGCTGTCTTGTGTAGTTGTTGCAAATGTAGCTGCAGGGAACAAAAATAATCAAGTTTGACAGCAGCAGTGTAATAGAAGGAATTGTATTTATGTCCCACTTAAGGGACATAAAAGTAATTAGATGTCTTGAGATAACTTGTCCTTATGGGATGGATATCTTCATGAATCAGGAGGCTGAATCTCATTTAAATGTGAAAATTCTTTTGCATCCATATTATTGTGCTTTCTTTCCAAGGTTTCTGTGATTCTGTCTTACTGGGTTTTTTTCTTAGTTGTTGAATAAGGTTTTGGAGAACTGGATGAAATCTTTTCCTTTAGCGTGCCTGCAATAATAGTTTAAACATTACTCTCTTGTTTCTGTAGTGCACAGAAGAGGTGAAGGAAGTTCATCAGTTTTCTTGTGTGTAGGGCATGTTTTACGTGTCCTTGTGTTCCACGCCTTCCACTTGTGATCAGCTCCTGTTCTGTAAGATGCTTTCCTGAATAGTTCGCTAAACCCCAAACCTCATAAATAGGGAGCGAAGTGACTGTTTAACAAGAAAAGCTACTGTTTTCCTAATCCTATTATGTTCTTTGCAAAGTACATTAGGTTTCCTAACTCCTCATGTGAACCCTTTTAGTTTCTGTTTGTGCTTTACGATAAGCAGAAGAAATATCTTTGAAATAGCAAAAGAAAAAAAAATCAGGCTGTTACATGATGTCACATGCAAACCTGGTGTGTCTTTGCAGGTGTGTAGAGGAACACATTTTTATTACATAAATCTTACTTTTTGTATTTGCTATCGTAGTTATTGTGAAATGACTGCAAAATTTTAGCTTGAAACAGACACAGCATTACAGCTGATAATGTCTCTGTTCAAATTATTATAAACCAAGACTAAAAAAATTATCTAAAAAATATGCATTTCTTTATTTTCTTAACCTTTGAAGTGTGTTGGGGTCACTTTTATGCTTTTATCTTGCAGCTGTGTAGCTAAAAATGTCTTTTCAGTGCCAACTGACGTTCTCATGCAATCATTTAAATTTGAGTTTTCAGTAGGAAAAAAATCTTCAGTGTTAAATGTTGTTTACTGTAGTTGTGCCTGAAGGAGTCCTTTTCACCCCAACCCTGTGCAAATTCAGAAAATTCATGACTTGAAAAGACATGGCAACTGTAAGGGAGGAGGAAGGAGTAGAATGTTCCTTCTTCAGTTTGAGATGTAAATTTATTTAGGAGAGGCTCACATAAATAAAAAGGGAAGGAAGCCCTTTGGTGAGTGACCAAAGTGAGTGAACAGGTAAGTGACCATAGTGGGTGAGGGAGGAAAGTGAGGAGTAAAGTTAATATCAATGTCTTAAGAAGGATGTAGAGAGGGATTTGGCATAAATCTACAGACTAGGGCAGAGACAATCCAGCTCAAGCTAGAATGAACTGAGACTGCATGGTCTCTCTTTAGTGGATTTTGCCGACTGGAGATTTGAAAGGTTTTCCTCCAGGGCAAGGAAGTAGTTTCTTTCAGGGGGAAAAAATTATAAACCCCAGAATATCTTACAGTAACGTTACTGACCTGGACATTACTGATACAGATGGTTGGGTCTCTCACATGGGAAGGCTTTTAAAAGGAACTAGGCACTGCCTTTTTTCTTTGTCTCACCTGCGACCTGTCCATTTTCCTTACTTTAGGCTCCTTAGTACTGAGAGTGCCAGCTTTAGAGTTCTTCAAGAATAAATTGAGAGTGAATGATGGTTCTTTTTCACATTTCCGTTTAAAGGACAAAGGTTTGGAATAACAAAAGCTTTCTTTCTCCTAAGTATTGCCTAGACAAAATTTATTTCGTGTTACACAAACATCTAGAGCAAGTGACTAAAAATCTAATTTCTTCTTGCTCAATACTTTTCAAAGAATACTAAAATATTCTTTTTGTAGTCCTTCACTTGTTACAGAGTCTGCCAGAAATGTTTGATTAGGCCAGTGATTATAGAAAACAATATTTTAATCTGGTTTCTATATCCTGTTGAAGCAGAAGTCAGTAGGGAAATTGGTTGTTCTTTCCCTTGAGTATTTAGTTTGGCAGGAATGCTTTATGAACTTCAGTCAGATTAGAAGTAATGACTATACATTCTTTATCCTGCCTGTCCAAATTGCCATGAAAGCTAGTACAGTCTTCTGTTCCTGTCCATGGATGCACTTTTTAAAGAGATTAATGTATTTGTTAAGAATACTTAATTTTAATGAAACTAACTCAGTAGCATTGAAAATTCCTTTGAATTGCATTGAATTATTGTCCTCAAAACCTAGTAGCAAAATGTCATGACCAAATGGAGGTTTCCTTATGTGTAGAACTAGAGCCCAGCACTGTGCTGTGCAGTGGGTTACCAGAGACCAAGCTGTAGATTTAAGGAGCTGGAGGCAACAGGGGAGTTTCAGTGCAGTTAGTGACAGTTCCATCTTTGATTTCAGTGGTGCAGAGTAACTTCCTTTAAAACTCATGATGGCTATAGGGAGGTCAAGTGCTGAGCCAAGCAGATGACCTGCTGAGTTGAGGAGTGAAGAAAATCCTGGAGTTTAGCATGTGCTGGTTTAACATGTAGAGGATAGGTGTAAGGATCATCTAAAGCAAACACTGATAAATTCAGTCATAATTGTGGCAATTAGGCTTAGAATCCTCTGATGCTTTCACAGTAAAGAATAATGTGAACTATAATACAAGTTATATGGTCAAAGTATATCACAGCTAACCGTGCAGTGTTACTGTCCTAATTTTCCTTCCTTGTGGCTTCACCAGAGTTGATCATTCTGTCTCCAGTTTCAATACTTGTGCAATACTATTTTTGTCTGCTAAATAGGCCACATGCTGTCCTCCACAACAGTGGTGAAATGGACACCCACATCTTACTCCATGTGCATTGGACACCTTTTAAGGTGCAAGGCAATATACCTTGAGCTGTTAAATTTGTATTATCTACATTGTTGTTTATTTTTTCTTTACAAGGAAAGAAATTTTTTCTCACTTTGCAAAAACTGGAGAGTGCCTTAATCTGAACAAGCAAATAATGGGGTAATGTGCATACTGGGCAAACTGTCCTAGCCATATATGTTCATAAATGCATTGTTATGTATCAAACAACTATGGAAGTGTTTCACTATGTATGTCAACAGTGAAGGTACGAGGACATTGTCACTCACTCCTATTAATATAATACCTTTGAAGAATATTTAATTCTCCATCAGTGTTTATTTAATAGACTTCTGCAGCAAAAATGGATTAATATATCTCAAGTTATATGAAAGAGGAAATTCCCAGTCAAAATACCTGTCACACAGAGTTTCCGAACTTCCGTGTTTGTCTGACAGTGATTCAGTCTGCTGATGCTGACTCAGGTGTAATTCTTGGTTTTCTTTTTTTTTCATGTTCCTGGTGTCATGTAGATACTTCTGTGGACGACCCAATTCTTCTGGTAAGGGATTTTCATACTGTGACTCAGGCACAACGCAAGCAATGCAACAATTACAGGAAAATACCTGCTAGTAATACGTTGGTATTTGTTTTGTTTATTCCCTCAGCTGAGAAATCCAGATGATTTGCCAAATGTTAAGCCTTGCAAATCTTAAAGCTTCCTCTCATCTGAGAAATAGTCACTCTGAATTAAATGAAGCATGTACTTAAATGAGGAGTATTCAGAGACCTTATCTGGGTTGAGGAACAGAATGTGTAAGCTAGTGCTCATGCTGTCTGGGTGGCAATTTCTGCTGCACCTGAAAGCCATTTTATACCTGAAGCATTTCTCTTCCCGCTGCCTGCTCAGCTGCTTGCTTTGTCTGGAATGGTCTGGCCATAGAAATTGAGGACATGTCCTTGGAACTGAACAAAGCTGCCAGAGCCCCAATGTCTTTGTGATTCAAACTTCTTGGGTCTCTGTGAGATTTCTTTATGCCTGTGTTTCTCTTTCACCGCACAATAAAATGTGTCTCTTTCTGTCACTGCTGCTGGCTGATTGAAGCCTCAAGGTGTGCTGCAGTTGCTCTCAGTAGTGGCCAGCAAAGCGGCACCACTGCCACCATCCACACTGAAGAAGTTTGTCCCACATCAGGTTAGAAGTCTTATTTAGTATTTCATCAAGGAATTCCTGACCAGCTCTGTCATGTTCCTTGTGTTCTGTTCAAATCTACTTGGTTTTCTTAGTCTTATATGAAATGAATTGCACAGCTTAAAACAATGTGAGGAAAACCCTGGAGTACAACCAGAGTCATGCTCCTGTGCTGTATGTTCTTGTCATTTCAGTCAACCTCGGTTTGTAAAGCTGACTGCATACTCATGAATTCTCCTGGACTTGTTTTAGTGGAAGGCAGCAGAATTTTTTGCTCCAGTTCTGTTGATTTCTGTAGTCTAGTTCACAGACAATCTGAAGCTGTTTAAGGTAAATAAAGAAGGACAAGGTTGATTTGTATTCACATGGCTGAAAAATCCCTTCTATTACTTGTAGACCCCTTTCAGCAATTGGTTTCCAAATTAGTCTTGATGTAGGTCAAATGTTAACAAACATCACTGATAAGTACCTGAGCAAGTCAAAGTCTTTTTGGCCTTAACTGATTGTAACTCATCAGCTATTTTTTTATTATTGATGAGCCAGGCACCGAAGGGAGTCCCCATTTCTGACCCAAATTAATTCCTTCTGTTTTGATTTATTTAATGAGTTAGTTTATTTTCCCTTGCACAACAGAGCTAAAACTTCACCCCTCTAGGTTACATCTTTCTGCTCTGAATCACTGTTGGAGAGATGTCGCAGTCTGTGTCCTGGCAGATTCTGGAGCCTGTGCCATTCTGCAGCACAGGGAAGCCTGCATGACATTGCTGTCCTGGAGCTGTGTCAAACACGCCATGGATACTTTGTAATTTGAATGCTAAAACTGAGATCTGCCCAACTATTTGCAAGCAAGAGCCAAGAGGTAGAAACACAGCAAACAAAACAAAACCAGCCTTTTAAGCAGTGTCAAGAGGTTTTGCAGAATTTGCCACAGGCAAAATCTGATGGTCATTTTCCAAGATGCTTGACTTTCCTGTGAAGTCAGATATTAGAGCTCTCTGCCTTTGATTTTTCTTGGAAACAGAGGGGGAGACTTTATATATAATGGCTTCAGAAGGTTAAGAACCAAGCATTTCGCTGTCCTGGATAAACCTGGCATTGAAAATGTTTGTACAGCTGTCACCTTGGTCCCTTAAGCTATTCTCTTCTGTGGTCAGAGGGTGTTTCTCATGCATCTGTCAGATGACAGCCTGGGAAGGGACACACCTTGTGGGAAAAGATTCTTTAAGTCTCTGCCATTTTGACACTGTTCTGAGCAAAGCAATGTCCAGAAAACCTTTCTGAGACAGTTCTTTGCTGAATAAAAATTATTTTTTATCAGCATCTAAAATTCAAATGTGTAGATCAAAATTAAGTAGTAGAAAGACATTTGGTTAAAAAATGAAATAATTTTTATAAAATGCATTTAGGGATGTGTATGCTAGAAAAGAACTCAAAATTAGATCTAGATTGTCTAGACCTTTGTGCGCAGTTGCAGATACAGCGCAACCACCTTCCAGCTAGGTCGTTTATGAAAACAAATGCCTGAAAGTGGATTCTTGAGCTTTTCTTTTAAGTGATGTCAACTTCATCTGACAGCGGTAAAAATACAAATGGGTAGAGTTAAGCAGTTTGATCATTAAGAAATAAAATCAGAGCTAACCCCGAAATGGAAGGTTTTGCCCATTTATATTCTTATTCTGTTTCTCTTTCCATTCAATGTGACTTGTCAGAAAATTTATTTAGGATACTAATTGTGTACCTTTCTAGTGTTCCATTGCCCTGACCTACTTTCTTCTTGTACAACAGAAGTTAAACACAGACCTCCTCTTGCGGATTTCTGCAAATAATCTTTACACAAAGCAGTGGCTTTGAAAACAATTGAGATGCTTTGGGATAATCTTTAGTTTATGATCTACTTATTATTATCTCCTTTTACATTCCATTGTCCTGGTTTAAAACTGTTCTACAGTACCACTGTGTGGAAGTAGTAGTTTGGTAAATGGAGATGCTTGGAAATAAGTAATTTTTTTCCTCTAGTACTACTGCTGCAAATTACATGCTTCTTTCTTTAGTTCTACTTTCATATTTTTCTAGAGCATGACAAGCAAAAGAAAAATGTGAATATTCTAGGGAAATAGGTGATGAGTCTGTGTTTTCTTTTTTGTAGTTTGGGGTTTTTCTTTCTTGCCTTCTCCCCATGCTGCTTTTGAATGGTCTTTATCCATTGGCACATAAACAGGAGACAGATACACAATCATAACAGGATGCGGAGCACTTACTCTCAAGCTGATTTTGGGCACCTGAAATATTTTAATTGCAGCTAAGCAGTGGAACTTCCGATACCACCAGGAGTTTTAGGCATGGTGCATAAATTTCTACAAAAGCTGAGATCTGTGTTTTCCACTAACAAAAAAAGGAATAGATATTATGCAGCGGATTAAATGGAATCATTCTCTTAATGTGTGTTTTGGCTGTTCACTTGTAAATGTACCAGCTGTGATTTATTGGAAGTCTCATTTTGGTGTACCCTTTCAAAGAACAGTGGAAAGCCCAGATCAATGCAGTCTGTGCTGTCAACAAGCTGAGGAGTTCCACATGAGTTTTATGAAAAAGCTTAAAAACAGGGGTTGAGGGGGTTCACCTCAATCTTCTGGTTTGTGGTGATTTTTTTTTTTTTTTTGAAGCCCTTTGATTCTGCTAAAACCTGGCTTGGTAAATGATTCCATGTAAAATTCAGGATTCATCACCATTTGAAGTTTAATTTTTGGACTGTTTTACCAGGTGTGTAGCTTGCTGCCATTTATTTGAAACAAGGATCAAATTTCACTTTCTTTTTGAAGAAAGCAAAGACATTTTCTGCTATCCTGGCTGGACGAATATGTATACTTAGAACTAATTGATACAAAGGGCTCAGATGACCTTGCCATTGCCTTTTTAAGTATTTATTTTGTGTGACTTTCTGTGTGTTGGAGGGGCTAGGAAAGCAGTTTTGTCAACTGCTCTTGTCAACAAGAGTTGACAAGAGTTCTTTAGAGTCAAGGGTTATACAGATTAATCATGTAAGTACTAGCTATGCTCAAGGCAAGTAGTTAAGGAGGACTTGTACATCACTGAGTAAACTGCAGGGAAACCTTGAGCTAATAAAATGTCTCTGCTGATAGTGAGTAGCACTACATCACTAAGTCTGGTTCAGGAGTCCTTAATAGTCTCCTATTTTTAGTCCTTGACGGAGGGGTGTGTCCATCGTCACACTGATGACTAAACCTTTTGGAGTGCTTTGTGGGGCTATAAATACAGAGTGCACTATTCTGGTTGCAGTACCTGTGAAATGAATCTTAGAGAGAGTGAGAGAGAAGTTCTCTGCTAGTAAGAGTGGTATTCTTGTCTGACACCTGTTTTAAGGTTGCCAACACAGTGCATGCGCTGTACTACTGAACTGCATTTATGGGCACTTCATTGCTGTAGAGGCAACCCACGGCTATTTTGATTTTTAAATTGTTACTTCTAATGCAAATGTTCTGCAGAGAGAGTTTCAAAAGGACTTCAGCACAATCTGGAAGCAGAGTGCTTCCAACCATCTTTTATCTCAAACAGAACAGACCTGCAATGAAGAACATTACCGTTCTTTGCACTGTACATTGTGTATGGTCTTAATTGCTACAAAATACAGATGACTGTTTACAGGCTTGTAGAATGTAGATCGGTACCGTAAACAAGTCTTTTTTAGATGGTGGAGTGTCCCTGAAGATGTAAAAGTGTTAGGCAAGCAGCATAGATCAGTTAACCTAGATAGATAAATTAACCTAGTTAACCAGAGCAGGGGTAGCCCTCCATAGCTATTGCAGGTATTTTTTTCAGGATACTCTATTTTTTCAGTTTAGTTGGAGTAGCTACAAGGGGAAAAAACCAGAAGTAGACATGTCTCTTACTTGCTGTCATCTTGTAGTAGTCCTACCTCCCCGCCCACCCCTTAAATTTAGCCCATCTGTATTTGTATTCTTAATCTTTTACTAGATTGACCACTTCTGTGGGCAGAGTCAAGCAAAAGGCACGGTCCAGATAACTGGCCTACAGGGCTGTTTTATCTTGCTGCTCTCTTTAATGAGGTTCAATCTTCTTATAGGGTGAACACTGCGTGGCTGTTCTGTGAGCTCTGACAGGCTAAATATGCTTAACGTTGCCAAAGAGAACATAGGAAAATGTTCTCTTTGTAGATGTTAAGCCTTGCTCTGATGCTTTCAACTTTGTGAAGGAATTTCTAAAAGCTCCCAACATGGATCCGTGTGAGCAACTTCTAAATTCAAGGCATGTGTACCCATCTGCTGCTTCGAACAGATTGTGTATACCTTTGAGAGGCTCTGGATCCTGAAATAGAAAAAGAAACAGAAAAAAAGTTCATATTTTTGACTTGGTCACTGTGCTGTGTTGGGTTCTTTTTGGCAGTGTTGAATAGCAGGAACTATATCAACTGCAAGATGGGAGAATCTGTCTTTTGAGACAGAGGTTATGTCTCTGTGTTCTGGGGACTGACATGTGGATTTGACAGTTATCCTTAAAGGAATCTGAACTATGGGACATTTGTGGAAAGAGCCAAGGGACTGGTGGGAACAGCGTTTTGGCAAGTGCAGCTGCAAAAACATGAATCTGTTTCTCCCTAAAGATTTGGAGGAAAATATCGGTGTTTCCTTTTGCAGCAAATCTTGGGGTGTGTAAATGGATGAGAAGAAAGACAAGGGAGCCTTCACCCTGCCCAACAGTATTTCTGAAGGCAGTTTGTTAAAGCTTGTGAGTCATACTAAGTTATCACAGATTTTTTTTTTTTTCCTTCATTTCCATTCTGACAGCTTAAGTCTGGGTGGGAGAACTTTTCTTTCTGGCTCCCACCCTTTTTCGTGTTCTGCGGTAGCTGAAACAAAACATTTGCAACTCTTAACTTTCTTAATACGTGAAAGAAAGACTTCCCCTGTCATCTCTGCTGAATGCCTGTGCTTCAGGATTCCAAGAAGAGTTATTTCTGTGCAACCATTAGCTTTAACGTTCATGGTGCCACCTCTTCCTTGTATCTCTTTGTGGAGATAGCTTTTGTGATAATGTAGCTGCTTTCAGTCTTGGTCTGTTCATATTTTGATAGCAAAGTACTATAACACGTATGTACAGTAAAGAAGGGATGGAAACTAGTGCTACCTGAAGAGGTGGGAGGGGAATGGGACAGGATGACATGGACACACATGGGGATGGGATGGGACGAAACCCAAACTTTCAGAGAAAGGAATAACTCTACTCGATTGCCATAGGTTCTCCTTTTTGTCACTTTGGCCCTAAACCTTTGAGTAACAAAATAAAAGCAGTTTTTAGTTCTCCTCATCCATTCCAAGATGAGAGCGGAACATGAAAAACACAAGTGCATTTTTAAATTCTAGTTTTCTGAGGTAAAGTGCCAGTGTCACTGACCACATTCAACAACACTATTAGCTGGAGCAACAGAGGTAAAAGCAAAATAAAAAGGAAGCATTATGCCTTTTTCCCCTCAGACCACACAATTATTGAAATGGTCAGTTTGGGGGATTTTAAAGCTAGGAATTAAAAAAAATGATTGGAGTGTTGGTAACTTTCCATAATACCAAAGTCACTGGGGCTGGTTTGTCAGTGAGTAAGATGGAGCCTGTCATTTTCAGAGGTCTAGTAAGAGTGTGGGGGTGAGCTGGTGGTTTTCTGCTGAGAATATCGTCTTTCACAAAACCAAACATGTAATCTAGCAAGTTTAGTACTTTCTGATCAGGTGAGGCTGTGGACTTTGGCAGCAGAGATCACCAGGTTTGTTATAAAATGGGGTAATTTGTACCTCATACCTCTAGAATCCTTCCAGTGCCCAGAGTCTTCTCAATGAACTAAATTAAATGACTTGTGCTCCCTGTTACAGTGGAGGATCTGTAGAGTGAAACAGCATTTAATGCCCATTACTTAGGACAACAATATGACCTAGTTTATGCCTTCAGTGTAATAATATTAACTTTTCCTAGGACAGGTAGAGTTGTTATTTCATGAGCTACTGACTGGGGTGGCAGACCTGCCCTAACACTTAAGTCTTGTTCTCACCTCAGATCAGCAACTATTCACATGTGTTGCAGGAACTGTTTGTGTAGTGTTGCTCTATACTGGACTGTTGAAAGCACCACAAAAAGTATGTATATAAAGTATGTGTGTATGGTTTTCTTTATTTTTTTTGGTGGTTTTTAAACTCTGCTTTTGCTGATCCCCGTTACAGCGTAGCTCTATGAATAGTTCTTCTGGTACAAGTGACAAGTTCTGTCCACCGCTGCACATGAGTGCAACAGCTGCTTAAACTGACTCCGCTGCTCATGTGTCATCAAACCGTGAGGCCTTTACTGAGGTCCATGGTATTGTTTCAGTTTCTATTTTTCACAGATTCTCACTGTATCTTTAGTTACTTGAAAACTATCTCCAGAGCTGCTGGAAAACATCTGGAAATCATGGTAACTATGCCCATCACAGCATCCTACTGTACTGGACTGAATTTGAAAAGTCCTTTCTGTATTTTGAAAGCAGAGCTTTGAGCTCTACTGTTTGAAGAGGAATATCCTGTCTGTCAGAATAATGCAGATTAAAATGTGCTAGAAGGAAAACTTGCAATACCTCAGATAAGGTATAAATTAAGAAGTAGAACCAACTATTTGGAATCTGACATGACAGAAAACATTCTTATATATGAACATTTTTCATATTGTTATGAAAAGTGGGGTCAACATATTAGGTAAAATGACACATTAGTGTACAAGGTGTGCTCGTGACAATCTGCAGTCTTTGAGTGTTTGGTGGTTTTGTTGGTTTTCAAATTGTTGGTCTTTAAATGCTGGGTAAACATTTAAGAGAATTAAGTCACCCATCAGAGTGACTTTTGGGAAGAGCTCAACTGTTTGTAGTGAATACCATTCCATTTCTTGTATCATTTGGTGTGTTGCAGCTGTGTTATGTTATCAGGGAGGGACAGTTCCTGTTGGGGATAGCAAGGTCTTTTATTATAACAGGGTGAGAGCAAATTGACAGAGGCTGGGCTAACCCTTGTTCTGAAGTACCCTCTAGAAGGCCACCTTGGAAATGCTAACAGAGGCTTAACTGTTTTTTATCTACAGATTAATCTTTCTAACATCCTCTTATAGGAAAGGAAGTTGTTTGGGGATTTCAGATTAACTCAGTTTTTGTATGCCACAATTTATTTCACCCTGGTGTTTTTCATACACAGATATTGTCTACTCACTGTGCTTCCTAGCTAATCTCTCCCTGCTGGCCTGACAGAGTGCAGATCCATAAAACATGAATCTCATTAGCAGGAGAAGCTCTAGTTAGAAAATGTGGATTAAGTTGTACTCTTCCAAAGGTATGAATTGGGTAGGAGTACATGGGCTGAAGCTGTTATTGTTGCAGTGTTGAGCCAGACATACTGACTGCAGAACTCGAGCTACAGTTTCTGCTTAATACTACACTCGAGTTTCCTGTTGAGCCTGGATGATGAACACTCTTATCTCCCCTATGATCCTATTGTTATCTCAGCATTTGTGTAGGCAGCCTTCCCTGCGTGGAAGATAGGGAGGTAAGAATACAAAATAGCCCTAGGAGCACAAGAAAATACCTTTTGTTTTCAGAGTATCCAAATGCCATGGCATCTCTTCTTTTCAAGTGAATTTTCTATTTCAGGAGCACTATGAAGAGGCTTAATGGCTTTCTGCTTGTTCTCTGTTGTACAGTCATATAGTTCTTCCCTTCCTGTCTTTTCCCCTGGCATTAGAGAATAGCTTCTTGCTGTTTGCGGAGGTACTAATCAGTGGGTTACATTAGCACAGCATTTCTTTATATATAGTGAGAACATTTCACGATGTGCATTCTGTTTCACCACGCAGAGTGCATCATAGAGTGTCTGTCTGTTTAAAATGCAATTAAGGACTACAAAGCCTGATAGATCAACTGCCTGGGGAAACAAAAGTTTACTTTGTTAGGAAGCAAAGAGAGAACATTAGGAATGGTGTGTTCAAAGTGAGGGGTTTTTTTTATTTCTTTAAAGAAGAAATAAGTAAACTTGAAGTACAGCTGAACGCCTGCCTAGCAGAAGAAAACAGTTCTGTGAACTGTTTGATCATTTGGAATGCTATTAGCCACTGTTGGGGTATTGTCTTAATCTCCAGCACTTTAGTAGTGTTTAGGCCATAAACATGCACAAATTGATCCTGGTACTTTAAAAACTGTAGTTTAACATTTTAAAAGATCACTGTTTCCCTGTTAGATTGACCAGAATTACTCACCCTTCATTTTGTGGTATGTTTACATTTTCACTGGAATAACCTTTACCATTCTTATTCACTCTCTTTCCCTCCCTCCCTTTCTCCATCCCTCCCCTGAAAGAAATTGCTCGCATGTACTTTACGGTTCCAATACCCTCATCCTTCCACAAGAAATTGTGTGTGGGTTTTTTTTTCCATAACAGGCTTTATATACTTAATTATGGTAATAAGAAATAATGTAGCAAAAATTCTTGGGTTTATGACTCTGTGAGACTATCACCCATTTTCTGTGAAGATTAGGGGAATGGAAAATCCAATTCTGATTTCTGGAGTCTGCCCTGTGTTAATGTTGACAATTTTACGACTCATACTGCATTTGTTTCTTAAAAGAAAAAAAGTTTTCTTTGAGAGAGGGTGATAACTGGCACAAAAGATTCTTGGCAATGCTTGAGGAGCTCTCGTTGCAAGGCTTTGATTAAATGCTTAGAGAAGAAAAAAGGTATTACCACTGAACCATTAATATATCACCATTTTCAGATGTTTTAAATGGAAGATTGTCTTGTAGTTCAGTGATCTTGATTATAATGATAGGAAGCAGATCTGAGATGCTAATTTTATTAGAAACTGAATAAGCAACTATCATCAGCTTCAAATGCTTTTGGTCATATATTAGGTGTTTTTAATGAGTGATAGCTGGGACAAAACTTCTAAGTTCATTTTCTGACTACAGGTTACTTTAATGATCTCTGTACAGACAGAGAATCAAATCTATGAAACTTTTTTTCTACAAACTACTTGTTCCAGCAGACATTTTTAAAGTACCTTTTAACTTCCTTCATAAATTGCCTTTCTGCCTGATTAATTTCCTCAATTGAAATAGCCATGTATTTTGTGAGCATTATTGTATTTTCCTTGTGGAGTCACTCACCTAACTATGCTAATTTTATTTGTTTAGGGCAGTCACACAATGAGGAATGATGAACAATATTTAAAAAGGAAGCATTCTGGACAGATTTTAGCTTTGATTTAACTGCATTAACTTACCTTTACTTGTCCTGTATATTTGATGGCTTGGTGCGTGATCTCCTATGCAATCTGTACTTAGTTTTAGCTACCAACATCTTCAACTGATTTTCCAAAGTTTGAAGAAATATGATACCAAAGAAAAAAGAAAACAAAAAGTTATAGTTGTGGATGAATAAAGAAGGTATGATTTTGGAAGGTCATTAATTTATTTGAAACAGGAATTGTCCCTAGGTATGTTTAAACTGCTCTTCATTACTTTTATTTCTATTGCTTCATTACTTGTCTTATTTACTTCATTACTTATTTCTATTAGCTTAAAAAGCATCTTGAATTAGTTATGAAACCTGTTCTTTAAGAAAAGTCTTTGTATTTAGCTTTCAGCTCTCAAAGTATTTCTAGCAATTGTGCTAATGGTTTTGCAGAATAAAATATCTTAGAGCAATACTTCCCTTAAAGTAGCTAAACCTCTGTCATATTGGACAGCCCCAGGTACTATGTAACATAGCAGGATATGGACAAGGCCATATTGAAATGCAGAATAGCTGGGGAGAAAACATGTCTTTACTGCAGAGCTGAGAGCACGTGATTAATGAGCTGACAGATTTGCCAGAGCTGAGCTCTGCCAGCCACCCTTCTCATTCCCACTGTAGGTTAACGTTTTCATTCGCTCCATTTTATTGGCACGCATAAAACACCTAAGCACGGTGCCATCACACCCCTCCTACTATACTAGGATTGTTTCTACCACAAATTACAGGGTCACGACTGACCAAGAAGGGCAGGGCTTGGTCTTTTGTACCTTTTTATGGCATTGCAAATAGCTATGCAATCATCCTGGGGTAACAGTGCAAGAATACAAATTACAGACTAACCCAGTCTGCTGGTGTCTCAATGCAAGCGCTTGTTTGTCAGCTTCACTCTGCTAGTTGCTTCACAAAAGGCATTAGGACAAGAAAAAATGGCCTCAAGTTGCACCCAGGGAGATTTAGCCTGGATGTTAGGGAAAATTTCTTTGCCAAAAGGGCTGCCCAGGGAAGTGGTTGAGTCACCATCCCTGGAGATATTTAAAACACTGTAGATGAGGTACTTAGGGACATGGTTTAGTGATGGGTTTGGCAGTGCTAGGTTAATGGTTGGACCTAATGATCTTAAAGGTGTAAAGGTCTTTTCCAACCAAAACGATTCTGTGATTGTATAATAAGTGTCAAAGAGGTCTTCTGTGATGTAAGGTGCATTTAGCAGGTTGATGTTACCAGTGACATGAACCATTGGTATTGCATTGGTGTACAGCAGTTCTAAGACAGTAGAAAGTTGCTTCTCCAATTTGAACTGCAGATGACTATGGGGAAGCGGACAGTAGTTAATGGAAGTGAAATTTAGTCAGAAGAATCATCCGTTCCCAGAAAATGCCAGCAAAGCCATGTCTCTGCTTTCTAAATCCAGTGCAGGTGCAGTAGCAGCTCTTATGTTGAGGTCCTTGAGTAGTTAGAGGTGGGAAGGAGAGGACTGCAGATCTGAAAGTTCGTGTAGGTGATGAGGTCTGCTTGGGAAGGGTAGGAGATTTAAAAAAAAAAAAGTCTGACTCAAAATGCTAGATACAGTACCAACCTTAAAGGAAACTGCTTTCTCAGATGGTATTAGTAGTCATTGCCTTCTGATATTTGGTGTAATAATGACTGTATATCTCTATATAATCATTAACAGTGTAAGTTGTATAGGAGGGTCAAAATTCACTCTCTTGCCATAAGGTTAGCTGGAGTGAGAAGGTGTTCTTTTCTGTGCCCCAAGGTTAAAACAGAAGGCCTGATTTTTCTTGAAGCCCTTGGGAAAATCGGAAGTCTGTGCATGAAGGTCAGGTAGAGTAACTAGCACCAGTTTGATTCCCCCTGTGAACAGTGGAATGCTCTAGCTCAAAGATGCTGTGTGGTGACACTCATTTTGAAGGCCTGAAGCATGGTAGCCCAAACAGTCACTTGAAAAGAAAAAGTGTTGGTTTGGAACAAACCAGAAGCATTTCAAATGACTCTGCTTTGAATCTCCTGGTGAGTTCCATCTCCTGTCGTAAGACTGCGAGCTGTTACAATATGTGCTATTTATTTTTAGAAATAATACAGCACAAAGGTTTAAAGCATTAAAACTTTCTTACATGGGTTTAAGTTCTGTGTAGAAAAAAGTTCTCTCTTCCTGTATGTGAATAAAACTTTGATTGCAAGAACAGGCAAATAGCTGGTGTTTGGAGGTTGGGCATTGAGCGTGGGGTTACTTCTGGTTTCCTTTAGCTGTATGTTAGAAATGCACGTTGTCTTTTCAGCTGCATATTTGGATCTTCTGTACTGTAATGGACTTGAACACACAGAATAATGGAATTTTTCCCATTTCTCATGCAAACTGAAGCCTTGGAAGTTTGAAAGCGCAACTCTTGCTCTGTAAAGTATCAGAGCATGAAACACTATCCAAACAAGTTAGAAAGGAATTGATATTAACTGGAAGTTGCAGTTAGAAGCTACGAAGTCAATCCTGTATTCAAAATCTCCAAGAATTGGAGAGGGAGAGAAAATGATAGATAAATTAAATATTAAATTAAACATTAAATTAATTAAACATTCTCTCTATAAATTGAGAAAAAAGCAGCCATTTATAGCTAGCATTTTGCAAAATAGTTTAAATCTTCCATCTGTTGTCTTCTCAAAGGTATAAAAATCAATCTGTTAACTTTTAAAGCTGTGCGTACAATAATCATCTAGATCAGAGGCTTATGTTGTCTTTTGTTTGTGTAGAGTTTCTGGCGGGGTGCGTGTGGAGAAAGTTGTTGGGGTTGCTTAGAAGCGCACTTAATTAGAAGCGCACTTAATTTTCATATGCTCTATGCTGTTCTTTCCAGTTTATGTATCAACTTGTTTAAAAACTGTTTTATTTATTCTTTTTGTAAGGAGCCAGCATCAGTTTCACCAAACTTGTCAGTGGATCAGCATTCTACTTTGAACCTCCAACTCAGTTTCAGTCACACCTAATTCTGAGATGGTTTCTGCTGTGATACTTTGGGAGTGTTCCAGTTTCTTGAAATTATAATTCTGAGTCAACAATAAATATTTCATTTGTTTGATCGGGGGGGATAGGGAACAAAAAATCCCTACAGAAGTGTAGGAGACAGCAAGCTGAGAGATGCAGTGATTTATAGCCTTACTAGAACAAAATTATGTGAGGCTGCATGGCCTTTAGTAATATCTGATGTATTGCCTCAACTGTGGCATCATTAGCTCTTAGATCTCTCGGTCTCTATTTTCTCTGTAAAATATATGGCTGTATTGTCTGCAGCTCTCTTAGTCCATTCTGGTTGTGGACTTAGATGCAGCCAAACACTTTAGCAAGATTTCACCAATCACTACAATGGGAAATGGCCTATTTTAGCTTGTAGCTGAGTTATTTCTGAGAACAACCATTCTTCTTTAAAATACAGGTTTTAAGTCTTGTAACTATTCTCAGATACTGGTTTTCGTAGAAATCTTTGTGGGCCTATACAAATGTTAGTTCAAACTCTAAGTAACTTCTCTATTTTTTGAGAACTGAAGATTTGTGGCAAGACTAGCTTTTTTAGGAGCAAATGTACATCTTAAAATCAGCTATTTGGCTGCTGTGTGAGAATTGAGCTGGCCCAAGCTGATCTGGGTGAGGTGTGTCCTGTGTTTGATCCCTTCTGCCCAAGTTCTTTGGATGTTTACAGCTATTGCAGGATTTTAGTACTTAGTTTTGTTTCTGTTGGCTGCCTGTGCCTTCATAATAGCATGTGTCCCCATACAACTTTTCAGGACTGTAAGTGGTCCACTCAGAGGTGAAAATCTGAGGGGAAACAGCTGATCTCATGAATATCTAGTCCTCTTCTGATACAGTTATGATCTTGCATCAGTTTTCACCTGTTTACTTCCAGTTTTGCCTATGTGAAAGAGGTTCTCTTGTGGTGTGCTGAGATTTTGAAAAGAAAAATGTAACAATGCTAATTAAGACTTTTCTTTCAAAAAATGTTTCTAATTAAGGGAAGAAACACAATGATTTGTTGGTTTCATTACCTTCAATTTATCACCATAAGTTAAATCGCTAGTATACAGCAGCTTGCTGTATCGATAACGGCCTCAGAGGCTTGAATAGTGTTGATGATAGGCAGTAAGGGAAGAATGCTGCAGTCTCTAACAAGCAACCGTGTGAGCTTTTTGTGAGTGACTAGTAGAAGGTACTGCTTTCCAATTGAAAAACTAAGAAGGTCCTAATAACTGCAGTCATTAGCAGTGCTGAGGAACTTCTTGAAAAATGACAGGTATTTAAATCAAGACATCTTGAGGAGCTATTAATATGGACTATTATTTTCTAACTTCATTTGCATTTTCTGATGAAATTATAGCAGGCGACAAAAGTAATTATCACTAAAATGATGGCATAGTTGCAGGGTTTAACAACTGCTCTGTTTCTTTCTGCAGTCCAAGTTCTTGACTAGCTCTGTTAGCACAGCACTTCATGATTCCGTTGGTTTCTGGTTTGGTACACACGCAGAACTATCAGCACACAATAGCTCATTCAGTGTCTCCCACGGCCTTGTTCCAGTAACTGATGTAGCTGCCATGCATAATGCAGGGCAACCGTGTGCCACACCGTGCTGGGGACTTTTACTCAGTGAAATTTAATAGCATGCATGAGCCACTCAAAGCCATTTGCTTGTCGGTATTTTCAATTGGTAGCTCAGAACCCTTTGGTAAAACAAGAACCTGGTTTACTAGAGACCAGCTGTGTAGCATTGATGCTTACTGAATAATATTCTATTAGGACTTCTTAACCTTTATGTTTTCAAAGAGAGATGCATCCCTGTCACAGTATGGGGAAATCTCTCTGCATGAACCTTATTGATGCTGTTTGATTCCTGAAGTTGGTACATTATCAAATGTTACAGGGTATGTGGAAACTATCATCTCCTGTACCAGAACTGTTCTGCCTGTCTCTGAAACGTGGAGCAGCAGATAGCAAGGATGCTTTGTCGATGTCTGTTTGAAGGGGATGACTTTCTGCTGGTGAGTTAAATGAAATGAGAAGACCATGTCTTCTCCAGTATCTCTGGGGTGTTAAGGTGTGATGTTTTTCTTGATCTAAATATTTCCTATACTTTTATGAAAGATCATGTTTTTCTTTCTTTTTTAAAGATTGGATTTTGCTAATAGTAGGTTTCTACTGTATCTGTAGGAAATATTTTTTAGCCAAAATATCCATAAAATGTAACTCTACAAAGAAGTGCACAAAACAGCTGAGAAACTGAAGGAAACTGGTAGAGTTCTTTTAGCTGAGGTCATCGTTCTAGCAGGGGCAGCAAGGCAGGGGATCCAAATCTGAAGATGCCTGCGTTCCAGAGACAGTTTCTGTACACTGTCAGACTTGGGAAGTTCAGGTCTGAATGACTAAATAGGCTCAAATAAGCAGTTAGATGAGTGATTGCAATCAGAACCATGATAGTTACCAAATTAGCCCTGTTTGGGGGGGAGGGGGGGAGTTATGTTTCATGACTGGTGCTCTCAGGCCCCACAAATGGAATATGACTGTAAATGCAAGTTCAAACTTTGTCAATCAGCCCAGTCCCTGGAGAGAAACAGGAGGGCACTGTGGACCATTTATACTCCATCCATCATCTGCTCAAGAGATAAAGCTGGAAAAGGAATTGTAGGCAACTGTTGGCTGCATGGGGGAACCTTTACAAAAGGAGTTCCACTTGTCCCCCTCTCTGAGCCCTTACTTTGAAGCTGACAAGCTTTATGCTACTTCTAGACTGCAAAATATGTAATGTATCCTGTGCTGAGCTTGTCCCAATGCACCGGATGACTTTTTATTGTTATTCTCGTAACAGCCATGCTTTAAGAAACCTCAGGAAGAAATGTTTTCTTATCTATCATAAAATTCAACCCTTTATAATAGCTATCAAAACTCTTAATCCTTCCATGAAACAGGCAAGAACTGTGGTTTCCATTTAAGAAAAAAGGCAGTTTGCCCAAAAGTAATGGAGGGAAGCAGTAGATTCAGTAGTAGAGTACACCCACCAAGAGTGCTTTCTTGCTAGGCCCTATAAACTTCTTTTAAAACATTTATTTTCTGCATCTTTTTAAGTCTTGGCATACTTGTATTTTTTATGTAAATCAGATTTTTCGCCTTCCTAACTTGAAGGCTATGGGATTGTTTCCAAACAGTCTGATGCTTTAAGGGTCAGGAGCCTTATAAAGAACAAACAAGAGACTAAATTTTGCTTTTGCTTATACTGGGTTTACGCCAGAATAACTCAACTGATGTTACTCAAGTTAGTTACCCTTGTGCAAATCCAGCATAAGAGAATAAACTGAACTCTTCTCTTGCTGCAAGGAGGACAAAAAATAAGAAATGTCTTTCTGTCAGGTGACTTTTCTTTTGTTAAGCTAGACAACAATGAAACTGCTCTTACCTGCTGCTGCTTTTGCTCTGCGTTTAACTATAGTTGTCAGTTTGTGTTGGTGTTCCTTGTGAATACCAACACCTCAGAGTTTAGGGAAACACTTTAGACAAGGGGATTGGAGTGGCTGAGATTCTTCTGCATTGTGTGAAAATGTCCTTAATGAACAAAATGGATAAATCCACTTAGTCACATAATCTTTGACAATCACTTCCTTCCTGTTTTCTCTGACAGCATGATCCTGAATGGAGGAGACCCAGCAAGTGTATCTTCATTCTGGTGCTTTGTCTAGGACTTTAAGCAGTGATTTGTCTCATGGTGCAAGTACTTCCAGGTTGTGACTGGTCATAGGCTAATGTTCCCAATTTTGTAATGACCCCTTGAAGCAGGGTCCCAGTTCACAGCCCACTGTAGCTGCTATACCACAATGCATGAGTGTAGCTTCTGCTGCCGCTCTATTTCTACAATAGAATCTGGGTGTGAACAAATAGAATTAAGTTGTAGAGCTGTGAAGCAAATAAACGTCTTGCTGTAGGAGAGGTACTTTAGTCATATGAATCTCTTTTTATTCTGCAATTGTGAGCCATTTTGAAGTGCATTGCTAGGGAAATTAGTATCAGAAAAATTAGGTTGGTAGAGAGGTCAAGTCCAGCCTCCCACTTGAAGCAGGGCCAACCTCAAGTATCTAGGATGCGGGGGAAAATCCATTGCTTTTTCCATTCCTGCGTTGTGGGGGAGAAAAGCACACATAAACTTTGATGTTTTGTTAGAACGATGACATCAGCTTTTACCATGTTTTTCCCCTGTAGCATTTTATCTCACATTCAAACTCTGTTACTTTTCCTGACAAAGAACATCAAAGACGATGTTCTATCCAGATTGCAGTAACTTTTTCAGCAGTATCAGAAACTGTTAGTGAGAGGGACTATTGGACTGAGGACTTCTACATTTTGTTTCCCATGTCCTCAAGCCAGCATGCTTGTTTGAGAAAACATGAATTTTAATTATGTAAAGAATAAAAGTACCAGAATCAAAGGAAGTTCAAATTTAAATATATAAGTAGCAGAAGTTGTAGAAAACTTTAAAAATTACACTGTAGTGTCCTGTACGCTTGAACAACACCCCTTGGCATTTTTCTGTTTAGCAGCTCTATAAAAGTGATTTAGAAAACACATACTACATATCAACAGCCATTAGGTGTTCAAGCTGACAACATACATTTACATAGGTTAATAGCTCTTAAGCTATTTCAGTACACTGGTTCTGGAATGAACTTTCTAATAATTGTACAACTGCCTGGGCAGCTGGAAAACTTGTCTGGTATGTTTAGGCTAACAGTGGGGTATGTCTAAGAAGCGCAGCTACAGAAACTTGTCATTTCAAACTTTTAGTTGGATCACGAGCAGATTTAAAAGTTCAGACCTGTTTAATGTCAGAGTTATCCTAGCACATAAGCCAGCCAGCCCTCCCAAAGACATCCTCAATCAAACAGCATCAGCAAGAAACAGCAAACCCAGTAATTTTTGCTGAAGGTGCTTCATGGTCTTGGAAGAGAAACTAAAGCTCATGTGACAGGTCTTTTCTGCAGTAATGAGCTTGTCTACTACCACAGGCTGAGCACGCCCATTTATTAAGATGAAACGTGTGTGTATGTGCAAAGAGATCTTGTCATTATGCAACAAGAGGTCCTTAACTTTGGCCGTATTCAACCTGAATAATAAAAGCTGGCTGTCGTTAACCTTACTGGCCCTGCTCCCTAAAATGATTTCTATCTAAAGCTGAAAAACTCACATCAGTAGGCAGTAGTATCAAGGCAGGAGCAAGGTTGTGGGTGTTGAGAACAGATGCAGCCTGCAAAAATATTTTAATAATGTTTTTAATTTTGCATGGGAGCTGGCTACATACTTGGACTGTATCTTGGGAGCAAAGAGGGGAGCCCCAGGCTCCCACCCACACTTGTTTATCATAAAACCCTTTGACACTCTCCCTGTAACGTGGAGGGGGAAAAAAGAGTATTTTCTGTGGGGCTGAGGCGGAACTCTAAGCAGCTGCTCAAAGTAGTGATGCAGGTGTGAGGCCTGCTAAGCCTCAAAGAATATTTTTTGCCACATCAACAATGTGGCTCTATCTGTACAGATTATCAAACAGTGAAGAGAGAGAAGGGGAAGGCTGTTTTCACAGTCTTCAAGAACTTGCTTAAACGGTAGATGTAAGATTAATACATTTTTCATGCATACCAAACCAACTCCAAAATGAGCTGAAGATAAGACAGACGAGATTCTGAAGGGATTTCTCACTGTCAAACCCAGATGCCAGCAGCATCCTTGGGGCCAGGCAAGCAGAGATGCTAACTTATATGCACCATTGGTTTTGATGGGATGCCATCAAATAAGGGATGTCAAAAAGACATTTAAAAATACATAGTGCTCAGGCAAGCTGTTGCATAGCACTTAAGAGATTTTTATATCCTGCCCTGAATTAGAAAGCATAAATTTCATTTATATCTAAATAGGGTCAAATGTGTATCTTCTGTCTTGGTTTTGTTGCTTGGTTGTTTTTTATTTAAAAATCTAAACAGAAAGAAAAGGTTGTTTTCTCCCAGGAGCTGCCTTGGAAAAATTAATAACAAATGTGCTTTTAGATGAGAGCAGAAGCTTTATGGGTTAGGAGGAGTAACTCTAGAACAGTGTAATGTAATCAGCTGTGCTGAACATTCAGAGTTTCTCCATGTGGATCAGATGCAGTCTTAAGCCTTTTAGTTCAGTGGTCTGTGTATAGCCTGCCAGTCAAGGCTGAAAATACATGGTACGTGTTTGTTCCCAAGCAAGATTGATGTTAACCTCACGGAATTGATGGATTTGTGTATGAAACTGGGAACAATACTTCAGTAAAGTGCTCCACAAATGGTGTTGTTGCTGGTACCCTTACAAATGAGTGTGTTACTTTGGTTATGAAAATGTACTATATACTAAGTGAAAGTATAACCTGCTCATTTCAACTGTATGCTCTGTGAATGGAGCGATTTCAGTCTGCCACTTGAGAAATCTTAGAGTAACGTAGCCTGCTGTATGCCTACGGTTCATTCACTGTATTCCGTTCTTTGATCACGACCTAAGCTCTCAAGTGCCAGCTTCACAGTCCATGTTGGCAAGCCAAGTAAGCAACCAGAGTATGGTGCTCTTTACAATGTGAGAGCATCTACTTATGGTTTATATTCTATTGTTAGGATAAAAGAAGTTAGGCTCTTGACTGACTTAGAGCTGTACAGTCTTTAAAAGTACACTGGTCCTCAGAGCTTTAAGATACCACGAAGAGCAACAGATGAAAAATGTGAGAAGCCTTGCTACAGTGTTTTACCAGCTGGTAGCAGAAGTGGATGGGGTAGGATTGTAACTGGAGGGAAAGGCAGGAAGACCACTATGTGATTATTTAGAAAACCACTTGTTCGCCTGAACTGCTGCAGTCTAAATTCTTCCCACCTTAACCCGGTACAGCAGTCAGTTCTGTGCCACTCGCATATTTGCAGTGGCTGGATCTAGCCTGTCAGGATGCCAAAGGAAGGTAATAGAAGTTTTGGATGAAAAAGGAGCCTTATAGATCGTGATATTGGATTGAAAGATTAAAGATGCTTAAAGGCTTCCATCTGGGATCCCTAAATCCATGAAAACTATGCACAGAAATGTTTTAGAGAGTTAATGAATTATAAATAAGAAACCTCATTCATTAAATGTAAGTGCATGCTCACTTATGGATGCAGATCCTCAAGCTAATGCTGCAAAATGAGTGTTATGAATATGCAGTCAAACTCTGAACATCACTCGTGCCACTTCTGGTGGGGAAAAAGGCGTAGCCAGACCGTGAAAGATGGCAAGGCTAACATTTCATAATGGCAATTCAAATTGAAAAGTTGGGAAACTGTGAACAAGTTAACAAAAATAAATAGCTGCTCTGGTGTTGGGCTCAGTTCTTGCAGCCCTGATCAGCAGTTTTTGGAGAGTTCAGATGCTGGCAGTGAATCAGATATTTTTCCCTTCTCCAGCACCAGTAGTCCTAACATGCCTCTTCGGGGAAGAAGTGGGTTTTTCACTTTGAACATATGGCATTATCTTTAGCTAACTGGCTTGCTTTACGAGCGTTTCCAAAAAGAGCAAGTCTTATATCGAAGAAAGCCAAGAATGCAACTTCATTTCCTCTTTCAAAGTATAATATAAAAAAAATTTATTTGCTTTTTTGTACAGATTTAATTTGGAGCACGTATGTATGACACATGTAACATCATCAAATAGTTACCTGACATTCATCAAAATGGTTGGAACAAAATAAACCAAAATAACTTCAAGGTACGTATGGGTAACTGTACTGACTGGTATGAATTTGCATCCGGAGCTGGTTGGTTTCAATTTTGTAACAGTAGTCTCTGTTAAGAGAAGCAGCCAGAGTACAGGCTTTAAAATGGAGGCCTGGATTATATGAACATTTATATCACCTTAGTGCATAGTGTATAATATAAGCATTTGAAACCTTAAAATACAGTCAGTCTTGTGTGTATTTTAGCACTGGTATAAATGATCATATTTTCCTGTGCCACTGGGTAGGCATCACAGTGTCATACGTGGTATTCCCAACGAGCACAATGCATTTCTCTGATTGCAAACCAGTGCTATTTACTCCTTTGGCAAATGGTAGCCACTGAGGTCTGGTGAAGTGATCTTTGTGCTGTTGTGGAGGTGCCATAAAAATGTCACTAAGTGGAAAAACAATGGCACCCGAAGTGGCTTGGCATTTGTATGCTACAATTACATATGGTAAGTAGGTGGATTTGTGACTTCAGCATTTAATGTAGAAAGTTAAGGGTAAACAGTAAGTAGTCAGTGTGCTCTAAATGTTAGTGAAGGAAGAGACTTACAAGAGGACATCTCTGCAAGTAAGATTTCTATTCCTGAACAGAATTTTCAAGTCATCTATTGATCTCTCTGTTTCACAAAACAAATTGCTCAGGTGTGCATGTCATATGAGCGTTAAATAGCTTGGGACTGATTTTGTTTGAAAATAAGGAGTAACTATTGATTTCCTGGAGTTAATAGTATAAACAAAATGGTTTCTGAGCCTGTGATTATTTTTGCTTCTTTTAAGGCGGTTAAATGCAATTTAAGAAGAGATTACATAACTCTATGACACTAAGAGCAAAATCAAGCTGTTGTGGACTTGCTGCTTATTACCTAAGTGCTCAGGTTGGACCAAGGCCTCAGGGAAAAGCTCTACTAGATGTATTTGTTTAAATTTTTGTAACTGAGGAGTGCTCCTCACTGTATCTCGGCCAACCCATTCAAAGCTTTAAGTGAAAACAGACCCATTTCTTTTTGTGTACTATGCAGCTGAGGCATAGGTGTGTGTTTGGTTTTGCCACTCTGTTTATAACCTCTGGCAAAGGGCTGGCGTGAATCTTTTGGGACAGTTTTTTTTTTTTTTCAATCACCACAGCAAAGTCCACCTCTGCAAAGATGATGCGAGAAAGACTTCCTGGACTCTAAGTGACTCCTGTCAAAGAGACTCTACTGACTACTCTGCTTTACTTTCATAGCAGGTGATTCCCTGCATCCAAGACTTGTGTAAAATTCATGGTATTTACTTGGCATCTTCAATTTTATTTAAAATCACATGAAGAAAGTAAAAAGCCTTTCCTTCTGCAGTGCATCTTTTTAGGCGCAGCCATTTTCACAATTTTTGGCAGTGTGGGGAGTGCTTTGTTTTATTTTTAATGTAATACTAAGTCAAAGTAAACTTTACAGAATCACAGACCCAGATATTTGAAATACAATCATCCATCAAAAGCCCTCAGTGGGACAATTACAGCCCCCACATCCTCCCACAGCAAACCGTGATTATAGGAGAAGAATGCTTGAGGGCTGCAGCTGAGATTAGGCAATTTGAAGTTCTCTTGCTCCAGCCTTCACAAAATCACCTGCTGCAAGTCTTAGTAATGAGATAGGTGAGATTAACTGAACATTTGCGTTCTGCGTTAGTACTGACTTTACATACTTTGCAATTTATTTCAGCATCTGTTCTGATGGTGTCTGTTTAAACTGAAAAGATTCACATCTGTTGTGGTCTTCATGTTCTTTACAAAGCAAACACAGTTCTTTGATATCAAATACAGTGCATGTCCAATACCTACTCCTCACTGTTGAGTGCTCTCAGCATTGCGTGCCTACCTGACTCTTGTTTTCTTTCCTCTCAGTTTCCTCCTTGCTTCTTGAAAGCCAAGAACCCCACTAGTGTCATCGCTCCTTCCTGCTGTTTTTCAGCAGTTCTTCCTTCCTACCTCTCTTTCCACAACTCACTTGAAGATCTGATTTTCAGGTGAAACACACTTTACTGTCACTTACATGTATGTAAAGAAAAGGGTAAGTTATGTCTTAGGTGTTACTCTGGTTTAAACAGAGCGCCTTGTGATTTGTTAATGCTCTGCACAGACTGCAGAGCCCTAAGGTGCCGGAAAAGGTCCTCAGCAGTAAGTGATCAAGTCCAGAATCTTGCTGTGCTGTACACAGGTCAGGCTTGTGATGCTTCTGTGAGTTTCCTGTACAGGAAATACTTCATGGGGAGCCTGAGCTCTGAATTGGTTTTTTCTTTGTTAGTTTAGAAATTAATTTGCAAAGGTATCTATAAGAAGGTAACAGTTATTTGTTGGGGACAATATTACTAATAATGATAGAATCCTTCAGGCACATCAGTGAGAAAATGCATCTGTTTGTTTCTTTGTGTCTTAAGTAGCAATAGATGTATCACATGGGAAACCATATGGCCACGTCCATACCAGGAAAGACATTTGACTTGGCTAAATTCATTTCTCAGCAAGCTTGTCCTTGCTGGCTGCAGGATCTCAGGGATTGTAACAGGAATGTAAAGGCGGCTGTCATGTCCTTCAGCATTTTTAGCATGTGGTAGGTATGAGCACAGGTGGGCAATTAAACACATTGTGCTTCATTTCCCACTGGGTGTCAGTTATTTCACTCCCACGATTGGAAATAAATATCAGTGATGATGGAGCACCCTCCTCTACGTTCCATAGTCAAACGGAGGTATAGCAGCATCTGAAAATGTGGCTTATTTTCTTTGTGTCAGTGATGCTTTGGCACTTTTTTCTCAGCCCAAAGATAAACTTTGTTCAATCCTCGCTTATTGATATGCATTTTCCCTCAGAGGTACACTGCCCCATCTCTGGTGATGCAGATAATATTTCTGTTGTTGCTGCTGTTGTTTTGGAGGAACCAAGGGATAGAGAACAACGTGTTGTCCTCTTGTGGAGGTAGATGCTTGAATGAACAAAGAGGTCTCTGCGGAGAGGAGAGAAAGGTAGCAAATGGTGCTGAGTAATATAGTGTCTTTGTTCACAGGAAGAGTACAGTTAAAAAAAAAATATTTAGAACTGTAAATGAATTCTTCTGCAATAGGGAATAATCTTGGTAAGTAAAAAAGCAACAGGAGCAGCTCCAGAAAAGATGCAAGACTTTGGGTGATCCTACAGTTTGGTGGTTTGTGTTGTTTTTTTTTTTTAGTGAAGAGTATTGATGCTGTTTTAGGGAGGTTTTTTTAATATAAAGTACTGTTTGTAGCAGAATCATATAAATCTTGTGTGTTCTGAGTCTAAATTTTCATTTAAAGCACAATTGTATACAATAACAGAAGACTAATTTAACATGTACTGCACAGGTAATTTCCATGCTGTGGTATAAAACATAAAGGATAGTGAAGTCCTGGTTTACTTATGACCCGTCCACAGAGTCTCTAGCCTGACCTTGGAGTGTCCTTCAATTTGGCTGCATGTAGCTGACTTTAAAAAAAAAAAATAAAAATAATCCCAAACGAAAAACAAACATAGTTCTGGAAAGTAAGAGCAAACATGTTCTCCCCTAAAAAGCTTGTTCTTCTAGCTTGGAATTACCCAATACTACTTAGCTCTTGTCTGGCAAGGTTTGGTGGGTGGAGGAAGGGACTAGGTCTTATTTTGAAATTTTAAAAGAAGCTGAATTTTACATTAGCTTCACAGTTTATTTGTTTTTATTGCTGTCCAATAAAAAGCTGCTTTTTCATGGGAGCCTGAGGAGAGCTTACTCAAGAAGAAAAGGAAGTGGAATGCATCTGAAAAAGCAGCCAAATTTTGATGGCTTTTTCTTGCTGATGGTATGAGCAGCTAAATCTTTTTAGAAAAGTGGTATTGCTTTCTTCTAGCCCTACAGGTTGTATAACTCTCTTCTATCCTTTGTGAATGTATCACACTTGATCATCAGCCAAAACCTTCTTGTTTAATTAAATTCTTTTAAGAACAAATCACTCTTTGAAGTTTGAAGGGTCGTGTGCAGCTTGAGTTTCCCCTGGTACTTGCAGGTTGGTTTTGATCATCACCTTAGCGTACTGGATTAGATTCCCTTTATGTGCTGCTTAGCGACACAAGGGGGATGTGGCAGCTTTGTATGGCTAGGATAATATTCATGCTTCATTACATCTAGAAACGTTGATTGCTGTCAAATAGCCTGATGGACCCATGGTGTTGGTTTTCCCCTTAAAATAGTCACTTGGCTCCATGTGCTTGAGTTGCATAGTGTCTAATGTTTGCTTTAGTGATACAAAATCGGAAACTTGGGGAGGACCATGTGCAAGTCAGTTTGTGAGGCATTAGCAAAATCCAGATCATGCTGATGGGAATTATAAAACTCATGGTGTTGGGCTTCCTAAGTGAACTCCTAATGAATGTTAACGTGTGGCATGCGATCTGCTCATATTAGTAATATTTCTTACCCGTTAAAACCCCTTGGGCCATGCTGAGTTCTGAACTGCCACAACTCACCAGTTCTAGTGCCAGACCTTGATGGTTTGCATGAACAAGCTCCTCTCAGTGAAACACAGAAATTTGTGTCATCTCTGAATCCCTTCACTGGTAGATAGCTCAGGCTGTGGCAAAGGAACGTGCAGCTGAATGTTAACTTAAAATCGTTACCCTTTAGAGGATCTCAGTCTGCCTCCAGAAGATACTGCCATGTTACAAATTAAGTGTGTTTGTTGCCATTCAGACCTTGTAAGGTGTGAGCAGAATGATTATTTTCAGCTTTGTGGCAGTTTAATTTGAAGCACTTTCTGGGTAAGGGCTTGGGGAAAGTGTATGCACTTTGCGTGGAGTAAGGATATAATTTGTTCAGCAATTATATGATTTGATCAAGTTAGACATGTGTTCAGATGCACTTATGATGCAGTATTTACGCACAGAAACCTTAGAGCAGCAGGGGAGGGATTCATAATGTTTCATATCTTTTCTTGAAGTCATGTTTATTATTATCTATCACTAAATGGACTAATAAGACAGCAGTTACTCTCAGTCTTTGTTAGTCAAGGCATCCTTGGTGGTGTGAAGGTTTCTGATGTCTGGCTCTAGTAACCTATAGTTCTCACTGGAATGTCACATCATAAAGGATTTTGATAAACTGTCTTGGATAGGGAACTAGTAGAGTACACCTAAACAGCTGTGTTATGTTTATTGGCTAAAGTTGCTCAGGAGTTGCTCCCGATCAAATAACGGAAGCTTCTTGAAGTCATTGGCAGGTACCCACACAGAAGGATCTGCACTGATATAGGTTACCTGGGTATCGACTGCTGCAGCCAATTGCTGTGTCCACAGTGGTCCACCCTGCTTCCCAGCCAGCTGAGGTTGAGGAAAGCTACTGTGAATGAAAGACCTCCTGCCTGTGTGACTAGTAAATTGACTTTACAAAAGCGTTCCCTGCTTTGTACTGTAGATGATCAATAGAATCAAGGGCATCGTGTATATGGCATCAGTTAGCACACAGCTCAATGAGAAGGGTGGGAAAAGCAATACACAGCTCTCTTTCTACTTCTCACATTTCCCTCTCATCTTTGTTTTAAATCTTCTTGTTTTGTTTTCCAGAAATGTATTTTCTTTTGCAATTTGCAGATATGGTAATAGTTTTTCCTGCTTTAACTCCATTGACAGTAATTTCAGCGCAGTAAAACAACTGAATGTGTCTTGTTAAAACTGTAGACAATGTTTAAGGAGGTGATAAGTTCTGCTAGCTAACCAACAACATTGGGTAGGAGTTGCCTCAGTACTGCGGCCAATTATCACTTCTTATCAGAAATGTAGTCTGTTTTGCTTCGTACCTCTGCCACCTACAATTTCAAAGAACACTTCCTGGCATATATTGTACAGAACATTCTTTACAGAGGAGAAAGCTAAACAATTTCAACAGTGTTGGAAAATAGGTTTTCATTTTTAAATAGAAAATACATTACGTCTGCTTTAATTTGTTTCCTAGTTTTCTCAGCATTAAAAAGTGTTTATCGCTTAGGTTTTTCGGGAAGCTCCTTGCTATTTATTGTTCATGTTTCTAATTCTTCAGAGGTTGCAGACTTAAGGCACAGCATGTTTTGTTTTGGGTTGGGGTTTTTTTTGGTGGTCATTTGTTCCTATTTTCTTTTCTAGTCATTCTTCATTTTCCCAGAAATAATTTTTTCTTTCATACGATCAGAACTCTGTCTCACATCTATGTGCTAACGTTCAGACTGGCTAATCTGAAAGTCCACTAGTTGTTTGTTTTTTTCCATTAGTGGCTATTTTGGTAAAGTGATCCCAATTGCCCTTACTTTTAATAGGAAGGCGTGAAAAGCTGTTACACCTAATCTAGTTAGCTAACTTTCATATTTCACTTTGTATCAAGGGAGCTACTTTCCTGTTGTAGTACTGTCTGCCTTCTAGCTGTGTATCTTAATTCTTTCAGACTATGCTGTCACTTCATATGTTTACAGTCATCAGCTGTAGCCTGCAAGCCCTAGTCTCTTTGCTTTCCTTCTTTTTAACATTTCAAGTATGTCATGATTTATTATATTTTGATTCATATTATTTGTGTGGAATAATCTTTTTGTGTTTATATTTTAATCATTCTCCAGCTTGCTTTTCACACAAATGGGTTTTAATAGTTCCCTCTATTCATAATATCAAGTGGAAATCTTAATTACTTAAATGTCTCCTCAAAATTTAACCTTCCACATAATTACACTGTATCTCTCTCTTCTGTTGCAGTGGACCCAGCAAGTGTATGAGCACTGTTTCAGGCTTTCGTTACTCAGCACTGTCTCCCTTACAAGTCATCTTTGTGAAGAGATTTCAAAGGTAAAAACTGACTTTCTGTACATGTAATTACATGTGCAAGAGTAATCATGCACAATGTGAAGAGTTTGTATAAAGCAAAATCTGTAACTGTTAGTCATTTTTCAGCTTCACGTTGGATTTATTTTGGTGATTCCGCCATCTTTGCCAAAGATAAAGTATGCTTCATTTGTATAAGGAAAGGGTTTATTATCTTCACTGCTGTAGCTGTGATTAATAGTGGCCATTTAAAACTCTAGATGGCAAAGGAATCTTAATTGGACCCCATGTAATAAGGTCTAGTTGACTGTCAAGAGTGTTGTTTAGCTGAAGGAATTATTCTCTTCAATACTTCAATTTGTCATTCATTAGAGTTGTGTAATTCCAAGTCACAAAGATGACAAGTCATGCAGAAAACTTCTGTGACAATTTTTAGACTGCTTCTAAAGCCCTGCACACTGAAGATCTATAAATGTTGCTAAATTAATAAGTAAAGGGAGTTTCATGGAGTATGAATGATAACAATGACATTATCATTCTTTTATGTTTTTATGCAAGGCAGTTACACAGAGTGAATGAGAATATGTCATGGGAGGACTTAATTGATTAAAACCTCTGCGCAGTAAGTAGGAACTTCAGTTTGAGCTGTACACCATTAAATACTGAACTCTTGATTGCTGTTCAACAAAATCAATACAGAGCAGAAGTCTGTAGTGAATCTTGTGCCTGCAGCAGTAATATAGTCTGACAATAAAAAATCAGTGCCTGGTCCCAAAGTCCAGCATTTAATAGTAGCTGTGGTTTATGTCTGTTATTGATTCTTGTGGCCTTAAGGCCATCTGTTAATTTACTACCTCTATCTGAACAGTGACTTAGAGAAAAATGCTATTTTCTGCTTATTCTGTATTGTATATGGGTTACTGCTACTAAAATCTATACCTGTCACTAATGAAAACATTGCTTGAGGCATTCACCCTTACGCATCACAAGCGAAAATATCATTACCCAGGTAGTGACTAGGCAGGAGTGTTTCTTTGACAAAACCAAGCAGAGTATTCCACAGCTTATTTTTTAAAATCAGTGTCCCAAAAGTAACAACCACAAGTTTCTGTTGTTTTTTTTAAAAAGTCTGTAATAAACTCTTTATTAAAATACAATTTTCATATAACTAACTTAATTTAGTCAATTTTTATAAACCTTGTAGAAATATTAGGACTGGAGGTTGATTACAAATAGATCCTGTATCACCTTACAGTAAACTATTTAACAACAATGTATGAAATCTGTGAGAATTACTAAATTATGAATTAGTGAAATCAGACATTTTATGATTTACCTAAAACCAAATTGCATCTTATCTTCATCCATCAGTGAAGAGCTGTGTGCCATGAGCTTTCATTTCAGCAACAATTCTTTCCTTTCCCAAAACAACCCCATGCATATTTATGAATGTTTTATAGAACACAGGCATAACTAGCTCTCAATATGTAACAACGAGTCTTAAAAGTTTTTACTATTAACTGGTTTATTTTTGTGTACGTATACAGTACGTTTTGTCCTGTGCTATATTATTTCCATGAAGTATTTTGTACGTAGTGGAAAATAAGGCGCTTAAGATGTAGATATGTGCTTGAATTCACAGGTCTTGAAAGCTACTGGGAATAGAGTCTGGTGTCTTGTCTCTCAGCCCTCACTATAACTGGTAAGTAATATTTCTTCTTGAATGGTGAACCGAAATAATCTATCAATTGCAAACCTAGAACACTGTCTATTTTCAAATTGCATCAGAGATCTTGTACTCATTTGGTAAATTGCAGAGCGTTCTCAAAAAAAAAAGAGGGGGGGAGGGGATTTTCTATGTCCATACATGGTAAAGAATTTCTGAGAATTGTTTTGGAATTAGTGCTGAATCATTCTTCAACTACTTGGAAGAAACCTCTGAAAAATGTGCAGTAATGTGAAGCAAATTAGCTGCAAATGTCTGTCCCTGCCACCAGAAAGTATGTCTTTTTTGAAGACAATAATTAATGCATATAATTTTCCCACTGTAAATTTTACAAAGCAGTTCCAGTTTTTATTGTGAGATAGAAATGCAGGGATAAAGTAGTAGTATAGACATTTACTTGCTTTATTTAATTATAAAAACTGCAAATGCCATGTCTGTTAGTGTGGTAGTGTGCATGGGTAATCGCATGCACGATCGCATCCTTTTGCTGCTTTTTGTTTTGATGTACTCTTGAACATGGATGCCATAGATATGGCCGCTGAAAGTATATCCCCAACACAAATAAAACCAGCTTATTTTGGGTAGTTACAGTAGAAGAAGGAATGTTCCTGATGATGTGGCCTTTTTTGGTTCATCCAGAAACAGGACAAAATTTTGCAAATGGCATTTGTGTGTGTTTTTATTAGGCCAGCTTGTTTCTCTTTGTTAATCAAAGAGAATGTAATACCTCTCCCTTAAATTCCTGCCTTGCTTATTCACAGATTAACCTATACAGCAGAGGAATGCTCTTGCCTATGTCATCTGTCTCTTCAGAATTTAATTACAGCAAACCCTGTGACACTTCCAGAAGCCTACAATGGTGCAGCTATGGCGAGTGGTACTAATTCTGCCTTCATCTCTTAATCTAATCAAGTGGTACACAGTAATTCCCAAGGCATAACTGGATTATCGGTGCAGTCAGGCTTCTATCCAGCCACAGTTTAAAATGAACCATGTTACAAGGCAATAGTAAAGGCACTTAATTACTACAGCAGAGACACTCAAAATACTCTTAATTAGGCAGTTTGATTAATCAGAGCATCTCTGAAAACACACTGAGTTCTGATGGCTGTAGTCTGAGATTCAGGTTGAATCATGTGCAAAATATCACTTGCTTCTTTCAATCTCAAGTCAGGCCTGTTTACTTCATGGAAGATTTCTGTTCCTTGCAGTGTTTGTGAACAATAGCTGCTTTTCAGTCAGGAGTGGATATGAGTCCTTTTCCCCCACTTCTGTTTTAGCGGGTTTTTTCTTATTTTTCTTTTTGTTTTAACATTGTGGGACTGTACAGAGAAAGCCTACAAAGGCAAGGCACTACTGCATAGTCTGTAGCCTGGGTAAGTCTTCAAAGTTCATGTTCTCATGTCCTAACAAACTCTTTCACTTGGATTTTTTTTTTTCACCTCTATTGATAGAATGTTGGTCATACTGAAGGACTTCTATTGTTGCCATCCACCAGCTTCTGTTTAAGAATGAATTATAAATTTTATAACTTTCAGCAGCCCCATGGTAGTAATGTTACAATAAAAATGCAGTTTTTAAAGAAAAGAACAAATTTCAGACCCTAGGGTTAAACTTTCATCTCAGATCCTTCCAGCTAGGAATGAGAGGTCATCCAATAGGAAAGCAAGTTTAACTGGTACCTACTGACATTTTCAGGCTACTGACTTGGCTACCATCTAATATGTCAAGTCCAGGCATTAGTTACCTCATCTTTAAGCAGTTGCCCCAGCACAGTGCTTTTACATCCTACCATGCAGCATTGAACTTCAGCAGAGGTTGGTGCAGTCTCCAGGCTGGTTTTGCAGCGATAGTACAGACAATCGGAACACAATGTGTGTGTTCCCATACAAGAAAATTGGATCTAGTAACTGTAACGGTCAGAATCGGTAGTTCATTTTTACCAAAAATATTTTCCAGACATTTGAAACCTCTGCAGATACTGAAAAATCAGCTGAGTAACTACGTAACTGAAGAGTTATGATACCCACTGATTTAACACTGTTAATGAAAGAGCTTCCTGAAGCTTTTCCAGGAATTGCTTCCAAGTACTGAGTGCCTTCAGCCCTTAAGATCCACTATGTCCACAACACTTAACTCTTACAGAGTAATAGATATTTTTGGATTTGTCAGTGTGTCAATAGTGATGTTAAAACAAACTTGGAGAGTTTTTGGTGACGATTTCAAGTAACAGCAGCTTAATTGTGCTCTCAACAAAGTCAACATAGTATCTCAATAGATTAGAATCTGTTTAATGTGTTTAAAGTTTAAGTCCACAAATGTACTAGGGTGACTGATTGCCTGGGTCAAAGTCTGAGACAGTATATGGGGCTGCATTTTTAACTTTTTAAAGAACTTTGTATCTTTGTTAACTACATAAATTACTAGAACACGCTTCAATCCATATATACTGCAGCTTTGGCGTACTCCAGCTTAAAACCTACAGACATGCTAATTTTAAACTCCCATTTTACATGTGTAGTTTTAATTGTGAACAGATCTCTTTATTAAACAGTGAGTCTTCATTAACTTGGATTCACTAATTCCAGATGCTGGGCAAGCTGCAAGCGATGATGAGATGCAGATCCTTGCAAAGTGCTTGATGGTTAAACATTTGTGGAATGCTTGTTCTTCCAGATATGGGTAAGTTGGTGTCAGTATTAGGAATGTCACTGGTATCAATATCTGCTTAGAAGCCTACATGAAGTCATTGGCTTTTGCAAGGGATAAAATAACTTCTGTTCCAACGTTAGCAGTCACAGTGAACTCTTCTGCAGCTCTCAGGCCTGGGAAAATCTCAGGGAAGGATCCACTGGTTCTGAGAAGTAAGTGTAAAAATCAAAGCCTTGTGGATTCCACCTCAGAAATATGTGATGGCTCATAAAAACGCCGTATGTACGAGGAATGGATCCGAGTGTACTGATGACTGTCTCTTTGGCTTGCCCAGCTGGATGTGGACAGTTTGTGTGGAACAGCCAGCCTGTGTGGTTGGCTGTAGGAGGGAAACATCTGCTTCTGAACAGCAGGGCACACCTGAATGTGACTCAGCTTGTAGCAGTAGCCACCGATGCCTCATCACTAATGAAAACATACTGCTATTAACAGAGCTGTGATAGAAGAGCAGGAAGGAGGGCTAGAGAACCACTGGCTGCATGCAAGAAATGCTTTTTAGTCTACTGTCATCACTCCTGAAGTATTTGGTGAAAATAGAGGCAGAAAGCCAGTAAGATAAAAATCAGCACTTCCTGTGCACTGTTTGTTCTGTTATAGTTGTCTGTCTTTTATCACACATTATCAAGTGCTTAATAATCAGTATTAAATCTAATTCTGGGATAACTTCTGAGAAATTATTTTACAGCATTAGCAGCTTGAAGAATATTCTCCCTGTTAATTACTTAGATTATCTGTCTTCCAGAATAACAGCTGGCAAGGAACACAGTCTAGAACAAATCCCAGTACCCAGATAAATGGCACATATATGTAGGCATAGGAGCATACTGTGTAATCTCTTAAAACCAGTGCATTCAGAAGGGATTAAATAATACCTGATGTAGGGATGGATTTGGAGTACGTCCTGTGTTGGATGTAAATTAAGTAAATTGGAGGTAGTTTTCTCTGTGCAGACGTACACAAGATCTCTGATGCTTGCAGTTTTATAATGTGAGAGAAAAGAGCTAAAGAGGCACTGTATGAATGGTTAGTCTAAAAACCAGTCAGTCAAGACAGCTGTCGTCTCTGAACTGTGACTGTCTTGATTGATTGAGAAGAAGAATATGAAGATATTAGTTGTGAAATCTCCATTGGTGTTCTGATGTGCAGAATCGTTCCCTGTTTCAACAGTGTATGAACACACATTGTGAAGCAACATCATCCTCATCCCAGGTAGTATGACTTACTACCAGAACTGCTTTTAGTTCTGGACAGCTTGATTGCTGTTTTGCTGAGAAGGCAAACCAGTAAACTAAACCCATATATTTTGTTCTTTCAGAGTCTAAGACTTTTCAGTCTTTCCCAGAGTTCCAGGTTTCAGCCTGTTTCCCAATTTCCTCTTGATTCCTTCAGTGTGTATCTTCCCATGGGAGTACAGTGAGGAGTTCTACATGTGCTCACTCTTTGCTTGGGGTTGCAGTGTTAGTGGGTCCTGTGAGGTCTTGATGTGTAATGAGTCATTTGACCCCTCTCATATTTTGCCTTAGAGAATGAAAGGATCACACAAACATCCTTTTAAGGAGCAACCATGCTCCTTCAGTGGTGAAAAGGAAGACTGCTGACAAGCTGTGGCTCTTAAAACCTCTATGCCATCTTTAAAAGAGGACATTTACTCTTAGGCTCTCTGCATTATTTCAGTCTCTAAATGCAACCTGCACTTTTCACTTAATTAAATACACTTCATTTCCTCTTCTGCCCTGCCAAGCTGTAATGCTTGAACAGTGGAAATACTGTGTTTTCCCCAGAGGCAAATAGTCTTGTAAACAACAAAGTATCTGAGAAACTTTGGAATGAAAAGGAAGTTTAGGAATTGCATGGCATGGTTTTCAAATGAAAACCCCAAGGTGTGTTGTAATCTTAAAAGGGAATGGTCTGCTCCCTTTTTGCTGCCCCCCGCCCGCCTGCCCCAATTCATTTACTATGCAACTTGCAGTTAGTTATGGAGATGTGTACTGCTTATGAGAATATGCAAGTTAGTTTATGCTATTCAAGCTGAAAATACTAGGGAAAAGCAGCGATGTCAGTAAGATGGTGTGATTGAATACAGTGCTGTTTGTAGCATCTGCAAGCTGGAGCATAGGAGGTTCCAGGTTAATATAAGGAAAAACTTTTTCACTGTGAGGGTGACAGAGCACTGGAACAGGCTGCCCAGAGAGGTTGTGGAGTCTTCTTCTCTGGAGACATTCAAAACCCGACTGGATGCGTTCCTGAGTGATGTGCTCAAGGTGGTCCTGCCTTGGCAGAGGGGTTGGACTAGATGATCTTTCGAGGTCCCTTCCAACCTCTACGATTCTGTGATTCTGTAATCTGGCTGTCATACTTCTATTTGCTTGTCTCGTATGAGCATTCTGGCAATAAATCGATATGATGCTCTGAACTTGCTTGGCTGAATGTTTGGCTTTGTAAGTTGTACAAATTTTCGCTAGCTGTAACTTTTTATCAAGAAGAAGGGAACTAATAATATTTTGAAGGCTATGAGCAAGACCCTTTTTGCTATTCTTGGTACACATATTTAGAAGAAAGCAATAACAATGCATATTCAGGCCATTTATTTTTATCTATGTTGACAACATAGTCACAAACTTTCTACTGTTCACCGTATAATTCTGGCTAACATGCACAGCTTATTGACTGTAAAACTCCTCTCATGCACTTCCAAGGGAAGATTGGAAAGTCTTGCTGTTCCATCTACTGTCTATTCATCTCTCAAATTGCATGGGAATAATTCGACTGAAATCTCCTTTGTATTCACAACCTAGCAGAGGATGGGCAGTGCCATGGGAAACTGTCCCAGAACTGCCTGACTAGTTCTGGTGTCGTCAGCGTCATTCAGTCTCCGTAGCAGTCCAGCACTGCCAGCTTTTGCGTATTGCTAGTCAAATGTACTGTAGCAATAGTTGCAGAGGAGAGTCGTGTGAAACTCCCCCCTACAGTGTTCTGGGGTGGGTTTAAAAAAAATAGCAATTCTTGGCCCCACACTGCCTTGGCCATCCCACCCAGTTTTCCCTTTAATGTTTTCCACATATGGTTGTGAAATCCAGTGTCTGACTTCTTTTCTAAATATAGAATCATAATTTTTTTGAAAATGATTGATGCAGTAAGTCTTATTTGTTTTCAAGATTGACCTTTCTCCTTTTGCAATATAATGAAGGATTGAACATTCTTCTAATGTACATTTTACATAGTTGCTTTTGAAGTAACTTTATTCTTTTTTTTTGTTTTACTGTATATTGGGATGTATCTCCTTTTCAGTTTTAAAACAAAAGGCACAATAATAAAGAGCACTTTCCTTTACCAGTGGAAGGAAGCCTGTGCCCCGCTATTGTTTTTTATGCGGCTATGCTTGTTACTTTGTTAGCATGTGTAGAACACAAGCAGTGATGATGGCATCAGCAAAGAACAAACTTACTGTTTTCTTAGCTGAATTTTGAGCAAATGGCTTTTGTTTCTTCCACTGCACTACCCAGCGCTAACCTCCTTATGTGCCTCTACATTATTAAGGTGATCAAATGGAATTACCTTTAAATGAATGATTTAGTGTTCTCTCCCTTTAATGATGCAAGATTTTGACTCAAAAATGACTGAATGTAAGTCCGGATTGTGAAAAAGCAAGTAAAGTGAATGAGTCTGGTTTTGATTCCCCCCCTGCCCGGTGAATCTTCATGTGTTTACACAAAAAGCAGGAAACAGCCTGTGATTTTAGTAATACGCTTAGAACAAAATCTGAGGTTTTGAACACCTTTTGCTGCTTTGGCAGTGTTTTCCATTGTCAAATTTACCCTTATTACATAACCGTTCAGAAGCAGTTCCACCAGTGGAGATGTCAGTGTTAGTGGCCTGTACCACCCTCAAACCGCTCTCCTTTTAGTACAGGAAAGAATATATAATGCTACATTAGGGAAGCAAACCAGTAAATGGCACTTTAAAGCAAACAGCTTTATTCATAAAGAGAAGCAATTATACAAGTCTGCAACTAGCAGTTGCAACTGATGATGGTCTTTAAAAAACAGACAGTTCTTCTTGGGCGGTGGGGGGGAGATGCAAACATATGAAGTTATTTTCAAATTGCCGGTTATTTTTAAGTCAGACCCAACAGTTCCATCCTGCTAATGTAAATGTTCTTGTGAATAACTCAAAGCATGTTTGAAAAACTAATGCAAGGACAAGAGGAATTTTGAAGAGACTGCTGAAAAATCCAGAATTACATAACGGAAAGGATTGTTTACTTTCTATCATGACAGATTACCATGGCACCTCAGATTTGGGGCCTGTATTCTTACAAATTATGTATTCTGGATCTGTATAATGGAATTAACTACATGTTTAGTATCACAGTCAGAAGAGCTCTCTTTTCTTTATCAATAATCACATGCAATTAGTGATATAAAGATCTGGAGAACTGCCAGAATCGCAGTAACAAAATAGGGCTGATTTCTTACATAATTTTGTGACCAGCGCTTTCCCAGGGTGCAGTAAACCTGCACCGAGGGTTCAAAAAGCATTGTCAGCGACATTACCGAACGAAGCCTAGTACCAGTTAGTATCTGAGAGACGATGAAGTGATTAAAGTCCCAGTCTGAGGATACAGTGCCAGTGGAGTAGTCAGCAGGGACACGTATTCCTAAGTGTTGACACAGAAATGTTGCAAGGTTCTCTCTGTGTCTTTGCTGGAAAGCTGCTAACAATTTCTTGCTTTCTCTATTGGACTCTCAGCAAGACTGATAACATAAAATAGCGAGTTCTGCACGCAGATAAAAGGAACTTGCTTCATAATAGACATGAAATTTTAGGAGTTATGATGTGGGCAGAAGATGCTATGCATTGCTGGTTTGGTCTCAGACATGTGGTCAGATCCTTTTGTTTGAACTTCCCCACATTCTTCAGGATGTGAGTGGGAGTATTCTACCATACATGAAAACCTTAAACGACTGCTGTGAGTCCTCTTACGATGAGCCTCTGATATTGGTTTCTAAGAAAAGAATTTTAAATTTATGTTTAGGTAGGATGGACATGGAGAGCTAAAAATGCATGGTGAGGTACACGGAGCATTTCAAATCTGCTAATGAAAGAACTGTGGTTTGAACTGTGACCTGCAAGCTGCAGAGCAGTGAGCTAAAGGTAATAGTAACAGAGTATGGTTCCAGATGAACAGTGCATTGTATTCTGTGCCCTTGGCTTTGTAACAATGCTTATGAAGTCAGGAAGACGAAATTTCTCTTCTGATGCAAGTGATAGTCGTAGATGCAACAGCAGAATACGAGAGCCAGGGTATGGCTTTCCTTACCAGGCACACGCATTGCTGTTTGTGGACACTGGTGTTTGTGAGAGGGATATCCAGCTCCTTTGATCTGGTACGAGCAGTTCTGTTTACTGCTTATGTAGAGCTTCTCCCTTTTGGTGAGGACAATAAATTTTCTCAAGAATATTGAACTTAAACCCAGGAAGGCCTACTTGGGGTTTTTGAATGGGTTACTTTTGCCCTCTTACGGGCTGTAGGGTTGACTGTGTGTGTTTTCAACCTCTCTTCCACTGGGCAAGAAGTCAAACCATGGCTCTTGGTAGGAATGCAGACTTTCTCATTTGGTAAGATGTATATCTGTTCTTCTGGCATAAATTTTTAGTATCACAGGATGTATAGAGACTATAAACATACCAGCACTAAGGTGCCCATGAGGCCCTGATGAAGTTATCAGGTAAAGGAAACAGAGCCCATTAAATGTGTCCAGAGTGCTGCCGTAGTTATGTTAAAGCTATACCTCCTGTATTTAGGGGTAAGCTGCCTAATAACTTATGCCCAGGTGTCTTGACAGTACTACAACCAACCTTTTCACCGGGATGTAAGTGTGGCCAGGGATACATTAAAGGATGGCAGCATCTTCTGTTGTAATAGGCAATTTTTTACCCTCTGCAACTAAACTGTACACCTGCACAGGGAGAGAGGAATGCATAGTCCAGCTGAGGCAAGCATTTCATTGCTGCTGTTATTTTTGGGGGTTTATTAGCCTAATATATATCTTTTACTTAAAAAACCCAAAAACCCAATCATACCCCCACCCAAAATCTTAGTAGTGAGAGTGGATATGTTGGTTTTTTGTTACAGACAATCTGTTGACACATCACGGTTCAACTGTAATACAGTTACAACTTGGCTGAACAAAGGGAAGTATATTTTTCTACCTGACTGCTTAGCACACAAACTCAGAGTGATTGGCAAAGCTGAAAAAAATGTGTGTCTGTAAGAGAAAATAAAACAGAACAGCTTATTTAGTAGGGAAGCAAGACGGGAGTTTTGCTTTACAGTCTCCTTAAGGGACAAGGTTGGGAAAATCCCGTAACATTGTTAGTGTGATGCAAGACCTTGTGTTTGAAGACTTGCAGAGGATATCTCACTTGTCTAATCTGACTTGTCTGTTTGTCCACCAGCAGAACTGTGATGTTTGGGGACAGCTGGTATCCTTAGATCTAAGCCATCCTATGTTTGTTCCATATAAGCCTACAGCCTGAGCCACCTACGACAGCAGTAAACCTGAACTTGGAGAGTAGAGGCTTGTTCCTAATGAACTGAGAAGAACAGGACTTGTGAAGGTGAGTTGTCGTATGGCCTTGGGCTGCCTTGAGCTAGGAGAGAATTACCATACTTTCGTCTGGAGAGAATGACTTGCAATGAAGTCATGTTTTCAATTCAAATGGAGGCATTGCAGCTCAGTCACTCCATTATATAGACATCTGGATTAGAGGCAGAGGTGATTTTGACTCTCAATATTATTCCCCTATATTGCAAAGTTGGTTTTAGGTGACCTCCCACTAAAAGGTAACTAGGCCTTTTGGGAGCTCTCCTTTTCCCTTATCTGTAGTTGAGACAGGTCTGGTGGGCACAGTGCTAAGTTCTGCTTCCCATATTGTTAGTGAGCTGGGTTTTTTCTAATTGGATTTCAGGTTTTTGTATTGAAAGTGAAGCTTAACTGTTGAAGGATAACGTGAGAGTTTGAAACTGAACAGATAAACATATGCTGGGACTGTTTTATTTAAGAGATTCCTTGCTTGCCACTAAGGAATAAGAAGAATCCAAAAAATGTGTTTCACTTTGTCGTAACTGTCGTGAACGCTGGAGGAGGTCCCATAAGGGGGATGGAGATATTTTATTCATCGATTTGTTAAACTAATCACTGTCTTGCTCAGAGGGGTTATTTCAGTGAAGAATGGAAGTCATCTCTCAAGGGAGATAGATATGAATGACATGAAGAGATACCTGACTCATAATTAATTCTATTCCACAGGTGATGATGCACGATATTATATAATATTGTACAAATGTAATTTGAAGGCAGTGTATGACTCACAAATTCTGTATTCTCAGCCTTTATAAGGCAGTCCATTAAGTGATTCTTCATCTCCTAGATGCTGAATTACTTAAAGTAACAAAAGCACTTACTCCGTTTTGTGTCAGATGTCCTCCTGGTTAAGTATAACTCCCGCATGTCTCCATCTACTTCAAAAGTAAGTCTCCAGATGACTCAAAGGAGAAAAGGAAAGAGAAACTAGAATATTTTACAGGAATATCTTGTACTCAGTGCATTTTCAGAATCCAGACTCCTCTAATGTGTATTTCAGAAGCACTTGCCAGTCGAGTCCTTCTACTATGTGCATTTTGGCGTTCGTTGAGTTATAGTCACTGTTGATTTTTAAAAGCCTTAAGGCCATTTCATGCAGAAACAAGTCATGCTGAGGTCAGAGAAAGTTTAATAACATTTCTTGTTGAATTCTAAAATATAGGAGGATTGTTCTGCATGAGTACTCAGCAGCTGTGAACTATTTTAATGAACAGAGCCCTATTTCTAGATGAATATTAAAGCAAATACTGTTTGTGAACATATGTCTCTGTATAGCAAGTACAAGTCCCTTTTGCAGGCTTTCTGCACCTCTGTATCTTTCAAGTACATTTTTCCTCAAGGGAGGTAGCCTGGAGCTTACGGAATGATTTTTTTAGTGCAAAGATACCAAGCACTAGCTATTAGAGATTTTTCAAGTGCAAGAGCTCACAGCTGCAAAATCTGTTCCTATAACTTTACTACAGCTATTATGCTCCAGAAAACATTTCTGTATGTTCACTAGTAATGCATTAATCGACAGCAAACCTGCAGCAGCAAGTAGAACTGTGAAGTTAATCTCACAGAATGCATAGGAAGGAGGAAAAATGGACGTATTTTTGCCTCAGCAGCTACTCATCACCACATTTATAATTCAAGTTTTCGTGGTTAGAATTTGGGATGTACTACCCCCCAGAAACAGTACTTACCATAGCGATAACTGAAGTTGCATGTATCTGACATGAACAGTAAATGAAGGCAGTTAACATTTTACAAGCTAAAGGAAATAACCTACAAGAGAACTTCTCATTAATGATTATTGCTGACATTATAAACTTTCTAAAAAGATCAAGGGATGTAGATTAGGAGAAATTTCTTCTCAGAAAGGGCGGTCAGGCCTTGGAACGGATTGCCCAGGGAGGTGGTGGAGTCACCGTCCCTGGGGGTGTTTAAAGAAAGGTGGATGTGGTACTGAAGGGTATGGTTTAGTGGGTAATAGGTGGTGGGAGGACGGTTGGACTGGATGATCCTGGAGGTCTCTTCCAACCTTAATGATTCTATGTTCC
>VWZZ01007667.1:231799-244404 GCA_013399095.1 Psophia crepitans | reverse complement strand
CTCCTCCGCGGCCCGCAGGTGTTTCCCGTGCGGCTTCCTCCACAGGTGCTGTTCCGGGCGGTGACCTTCGGGCTGAACGCCTTCACCCTGCGTTACCTCTGCAGGGAGCTCATCGGCGTGGTCAGCGTGAGGTGAGGCGGCGGCCGAAGGCCGGCACACACGGGGCTCCCCTCGCAGCGGGGCCCCCGGCCTGGGGGGGCTTCTCACAGGCGTTCGCGGCCGGTGCGGGATGGCCGGGCCCGCGGCCTGCCGGCTGTGCCGCTGGTGCCGCTCTGCATAACCCGGGTCGGTTGCCGTTAAGTGCCTTGCGGTGTCTGGGCGTTGGATACCTCTGAGGTGGGTCTGGTTTTATTTTTGACCTGAAACAGGCGCTGCTGGCCTGTTTCCATTTCACACTTCAGCTCGCTGAGGGAAAGCTGGGCACAGTTGTGCATTACATGCTGCTGTTACACAGTGAGTTTTGCAACTACATGTTTGTTTTACACCATGCTTTGAGTATTTTTGTTATTCGAATAACCACATGCACCTACTTTCTCTCCTTCGTTAGGAGATGGTGATAATTAACCTCATATCACCACGTTTTGTTTGCTTACCTGTTAGATTAGTCCATCAGGCAGTCCTGTGTAAAAATTGGCAGTGATGCTACTGCATGAGAGATTTCAAAAGCAGTATTTAAAGAAATCGTCTTTTTCTCCTTTTTTTTTTTTTTTTTTCCTCTCTCCCCTCATCTCCTTTAGGCTAACCCTGCTGTATTCAACAGTTGTCTTCCTAGCCAGGGAAGCATTTCGCAGAGCTTGTTTGAGTGGAAGTGCAAAGCGAAACTGGACCAAAACAATTAACCTACTGTGGCTGACGTAAGATACCTTAAAAAAAATACTTCTTTAGAATTTATTTCTAATTCTTGTCTGAGGGACTACAAAATAAGAGTAAGTATTTGTTTACTGAGGTAATTATTTCAGCATTGAGCATGTAGTATCCTTAGTCATGTTTCAGGATTGATGCAGGAAGTTGGTCGAGTCCGTTACTTTAGGACTTACGGGCTTGATCTCTTTTTGGGGCATGTGGGGAAGCGCATCGTCGAAGGTGTTATCAGGAGCCATTTGTTCTGTCACTTCGCCTGGAGTTTCATTTGTTGTACCTGCTAAAGCACAAATACATTGTCCTTTATTTTTTTCTTCCTCTGCCTGCTCAGTCTTGCTCTTTTATTACTTGATATGCATTTGTGAAGCTGCTGTAGATTTTTTTTTTTTCTCAAGTTAACTTTTTTCAAAGTCTTGAGCCCTGATGCAGTTTGACGGCATGGCAACAGAAATGTCTGTGTTGGATAGGAGGGATGCGAAAGATAGAAAGAAAGAGTTAGAATTAAGCGACGGGGCGTAAGTAGCACTGCTTCTTTCTAGCACTGCTGCTTTCAACTGCAGTGCAGTTTATAGTAGAAAATGGATGGCCTAAAGTCTGTGTGAAGCTGCAGCCAGAGAGCGTAATTGCGCATTGCAGCAAAGTGGATTTTATGATTTGGTTTTGCCTTCTGCTTCCTGGACATGTCTCTGCTCCTTCCCCTCTGTCAGATGTAGCAGCTGTGCAGCCCCTTAGGTGGGTTGGCAAGTAAGTTTACTTGTCTGATACAGTGAACAACTACTCCTGCAGGACAAAGTACGGGCACCTGTATTCTATTGGGGCGCCCTACTGGCTTTCCCTGGAACTCTGCAGCTGTTAATCAGATCCGGCCCAGCAATGGGGGGTTGCATGAGGTCAAGTGCACCCAGGTGTAAAGAAGACAGACTATCCCTTTCAGGGATGGGTTTCATGTTAACATTTAAAATGTAATAGATCTGTTTTCTTCGCTGTATCGTAATCAGCTTTCTGCTATCTGACAGTATTTCAAGTTGGCATTAAATGTAGAGTTAACAATGACTGTGTGCGCCTTTTCCTTTTTAAATTTTTCCTTGTAGAGAAGCATAACTTAAAATGAAGATTAACTTTCTTGAAGGATCTGAAATACACCTTAGGAGCTTGATGTCAAATACCTTAGGGATCTGATAATGAAAGGGCCAAATAGATCCTGCTGAAATGATGTAAAACTTCCTGCGCTCTGCCAGAAGCTTCGTGTTCCTGAAGCAGTGTCAGCAGAAGGTAATACATGTCTGCACTCCTGTGCCTAGCTTGACTTTTTAGCTACAGTCACTAACCAAAGTGGCTCTGAGCTACAGTAGAGCACTGTGAACTGGCATTCCTGAGGTGCAGGCATACATTTTCTTCTGCTCACTCTGCTGCTGCTCTCTGGAGAACCAGTGATTTCTGGAAGAGTGAGACTAGCAGTTGGAGTAGCAGCATCTTTTTCTGTTACAGCAAGATCTAACCAAGTTTGTCTGCCAAACACCTGGTAACCACAGGCTGTAAAAGTTGCAGCAGTGAGGGGTTTGCAATATTCTGCAGGCTGGTGTGGGATCAGAATTGTTCAGTCCTAGGGAACGAGAAATGCAGATAGTTATCTTGTATTATGTTCATGAGTAGAAAAATGTTCTCTGTGTCTTGCAAAAGAATGCCTTAAAAATCTTCATTACAAAAAGAAGTATTCTTGGTATTGTAACAATAGAAATTAATTCCTTAGGGCTTTTAATCATTATGGCAATATGTGAAATTTTAATACTACTTTTTTTCTGTTTAAGTAACATTTCTACTGATTGTTTTTGTGTTAACTTTTTAGAGTCCCTCTTGGTGTTTTTTGGTCTATTTGCTTGGGCTTAGTCTGGCTACACTTGCTTGAAGTACCTGATCCTTCCGTGGTTCCTCATTATCAGGCTGGTGTAGTGGCATTTGGTCTTTCTGCAATTATTGAACTTCTGGGAGAACCATTCTGGGTTTTAGCACAAGCTCATTTGTTTGTGAGACTTAAGGTTAGTAAAGTATGTGGGGTTGTATGTGTGTAGGGGGAATTATGTGTACTGTTGTGTGTGTACTGTTTGGTACTGTACGATATAGTCGTAACACAGATATGAATTTATACCTGTTAAAGTAAGCAAGTTGGTTTATTTAGAAATCACCTTATTGATCATTAAATACTTAATCATGTGTTTTAATTGGAGGGAGGCACACAGCTTCTACAGTTTTGCATTTCAATTGATTCTTGGTATGAAATGGTAAAATGCAACAATTGAGAACGTGATCGTCTCAAGCAAAACTTTCTCCCTTGCATCCCGTACAAAGGACTAGGAAAGTGCAGTGGAGGAATTGTGAAATGCAGGAGTAGAAGATTTACAAAGAAATTACAACCTCAGATGGCCAGCTCAACAGAATCTCTGTGATAAAGCCACACTGACTTTGAAAGTCTTACATTTCTACATAAATCCTGTGTGTGAAACTAAGGTATTTTAAGTTCATGTATGTGGTTATGTTGGCAGAAAGTAAACCTCCTCTATTTTCTCTTTCTTAAAGGTAATTGCTGAAAGCCTTTCAGTAGTGTCAAAATGTATTTTGACGGTTATTTTAGTAGTCCTTTATCCTCAGTGGGGCCTCTACATTTTTTCCTTGGCTCAGGTAAGTGTCCTGTGTTCTCTTTTTCTACAAATTCTTGATTAATCTGAATTTTTTGTTGGCCTTTGACATTTAGCCTGCTAATTAACTTTGTGGAGGTGAGAGAAAATGCTCCTGGCAGGTTTAAGATTGAGCATTTGTGTTTAGTATTTTCCTGATACTTGTTGTTGACTTGGCCCTTTGACCTTGAGCAGTGTAATGAAAAAAGCACTTTCTTCTGTCTGTGAAAGCACGTTTTGCTAATAACGTTATGTTATTCTGTATAAGCTTTATGTTTACTCTTTTTCTTAATGAGTTATGCGTTCAGCATTCTAACATTTGAATCCGCTGCTCACCACTTGGCTTTAGAGTTAATGTTAGACTTTGGATTCTACTGTGTAGACGGCTATAGTCACATGTAACTATCAGCCTGTACCACCAGCCTCTATCGCCTTATCAGAAGGTGCTAATCATGTCACGTGTACTCAAGTTAATGCTTTTTCTTTACCATACTGAAGAATGGATGTATTGGTACCTGGAAAATAGGGTTGTGGCCTGTACGCTTATCTACGCCTGTAGACCTGGAAATAAGAATGTGATCCACCCTAGATGTGGACATTGGATTATTTTTTGTTCAGTTTTTATAGTGGCTGTAGTGGGTGGCTTATAACTGATAGAAGTAAGAGGTCTAGACAGTAGCTACTTTGCCAATTTGAGGTGTGACTGAGTGAAAGATTGTTTTATAACTGGACTTTAATCATTGTAAAAATCCTGAATTGAATGTAAAAGTTAGCAAAGAGTTATGGTAGCCTACAGATTAAAAAAAAGGCTTTCTTGAGAGGTGTTATATCTTTACCTAGTTTAATATTTGACAGGAGTAAGGACTAACTACTACATTTTCTTCTCACTGAATTTGGAACTCTAGCATGTAATTCTGCATTTGTAAATTTATTTTATATCACTGGTTGTTTTTCTTCTTCACTATCTTTCCAGCTTTTATACGTCAGTGTTCTGGTAATGTGCTATGTAATTTACTTTCTGATGTTTGTGGGGTCTCCTGAAGCAACAAAGAAGTCATTTCCCATTGCCAGAATGAAAGCCTTCTTGCCTAATTTGGTGGAAGATGAGGTGGGTTGCACAGTTCGTTTCTTGATTTTAAGGCTTTCTTGAGTGCACTATGAAAATTAGAGATAGTGGTGATAATGGAGTGATTTTGAGGATATCACTGCACTGTAGAAGATGTGACTCATTACAAACTGAATTTGTATGCGTGTTGGTTTTTTTACAAGGATTTTATTGATAAACAAGCAATAGAAAACTTGACCTCTTTGTTCTGGGCTTGTTGCTGGCTTATCTTTCAACATCTTTGCACAAACCGTTAACTGGGGGTAGAACATTGCAGCGTGCAGGGGCATGACCAGCTGCTGTTGGATCTGAGGCAGGAAAGAAACCAGAACCATTTTACCACAGATTTTGGGTACTTGGCCTTTTCCACAATATGAACGTGTTGGTACACGGCATCCTACAGGCACTCAAAGATCTCTCATGTGCTTTCAAGGGAAAATGAAGCAAGAAAGAAATGAAAATACACAGTGAGGAAGAAGATATTTTGGAAAAGATTTGCAGTTAGAAAAGATAAAGGTGGTTCTTGGTTGCAAGACTTGTGGGGACAATTTGAAGAGCAGTAACCAATTTATGTCTACAGTGAAGGAGAGAGTTATATTGGCGTGTTAAACAGCATGGTTTGGGGTGTTTTTTTTTCCCCCAGTCTAAGTTTGGTATTTTCCATAAAAATTGTTCAGTAAAAATTACTTTAACAGTCATTTTCAGCAAGGGAAAAAGTCTTTGCCAAATTAGAGTGATATTGGTGCTGTATTTTAGATTGAGTTGTTAGTGCTGTGACTCATCAGTACAGTTAGAGCCAGCCTAGAGTATTGTACTGGCTTTGTATTTTCTATTTGTAGTCTGTAGTTTCAATCATGTTTATTACATTAAGTACTTCTTTTTTTGCAGACCTTTGTTAACTGGAAGGAAGCACGACTGACTTGGAGTTTCTTCAAACAGTCATTCCTGAAACAGATTTTGACAGAAGGTGAGGCTTGAATGCACAGTTGTGATGGAGAAGGCCCAGTGAGTACTATTGACAAAACTGACCTAAAACTTGAGAAAGCTGGGGGGAGCGTGGGCACGCGACTTCCAAAAGTTGTTACCAGCAGATGTTACTAACCTGAATGAAGTGTTTGAGGGTATTCTGTGCTAGGGGCTGTCCTGTTTGACTTTGTTTTGAATACTTCATCTTGGTAGTGTCTGAAAAAGTACTGGGAAAGATTTAAGGACTTTTTCTGAAGTTAGTTATTTTGAACTTACAGGTGAACGATATGTGATGACTTTTTTGAACGTGTTAAATTTTGGAGATCAGGGTAAGTGTGGCGGTTTTGTGGAATCGTGACACAGTTTTCTTAGTCACTGTTCTTTAGATGGTTCTGAAAATGACTTAAAGTATTTGAAGATAACTTGAAAATCTGAGAAGATTTTAAAGCCTTTGTGACTGATATACATTTCGGAGAAAGACTGATATAGAAAAGAATTTAAGATCCTGGATTTTATTTTTTCTTTGGATCAGAATTTTCCAATTGCATATGTGATACCATATCTTGTTTCTTTTTTTTTAAGCTTAATTGGTATCCAGTGTGTTACAGTTGTCTGTCTTTAGTTTTTGCAATCCTGTTTTCCTGCGATTTTCTGTCTTCCTTTTGAATCTGCTAGCTGTTAAAGCAAGAACATAATTGTGTATAGCAGTGCATCTCAAAATGGAATTGTATTGTGTGAAAGAATTCGGTGTGGTGGCAGAGTAACGTATGACAGCAGCCGTTCAGATGACTGAGTTGGCAGCACCTTGGCTCTTTATAGCTTGGGGAAGGAAAATAGCCTGTAATTGTTGGCCCACTGTTAGAAGTTTCTTGGCTAGTTTGAATTACTTTTAATTGCTGGCAGTAGTATGGTCCCCCATAAATACTGAGCGTATGTGCCTGCCACCAGTAACTGGCTGCTTCTGATCTTCCTCCCCTGCAGAACAACCAAGCTGCCCCTTACTTGAAAGGTCTTAAAAAAACGAGTACAAAAATGCCTATACTCTCAAAATGTTGAGAAACATTGGTTCCAAGTCCTGTGAAGTCAGCCAGAACTGTATTCTATTATATCACTGTGAATATGTAAAGCACTTATCCGTATGCCTGACTTCATACGCTCTCAGTGACTGTACTCTGTGTGCAGACACTCCATAGGTGTCTTATATTTGGAGCAGTATCTTGCTGAGGATGGAAGTGCTGGTAAAATGTTACGTAGGATTGCTCTTCCACTTCAGTGAAAGTAAAAAGAAAGAAAAACTTCACGCTAAAAATAGATCTCTTTCTCTTCTCCTGTATCAGTAAAGCCTTAAATTCCTGTTCTCATTCAGTGAAATTCATCAGGATCTTTTAAATGTCTCTACAGTAAGAGTTTTAAATGTGGTTTGGTGCTGTTACTAGATTCACATTTCTGTAGTTGATGCTCTTGTCCTGGCTTTGCCTCCTATGAGCAAGCCTTGTAATGTTGAACTGTGATTACTGTGACTGTCAGGGTTTTTAGGAAACACTGCTTTAGTGTTGATTAAATTCCACTTGTTTTCTGTTTGGTGGAAATGTTAAACTAGAATTCATGTCATTGTTAAAGACTTGGAATTAAAATATGTCTGAAAAATTACAGGTTGCTGCTATGTTTGTTTTTGTTTTATTTATTTTTTTTTAAAAGGTGTATATGATATCGTGAATAATCTTGGTTCACTGGTGGCCAGGTTTATCTTTTTGCCTATTGAGGAGAGTTTTTATGTCTTTTTTGCTAAAGTTTTGGAAAGAGGGAAGAAGGTAAAGGATCAGAAGCAGGTATGTTTATTTTGGATTAATTACATGTCAAATGCTTGACTTTTTTTGTTACAGATTAGTTGCTTCGCAGAAGTGTGACTGACAGAAATGTGTGTTTAAATTTGAATCTAAAGGCTGTTAAAATTAAAGCTGGAGAACAGAAATGTCAAGTGAGGCTGGATCAAAACCAAAATAGGTAAAATGCTAAAGAAATAGAAATTAAGATATTCAGTGGCATAATACTGCCTTGCATCGTAACTGAAGTCAACAGCATCTGCTCCAAACAGTGATGTAAATCCAGTGTACTGTGTAGTTCCAGCTATACTTAGGCAATTACTTAAATCATGAGAGCATGCTATTTCTAGCAAATAAATGCTGTCTGAAAATATTTGACTTCTTTGAAAATATAAGTAGCTGTTAAGTGTTAAACAGTCCTGTTTCCAAAGAGTGCAGTTTTGAGAAGAAAAGAATTGTATTCTTCTTGAGCTTTTAAATTGTACATGGAGGATCAGTGGCTAAACAAACGAGCTTTCTTCCGCAGAGTAACATTCATGCATGCGCTAGGTAAGAAATCCTTGATCAGTCAGGAAGATCAGCCTGGGCTTTTGCCTGATACTGTGACAGCTTTTTGCAGTAATCCTGCTGCTTGCACCGTAGCATGAAGTTAAACAAATCTCGTGCTTCAGGTCATTGGTGGGCTAAGAAAGGTGTACATATGTGTATTTTATGTGTCGTGTTCCTGCCATATGTAACTGGCAAAATGGTTCCCGTTTTCACTGTATGCAGTGAAATTACATCAACTCCCAGTAGAACTGACGAGCTGCTTGTTCTGGCGTGGCAAATCCTGTAGACCCATGCAGCAATAAAACCTGACCCTGCCACTGACTCAGACTGTGGCCTTGGGCAGGTGCCGTGCTGCTCTTTGCCATTTACCAACTGTTAAACAGGCGCAAGTGCTGTTTGCACGTTCGCTTGAACAGACATGTTCATGGCTAATATTTGTGTAGAATTTGTAATGAGTAAAGCGTAGGATAGAATAATAAGTATTTAAAAATTGTTGGGAAGTAAGACCATGTGTATGGATAATTCAGTAACAAAGGATAAGTTTCACACCTTTTTACACTGTGCAAACTGATTTTTTTTCTGTCAAGTAGCTTTTCTGCATGAAAATAACTATTAATTCTAATTCATGTAACTGACTACTTTTTTTTTCAGGATGATGTTGCTATGGCTGCAAATGTATTAGAATTGCTGTTGAAACTTGTGCTTCTGATTGGCCTTACCATCACAGTTTTTGGTTATGCCTATTCTCAGCTGGCTCTGGATATTTATGGAGGCTCAATGCTCAGTTCTGGAACAGGTAAAGATTTACAAGGCTGGCAAAGAAGCCATTCTTGAAAGAAGAGGAACTGCAGCTATTATGAATTCTTGTGTAAATCGGAAGAACTTTTTTCTATAGAACTCCTGTTGACATCAGTGACTTAGTTTGGCTGAACCCAGAACTCATGCCTTTGTAACAGCACCTGAAAGGAAAAAATACTGAGGAGTTCTAAATACGTATGATCAGGTTTGGGGCTCTACCTTCCTGCAATTTCACATCGTTGGAGAAAAGCATTTTAAAGGATTGTTTGACTACTCCATGATGCCATCAAAAAGAAATATTCAGGGATGCATGCTAAAAAGCATGGGATTTTTTTTCTAGTGTTAGAATTCCGAAAGGACAAGAAAAAGGTCAAGGTCTGAATGGAGAATTTTGAAGTTACATATAAATTAGCTCTGACCCATAAAAATCTGAATACAGTTTTTTATCTAGCACAGTTTTGAATGTATTGAACAGCCTTTCTGGTTTTCTTACCGTTGTGTTCCAAATATACATGTTATTGCTTTTAGTACCTCATAATGACTATTGGATTAATTTCCACAAATTTCTGTAAAAATAGATTATTTGGGTTATGATAAATATTAATTTTTAATTAGGAAATCCCTTTAAATAAAATACTTTTTTTGATGAATATCTTTTTTCTGTTACTACAGTAACTGCTATTTTTGGGTGGTTTGGGTTTTATTTTCGTTTTTATTTTGCCTTATTTATGGTATTTGGTTTTTTTAAGATTTCTAGACAGGAAACTTGTTCAAATGACCTTAAGTTTCTGATTTTAGTGATAAAGTTGCAACTTTTATATCTTAGTATCAAAGAGTGTAAAAACAACGTGGTTTTATAAAAGAAATCAGTCTACTTACCATTCCGATGTCTTTTTTAGGTCCAGATCTCCTCCGATGTTACTCTTTGTATGTCCTATTTCTTGCTATCAATGGAGTAACAGAATGTTTTACGTTTGCTTTGATGTGCAAAGAAGAGGTGGACAGGTAGGAAATAGCATCCCCAGAAGCACTACTTTTGGTTTTTACATGCTTGTATTTGTTGACAAACATGGATCTTAAAAATATATTTGTAACGACCTTATAAAGAGATTGCTGCATTGGAAATCAGCATAAAAATATCCTGCCCCGCTGAACACCAACTTCTTATTTAGCTCTCTGCATGTAGATTTAAATATAGAAGCTCTAGCAAATGTTTAAATGTGTGGGTAAAAAGGCCAGAATTAAGAAATAAAAAGATTGTTAAATTAGCTTTTGGTACATCACTACCTGGAAAAGTAATTTAAATGTGATGTCTTGTTTTCTGTATATGTGCACTCGAAGCTACAGTTCTTAAGACAGGCTGTCACCAAACTCATTAAAGTCTTGCAGCTGTTACACAGTAACTACGTAAAATAAACTGATCAGGTACGCTTTGGATCACTTCTGAATGATCTAAATCACTGGCCTGAATTCAGCGGTCTATCTGCTTCAAGTAGGAGGCTGCACTAGATGGCTTCTGAGATTCCTTCCAGCATGGATTATTTCTTGATTCTGTGATCATGCTGGGTTAGTAACTTTGAAGCCTGGCTGCCTTCCCAGTGCTACCACCAAGCTTTTTTCGTTTATGTGGCAGCTGTCCCTTACAAGACCTTCCCAAATTAATTACAAGGAGATCTACTTTCCACCATCAAAGTAGTATGTTTTAGGCTTAGCATGGGCTGCTTTTGTGACCCCTCACTGTTTGGAGCAGAAGCTAAATAAAGCATCATCTAGTTGTTGAGCGCATATCTAAAATAGTGAAAAAAAATCCCCAAGTTTTTCCTTTGCTAATCATTGTTACTAAATTTGACTTTCTGAAACGAGTATACAGCTGATTAGTGAAACAATTGCCTTCACATAATGTAGTTATTGGTTTAATTTGTTCAATGTTTGCTTTAATTCTTTCAATTAATTTTATTAACATCTTGGTTTTCAAATTTATCTTCTTCATTCAGAAGATGGTAAGAGAATTTCTGTTCCTCCTTTTAGAAATAAATTGTGGTATTTCTTCAAAGATAAAGTTAGTAAATACTGCAACTGTATACATTGTTAAATTGTTTCTTTTTTTTCTTAGGTACAACTTTGTTATGCTGGCCTTGTCCTTCACATTTCTGTGCATCTCTTATTTCTTGACCCACTGGCATGGCAGTATAGGCTTTATCCTTGCCAACTGCTTTAACATGGGTATTCGAATAGCTCACAGCATCCACTATATCTATGAATACTTCAAAGAAAGCACTCACAGACCTTTGACAGGCTTGCTTCCCTCACCGTTTTTGGTACTCGTTTATATCATCAGTGGAGTAATGACTGGTTTGTCAGAGGTAAGCATCTTTCTCAGTTTGCTTTCACTGTGAAAGTTATTGCCAAATTACTTTTGTGTCCAGAAGCAAAGAAATGCCGTTAGCAAAAGAGGCTTATTCAGGGTAGACTGGAAGATTTGCATTACAAGCAAAGCAAGATATACTATTAAGAGATTTTCTCTTTGATACTAAGTTCTCTGCCACCTGTAGGAGGTGTATCTGACAAGTGTAATATATCTCAACACATTTCTGCTGTCTGTAGGTAAATCCATGTCCTTAGCTCTTAGTAATAATTGAAATTTTGCAGTAGCACTAAGAAACTGTTATTAATTCTGTAATAAAAAAGTGATCGAGGAAAAACAAAACAAGAACAGAAACAGAACTTGCCAAGAGCACATTCATCACGTTTATTCAGGCTATAGGATGGTAATTGCGCAGAAGTGGTAGCATTTCCATAAACAGAAATTGGACAGATTGAAAATCCTTCATGCCTTAGACCTTTATGTTTTGGAATGGGAGATTTCCAGTGGGGTTTTGTTAGAAAATAGCCTAATGCCTCGCTGTGACGTGGCAGGCTTGCATGACAGCACCAGCAGAGTTTTCCTAGTATCTCAGTTAACATGTTTCCACATATCGGATAGTACAACTTCCACATTTCCCACGTATCTACTGAATACTCAGTTTTCGCTGATGGAATTTTCTTAAAAAAGCAAGTGCTGCTAAAGATGATTTATAATGCACGTGGCAAAACCACAGTCAGCTTGATGGCGGTGTTGGCGTGGTGAAGAGGTGTTGGACCTTTGTATTTGTATCGCGGCAGTAAATCTACTTTATGCTGACTAGTTTCCCCACAATTGTTTGTTTCCTTTGTTGTAGGTATTCTTCTGCTGCGATAAGGGTTGGATGGCCAGGCTGATTCACATCAGCGTGGGGGCTCTGTGCTTTGCAGCAACCATCGTTACTATGTTCTGCACAGAGACCAAGCTGGTCCACTTTGTCAGAAGCCAGTTCCTCTCCCGGTATATGAAGAAAGGAACATGAAACGCTCGTGTGCAGAACAGTTCTTGGACATGCTTGCAGTAAAGGGCTGGATTTTTTTGCGTAAGATCTGTATGGAAAAAGGTTTTCACGTGTGTTTATTGGAAGGGTTGATACTGGAGTGGCAATGTAACAGGTAGCCAGCCGAATATTATTTTGTCTTTTAAACTCGTCAGTACACTGAAAGAGAGCTGAGTAATTTTCTCTTCATGCATCATTCTTTTCTAAGCGTTTCTTCAAACACCCTCTTTGGTAATGAATGAAGATCTAAGATACAGCCTTCTGACATAACCTAGTTGATACACTTCATGGGGAGGGCTCCCATTCTTAGCCACGAGGAGTACACGTATGAAGGCTTCATATGGCTTCCATCTTAAGATGTCATTAAGAATGCCCTTATTTGGCATGGTGGGCTGCTTAACTGGTTAGAAAGTAAATGGTCTCAAAAAAA
>VWZZ01007667.1:197475-231781 GCA_013399095.1 Psophia crepitans | reverse complement strand
CTGAAAAAGCCCCCTAGAGCCAGGACCAATTGCAATATTACTGTTACTGAAGTGGAACGTAATGCGGTGCAGAGATTGAGTTGTCAGTGTTTTGAAGTGTAAAGCACTGAACAGAAAGTTCTGACGTTTACAAGTAAATTAACGGAACACACAGCATGTGTCTGTACTAGCTATGCGAGATTAATTCATTCAGCACATCGTTCATTTATGAGGATACTGATTAATTTGTCGAAAATATGCCAAAGCTTTAGCTAAAAAAAAAAAGATTTTTGAGTAGTGCTTTACAGAACAGAAGGTGTTAAGTACAGTCACACTGAGGCTGAAGTTCCCTAAGTTTAATCATGAAACTTCTTACTATCATTGTTTTTATCTGAGATTTTTAAATGCCAGCACAAATTTGTGTCTATAAAAACGATTTTATCATATCTGTGAAACTGAATGTTAAATAAGACTCCTTTCAAGGATTTATGCATATTTAAACTTCCATTATGGTAGAAAATGCTCCATTTTATTGCAACCAGGTTTCCTCATGTCTTGTTCCTTTACTTGTTCAATCCTAACCTTTGTATGGATTTTTTTAATTGTTGAAAATTTGGACATTTGAAAGTTGTAGAATCAGATATTAGGCTGCTGCTTTAGATTTACTAATGGTATACTTTACTGCTGGTCTAAGATTTGAATTGGGCAGTTTCAGAATATACAAGTGGCAGGTTTATAATGATCAGTGTTCCCTTTGCAGTGTTTGTATGGACCAAAAAATGTCAAGTGATGAAAACTGTGTGCTCGGACATGTGCAGCTGAAAGCTTTTAGTTTAATTATGTAGCCACTCTGCAGATCCTCAGACCACTTAAAAAAAATACTTGACTGTAATGGCATTGTGGAGTTCATCTTGGTAAACACTATTGACAGTGTGAAATGCTTTCTGGTATCGATGTCTTCAGTTTGGTACTGTTAGAGACGTTTTCTAAACTCTAGTGTTACTTACTTAGAGAATATCACCAAAAACAATCTGGCATTTGAAAAAATCATCACAGAGAAGTCAAATGTAAGAATGGAAAAGAAAGGTGCGTTTCCTCTGCTAATGGTGATGGTCTCCATTGCCTAGCTGGAAGGCAGTAGGTAGAGGCTTGCTGATTCTTCTGAAGTTGTTATGAAATCTATCAAAATAAAGCAAACTCTACATTATTCTGTCCTGTTAAGTGAATTTGGTAGTTCTTTGCCTTAAATTGTTTTCTTTTGAGTTTTCTTGCAGGTTTTTTTGTTTCTTGTTTCTCTCAGGTATGGACTTTGTTATGAAGTACATCTCCATATATTGCAGAGGGTTGAAACTTTATTATAAATCATCAATGTGAACAGTTTCTTTTCCTTTATTTGTTTGTAATTAAAAAAAAAGACAGTTCAACTTATGGACTCTTTAGGGTTTGTCTTTTTCTGTATGATTTTGGGACCTTTGGGAATATCTCGGTCTGTGCAGTGAATTTTAGTAACCATTTGGAATGAGAAATTTTGTATAGCTCTGCTCTGTGTTCTGAAGACTGAAGAACTTTTCATACAAAAAGAGCTTGAAGTCATGCTGTCTTGTCTAGTTTTACCATCCCAGATGTACAGTGATATTACTGATGCTGCTATTATTGTCATAAATAGGGTGATGCGAGATCTCACTGTTCAAATAGTGAGCTGTCTAGTCTCATAAATCTTTTTCAACTTAAATGCTGTGTTTGCATTTAAAAAGAAGTTAAATTTTTAAACTAATTTTGATTTCACATTGGAAAGGCTTATAAATATCTCTTGGGCCTGAACAAGTGAAAATGCAATTTCATGTGAATCAGGAAGATATTTAAGGTGGCTTAATTATTGCTCATTTGCAAGTTAAGGATATGTTCCTCTTTTAAACTCGATCTGTATCAGCTCAGTGATGGTTGGCTGGGTTTTGTGTTGGTTTTTGTTTTTAAATCTATTTTCTGTGGCAGGGAACGGCAAGGAGCGACAGGAAGTACAGATCTACGAAGTTTTCTCCCGGTTTCTTATTTATCTGTGTGATCCTTCATAGAAAAGCTGTTAATTGCTTTATAAAGAAGCAAACGCTGTCAAGTTCAGAGACAAAGTTGAGATTGAACTTGACCAAATTTCCCTTTTGTTTACAGTTCTGTCAGTCTGTCCGAGGCACAATGGGGTGCTGGTCTATAAATTTCATGAAGCTGTTTTGCGGTAGTGTTCTGAAAGCCTTCAGTTCAAGCCAAAGGAGAATTAAACTGTTTTCTTCAGAGAAAAATTACGGTGTCATACGTAGTGATGTGATTTGTTTTGTTAATAGTTGGATGAACGACATTGAAGCAACTGTAAGATGCAATTGGTATAGGGTAACACTGCATAGAATTATTTACTTCACATTTTGTTTTGTCTGCCAGTTGAGGCTTATTGGAGTCTTATTTGTATCTTCGGTATTGTTGATGCTTAAATTTGGTGGGATTTTCTAGGATCTTTTATGTATAAATTCATTTATTAACCTCGAAACTCGAACACCATTTCCTAACACGCACATTGAGAAGATTTATCATAGGTTTTTGCAAGAACTTGCATTATACTTGCCATTTTTCCTCTTTGCTTTTTTCAAAATGGGTATTTGTCTGGATTGGATTCAGCAGGTTTCTTCATTTGCTGTGATAAATGTACTGCTGTGATAAAAACTGTGTGAGCAGCCAGGAGTAAATTTGATGGTTAGTGAACTTTGTTAGCTGAATTATGCTGCAACTGGAAATACTTCTGTTAGGTGCTGACCAGTCATTGAACTCTTTGTTCTTTTCCAGTATGGCCAATATTTTAAAGTTAAAGCTTTTACTTGAATAGTTAATCTGCTTTACTGGGCATGAAAAGTAATAGATGTAAGCTTGAATGTCGCCCACAGTTTAGCACCCGTAAGCGTTGTTGACTTGTTGGTACGAAGGATTGCCTGAGTGTGAGTACCTTGAGGTGAGCCAGTCCTAATTTGCTGGCTTCCAGATCTAAACTTTGAAATTGTTTTTGTGGATTTCATTTTTCTTGCTGTTTGAACATCACACTTTTTATGGTTTATATGGTTTACTCTTATTTTAAAGATCATACTGAAGAGAGAGGTTGTGAAGCTTTTTGAACTATGTCATTGCATCAGTAGTTCTGCTGAGCTGTAGTGATTTTGTTCGGCATAAAATACATAACCCATTTGCATTCTGACAGTGCTATGTAAATCTAGTTAATTCTCTTTACAAGCTTAAAATGAAGTTTGAAGCTTTCTCCATCTGATGTACAGCTGGGCCATGGAAACTAAGTGCAAGGCATGCTCAAAAGTGTTAGCAGCTGGGAGATCTAAACAAAACAGTGATAGGAAGTGCTTATCTCGGTTGCATTTTGGATTACTTCCACAAAAAGATGTTTGTTCTCTTTAGTTTATGGATCTGAATTACATTCATTCACTCCCTTGCTGTGATCTGGGAGGAGGGGTGAACCCTTTTCAGCTGGGATGTCTGTAGCTGCACACTGCTATCGTGAGCTTCATTCATGGACTCTGAGTGTGCGCTTTCATGTGCCCCTAAGGTAGGATAGTTGGGTTTCTTCTTCGAACTGTGGAGAAAGGTGAAACAACTCCAGTTTTTGTTCTGTCAGGCTTCCTGTTTAGTTTTTGTAAGCGAGCTTTGACAGAGTTCTGTGTGTTTATTGCTCGCTAGGTTTTGTGATTCACAGGTATGTCCATGTTCAGAGAACTTATTTCCTAGGTTTTATGCCATCTCATTGAACTGAAAGTGGAAAGGAACATGCCCTGGAGGACAGAGGTGTTATATCTGTGACCCATTCAATAAGACCGAAATAAAGCTGTGTTGAGAACAACAACAAAGATAGTGGTCCTTAAACCCAGGTAAGATGTAGGAGTAGTTCTAATCTGCTAGTAAACAAGAGTCATTCTTTCTTGAATGCAGGAATATTTCAGACTCACTTTCTGTCTTGACTCTTCGTTTGGAAAGGGAGGAGTGTGAAATCGTGCACTGATGCTGTTCCAAAGAGGTTTGTTTCTTGGAGAGCAACTGAGGCACAGTCATGGCCTACATGTGAGAGAGAGCCTTGTGATCACTCATGAATATCTTCAATTCCTTCTTTTTTTTTTAATTTTTGGATTCCTGATAGTTTCAGTATTCATTCCAAGTTCAACCAACTCCTGTATGTAGATCTGTCACCCTTTGTGTTGAAAAAGTCAACCTAGCCAGTCTGAAGGTAAAAATGGGATGGGTCATTAGAGCCCTGCACTGGAGTGGAATGAGGAATGTGTTGCTCATCTAGCTGAAGGTTGTATTATGGCTTGCTTCCAAGCCCTGACAGCGAGGAGGGAGCAAATTAAGGTTGCACAGAACGATTCAATTGTGACTTTTCTTCAGTTCTGAGTGCTTGACTTGGCAGTACCAATGTTTTCCTAATGGAAGTGGTTTTTGGGAACAATATTACAAACCAAGTACTATAAAGTGCAGCAAAGTGCCATGTCTTATTTGTGTCATGATTTTTAGCAGTCTCTCAAGGCGTGGGGAGATGTTATGGTATGAGGACAGGAAGAAGGGAAATGTGGCGGAGTACGGTACGTGTGCAAGGAACAATGTCCCTGTGATTAAAGGTCTTTAGTCTGTGAGTTACTTCCACCTCTGCATTTCTGGCACTGCGGATAAAACTCTTGGGTACGTATCTGCACAAGTGCTTCTCTAGTGCAACTAGTATAGCATGCTGGTTTGGAAGAAACAGACTATGCCCATGAAGTAGAGTGTGCTTTGATACAGACTTCTTGCATTGTGCTTTGCTGGTCAAGTAGACTTTCATATATGCATTGAAAATACAGGCAATAGTGTGTGGTAATATTCTTTCTAACAGCCCTCCCGTCTGAGGTTCACTGAATATCATACTGTGGAAACTGGGGTTTTTTCTGTGGTTCCTTCAGAATTGTACTGATGGTTTTTAGTATTCTCCCACCAGATGACTTCGTTATACAGTAGCTTTACACACATTCATCTGTGGACTCTGCTGAAGCACTTTGGGGAAGTGCTTGGGCTTTACTCAAGTCCTGCTTTGCACAGGCAGGTTGTGTGAGGGCTGGGCAGAACCTCCCCTGCTCAGCAGGGGCCAGGTGTCCTGACCCATGGGCTGGGTCTCAGTCTCACGTTGTACATCTGTGGGCACCTTGGCTCAGATTTTTAAGGAAAAGTTGGGAGAGCTGTGAAGGAGTCTGTAGTAAAGCCGTGCAGGATGAGAAAGCTAGGATTGCTTTCTTGAGACAGCAGCTCAAGGATTCAGGAGGAAAACCACCTTCAGGTGTACGTCCTGAACGTAAATACAGAGTTGGAAAGTGGTAACTCAAGAGCCCCAAGGGTGTGTTTCAGGGAGCTGCAAAGATTCCCTGCCAAACCATCTGCTGGAGATGCTCCGAGTTTTACAATGTGTTGTGAACGTATTATGCTTGGTAGCTGATTAAGTTCTACTGGTTTTGTGCATATAAGCCAATATATGATGTGTCCTTTCAAAGTTGGATATACCCTACTTGTGGAGCCTATCTGCTATTGCCAAGTGTTGTCTGAATGAAATGCCCCTCTGGGGGAGTACTGCAAATTGATGGAGAGTGCAGGTGAACCAAGTCTTCTGGAATGAAAGCTGGAGACTGAGAGAGCAGAAAAGCAGAATAAGAAAACCCAAAACCAAATGTGCAGTATAAAGGTTTGGTAAGTGGGCATTCAGGGCACTTAGGGTTCTAACAGGGCTGACTGCTCACCAGGTAGGGAGAAGAGGGAAGAGCTTTTTCCCCATCCAGAGTCAAATTTAAGGATTTACATAGCATCTGAAAGATATTCTGATATGGGAAAAGGAAGCTTCATGGCTGAAGGTGCATTGAGAAAGGCTGGGAAAGAATTAGCAATCTGTGAGAGAAGCTTTATATCTAAGAGTACGTAACAATTGCTGCACTATGGGCCTTGTGGAGAGCTGCAACCAAGTTGACTCGTCTATTACAGTTAGGAAAAGGAAAATTAATCTCTGTAGGGGTAAGAAAAGGTGGATTTTAAATAAGAGGTTGAATTATTGAAGGAATGGGAGTGGAATCAGTGGAGGAACAGAAGTGCAGAGTAGTGTGCTTATGATGTAAAAGCCTGTGTTCTGCATCTGTGATGAAGTGAGTCCAGATGGCGTGTGATGAAGGACATGTAAAAGGCTAGACAGTAAAAACTCAAGCGGAGGAGTTAGGTGGACAGTTGAAAAAAGCTTAAAGTAGCTTCTGAGTGGTAGTTAGAAGCAATATTGTGGATTGGATCATTCAGCTTGCCAGGTCTTTTGCTTGGACTTTGAAAAGAGCATTGCAGGAAGAGCAAGGTCTGTGGTTGGATTTGTCAGTGCAGAATTTAGCCCAGAAGACCTCGTCCCTTGGGAGTGAAGTGGAGACAGCACAACAGATGACTCCGATGCAGACAGGCCAGTTACCTGAAGAACATACTCCTTTCCTCACCCCATGCTTTGCATCAAGTCTTAGGCCAGTCCTGTTCTACGAACCAGGTTGTGGGGGCAGCCCTGTTGCAAAAGAACGGGAGAAAGATCAAGTACTCGTGAGACTCCCAGAAGCAGCTGTTGCACACCATGTGAATGAGAATGCTCATCTCTAGTAAAGGTTGTAGGACACAGGGAGTATTTGGCAGCAAAGAGTCAAGTTTTGGTGCAGACCATTCTTTCCCGAACAAGACACACACACTTGAAGGACCTTGGAGTAGACCTGTCGCAAGCCTGCAGTTAGCACAGCGGATCCTAGGTTTAATAAACTGGGGAACAAAAGTGGAAAAATACAAGGGTTTTGCCCCAGTAATGTGTGGATTGCAAATAGAAGTTTATGAAGATGAATGTTCACTATTTGAATAGTAGACAAATCAATTTATTAAGTATGGACTCGAATGAGCAAAGAAAGGAAATTGGGAAACACTTTAAATGGGTGTGTGCACATATGATTTACAGAAATTTGGGTAAATGAAGAAACAGAAATGAAAGAAAAGGAGTGTCCCTTCTACTTGAGGAGTTTAAACTTCAGCCATTAAAAAATAATAGAAGACAACTCAGAGAAACCACTTCACAGATTTGGAAGTGACTTGCCATGGTGTCGCTAGGTGGTGAGCAAAATATGGGGAAAGGCAGGCATGTGCGCAGGGAACAGGAAAACCCCAACATGTGTCACCCCGTGGGGACACGTGGCTCAGTCCCCAGGGGTTATAGAGCAATGACCGCGTGTGCAAGGGCACAGCCCTGCTGTCGCTGCACAAAAAGCTGGATGTGCAGTGTATCAGGAAGAAATCGTAGAATGAAGAACAGACCAAAATACAAAGACAAGCCAATCTTGGGAGAAGTGGTTTAATCAATTTCAGTTAAAGCTTTGAAAGAGTGAATTGAAAACTTAGTAACTTACTATCCATTGGAAGTTTTTATGGTTTATTTTCCAGGATGATGCTACCACCATTACTGGCTTGAAGAGAAGTAGCATAGTGATGATGATGTTGACTTCATTAATGTCCCTTCAGGCAAGGGTGGAACTACAGAGGGACTCCAGGAGGGGGGAATAAAGCAGACGAGAAAAGGTTTGAAACAGAGGAAGGCAAAATACTGAGACTACGTTAGTAAGGAGTTCAGAAGATTGTGGGATTTAACATATATATGTGAAGGAAAAATTACTAATGAAATGGTGCGATCAAACTGGGATCCAGGTAACATTGAAGGAAGAGCGAGCGGGTGGTGGTAGAGGCTTGTATGTGTCTGGTAACCAAAGCTCCCTCCCTTCCGTTATCTCTGTATCTGTGCAGTATTTTTGGTGTTAGCCATGTTTTCAGTGGCTGAACACGATTGCTTTTGATAAAACACTGTAAAACTAATGCCTCCTTTAGAATAAGGGAAGGCGTGGTAGAGATGCCCGTAGCCTGGTAACTGTGAAGGAAATTTTTCTGTGCAAGCAGCCTGTGCCGAGAAAACACGATGGTTCTTGGTAGTTACTGTTGTTGTTTGCCTGCTGTGTTAAAATAATGCCGTAAGACTGATTTGTACTGAATACAAAGCTTATCTGCTTGTCGGAAGGGGAGAAGTGGAACCAGTGGGTATCGAGCAAACGGACAACAGACGTAAGCAGATCACAAGTATTATTTGAGCTTATTGGCTAGAATGTTAGCAAAAACCCCCAGTTCTAGTAAGAAGTTTGGATACAGTTACTGCCTTACAAAGGTGGGAGGCTCGCTCAATGGATAACTTCATCAATGAGAAAATAATACTGATAGTAATACCCTAGGAACTTAGTATTTCTGTCGCTAGAAGTGACAAGCAACAGTGATGGCACAGCTGAAGAATGTCACTGCCATGGAGTATTAGCCTTTGGCTACAAACAAACTTTACGAAAGAAAAAGAAAAGTTAAATGAGCTTTACAGTCCTGAAAAGAAAACAAGTACAAATGCAAGGTACAGCTGCTCATGCAGAACTTGAGCAAGTCATTACAGGCAATTACTGTTAATCTTTGGCACTGCAATTAATAAATGCTCTGGATGTCAATAAATCACCTGGCCACTAACAATAATAATTGTTTCCAAATGTCAAAACCCCTGATCAGTTTCTACGCCATTTGTTGCCATCACAAACTCCTGATGTTTGTATCAGTGGTGACAACATGGAATGCCTGCCAAATCCATGTCACCCAGATGGATGTAAGTGTGTGTGTCAAACAGCTAGGGGTGTGTGTGAGAACATCGCAGACCAAAGGAAATGTTTCTGTTACTACACAGCAAGCATTAAACATCAGTGAAAATCTAATTTGCACTGATGCATTCATAAATATTTATTAAAGTAGCAGTTCTGCTAAATCCCTTCTGGAGGCCATTCCTTATGGACGGCCAGGGGGAGCTTGCAAATTCACCTCTGAAATAATCCATAAAGCTGTATGGCTTATGTTAGGTTTTCTTGTTGTGCGTTCTCTGTGTCAGGGTGCACAGGATCTTTGTGGCCATGACAACTTTTATGATGTCAGGATTAGCCAAAGGGACTGTGATAACCTTTGGCCAAGGGAAGAGTGTTCCACTGCTCCCGATGGCCATGGCACGCTGGTTATGTGTAACATGTGCCCTTCTTCTGGTACGTGCATGGAGTCACTTAACTGTGCTCTTCTTTTTGGAAGATCGCTTTAGAAACTGTATAAGGCTCTAGGTAGAGCCTTTGCTGAGCAGTATCAGTTTTGGCAAATTGAGACTGATTTTTAAAGAATACTACAGGTGTCTTAATTTCTATATTGGTGAAATAATTCATTGCATATGTCCGTCCCCCTCCCCGCCACCCCTGGCTCTCTCCAGAGTGGTACACACAGGTTTCTTGATCCACTGACTGCCAACCATTGCCGATAGCATCATCTTGGTGAAAATTACAGCCGAAAGAATTAACCCTGTATATTATATCTCATTGTTCCCCCCCTTGATGGCTTGACCTCGATGCCATCTAGGTTTTCAAGTCCTTTTTGCTGTATGGGCTATGGAACCCTAAGGAGATCTTTTTTGTGCTCTGGACTGTGAAATGTTTGTGTGCATGTTCCAATATCTCCTTCAGCTGACAAGCATGTTATTTGAGCAAAGCTCGTGTGTAGCACTCCAAATCAAGGGTTAGACACACTCAATTGCACTTCATGACCTAGACCTGGACTGAAACGTTTGTATGCCAGGAAGGGAGCTGTTCATCTGGTCACAGCAAAGAAAAAGGAAGAACTAATTCTTTTAAAAACACCTATTTCGGGCATGAATTTCAGTTCGTAAGTTTTACAAATGATCTGGTGCTGAAGTGAAGTCTGAAAAAGAGAGGATCACAGCCAGGTGGTGGTAAGCAAATCTACTTTTCCAATAACAAATGAATTCTGTCACCTGAATTGAAATACACTACCTCAAACTAGTTCCCTTGTAACTTTGAGCCATTTACGAAGGGTTCTGGCTGGTTGTTTGCATATCGTAACTGTGCTTTTCCCCTGCAGCTGTGAATTAGGTGGAAAAATACTGCAGCTGAATATAACGTTGTTTTGTCACTAGAAAATTCACTGCTGGCATTGAATTGTCTGGAAAAGTAGAGAGGTCGTGACACAACATCTGTTTTGTGGGGAGCTTAGTTATTACCACCAGTAGTACTGTGAACACTGGAGTGGAAAAAACAACTCCGGAGCAGAGATGCTGTGCTGATGCCTTTTTGCCCATCGTTCCATGGATTGCGTTAGCTGGATTTCCTGTGGATGTATGTTTGGAGGGTAGGTTTGAACAGAACGCTCGTGCTGCTCAAACGTACGGTGGAGCTGTTTCTTTGTGACGGAATTTCCACCTCACGATCTCCACGAGTCTCTCTCCCTTTCCTTGCCGTGTTTTCAGTGTTGCCAGTGATTTCACAGGCAGTGTTCTGCAGACATGTGACTGAGGTTCCTGTAAGGATTTACATTTGCTCTTAGCTTTCCTTTTTAGCTAATACAATCCATATGAGACATTAAGGGGTCTCACCCTGTGCTTGCTTTGGTTAATCCCCCTCACCCTATTGCTAATCGGAACTGACTTTGATTCCTGTACCATGCTTCCTTGGGCTAGTAGTAACTGTGGTAACAACTTCTCACCAGTTCCTTGGGGTGGTTTCTTTGTGTGTCAGACGTGGGAGCCTCCGGGGTTCTTGTTTTTTTGACTGTGCCACAATGTCAATTTGTTGCTTTGTGCTGATGCTTTTTGCAGACAAAACATTGGAATAATTACAAAAAACTTATATGTACCTTGGATGTTTAAAGCATTGACAGCACTGGACACCTGCTTTACCTGTCTGGATCCTGACCAGCTTTTTGTATCTTCTAAAGCCAGACAAAGAGAATTCCAGCCTCAAATAAAGGCTTTTACAAATCCTGTAAAACAAGAAGTGCTAGCAACTACTTGGAGTTGCCAGAGGATTTCTTATTTCTATCGCTCTTAATATGCCTGTCAGAGTTCAAGGAGCATCTGGATGATGCTCTTAGTCACGTGATTTAGTTTTAGGTAGCGCTGTGAGGAGCAGGGAGTTGGACTCGGTGATCCCTGTTGGGTACCTTCCAACCTGAGGTATTCTATGGTTCTGTGCGACGTGCCACAGTGGCAGCGTGGGGAATTCCTCCTGCACCGGTGCCTGTGAGGAGGGTGGCCCGTTTTACACGGGAATAAACAGCCAGAAAAATAGTGCTTTGCTATTTGCCACAGTACGGATAAGAGACTACACAAAACTGGGGATACGCAACGCAGTTTCTCACCCACCAACCGTACAACTCGGACCGCATGCTCAGACCTGGTATTTTTTTAAAAACAGAAGTCTAGTTATGCTTGCCAAACTACAGTCCGCTGTAGTACAGCTGAAATAAATGCCCTAAGCAATGTAACGTTGGTACAAGTTGTCAGGTCTTGGAGGGATTGCTAAGACACTTAGCTGTACCTGTCCTTTGGTAAGGGTAAAAGCAGAGGTCAGCATTTTGTAGGTTCTGTTTTTTCTGTTGTTCTTTATGAGTTAGAATGTGTCCTGTGGAACTTCAGCAGATCCAATCTGTCTTAACATTGAGAAAGGATTTGATATTGAATTACAAGATCGTTATCAGGGAACTTCACCCACAAAAATAAATTCTCTACAATAAAAAAGTAAGATACATAAATATGAGGCATTTATTTTCCATTCCATCATGTCTTTTTTCTGTATTTCAATACCAATTTAAAATTGTAACAATTAGTGAACATTTGCTGAGGACAGGGTGCGTTCTAACATCCTTGGAGGCAAGGTTCGGAGTTGAGAGATGTTTTACAACAACTGTATTGCCACCTGTGGCTCTCTGGGCTACTGACCCTACTGAAGGTATCACAGCATCGCGTTTCCTTGGAGTAGTGATTTGAAATATGGATGCAGCGCTCCCAGGGGAGAGTCGGAAACTGCAGTTGCAGCCAGCCTCCAGAAACGAGCACCTTGCTCCTGTGCTAGTAAAAACTCCTCTTGTGCCTGGTTTGCTTTAACTTTGCCGTTGCTTTCCCCACGTCCTGACTTGCTGAGCTTCAAACTCATACCCTGCTCGCTAAAAGCCAACTCGTCAATCTTTACCTCAGTTGGCTCACTTGAAAGTGTCAGTGAAAGCTGGTGAAGTCAGCACTGTCCTGTATACTCAAAGTGTTGTGTGACTTAACTGGGCGATAGCCGGCAGCTCACAACGTAAAATTCACTTTCTGTGTGTAGCAGGCTGTGCTAAATGATACTCAGCCCTGAGTAAAACTCATCGCACGTGAACCTAAACCAAACTCTGTCAACCCCTCGTCACAAGGATGGTTTCTGTGGCCTCGGGTTTTGCAGACACTTAAGGTATTGAGTGGTCATCTTCTATCAGTTCTTTAAAAAGCTGCTCCCCTTAGGGTCACCTTCCGCCAGTGAAACAAACCCCTTTTTATGAGGTGGTTCTTCTCATATTCAGTTCTGCAATGGTGAAGTTAACTCGCCAACCCCAACCTTGTAGAGGTAGATAAGAAGTCTACGGTGTGATTTCACTTTTTCCACCCTGTTATGCCACATATTAGTCAGAGTTCATTTATTTCATTAGTTTACTTTGTAAAGCAATTACATAACTGTTACCACAATAGGACTGGAATGGTGTATTACATTTGCTAAAATAACGTGGCAATTAATTTCAAATGATCTCTGTGCAGTAATCTCCTACATATAATAGAATTATTCAAATGTCTATGAACATTTTACATGCGGTACTGGAGTGAGTTAGATCAATCAAAAATTAATTGCATCCAAGGCATCAGTATAGCCTTCTGGGATCAGCTGAATACCAGTATGTCACAATAAAGTCATAATAATTGATGTAGCATTGAATTGTGCCTTTGCTTCTCACTTATAATGGCAATTTTATTAACCGAGCAGGCTAGGTGGAAAAACGGAAAGAAAAGAGAAATGAAAGTAAGTTAAATACCAGCTAGTGGCCATTAACTTTGATTTAATTCTGTGCTTATGTGGTTTATCATCCTGACACTTTCTGTACGCTTAGAATAGCTTGTCCTTGTTTTGCACAATTGCACATTCACTGTACTTTGTGTTTATATGTGTAGAGAGAAAAGGGATACATGGCTCGGTATTCAATTCATCAACCCAAAATATTTCTTCTGAACTTTGGTTTGATGGCTCGGCTATTCATCATGAAAAGTATCTCTCCTGGTAAGTATTTGGTTTCTCTCAGGCTTTTTTCTTTCTGAAGATGTGACTCGTGGGTGATTGATGTTATAGAAGTAGGGTGTGGATACCAAAATATTTAATAGTTTCTCTTTTCCCTGGCAGGTTTCTTGTAACTTATAAAATCTTTTTGAAGTTATAAAGCAAGACTACTGTTGTATCACAACCACTTAAAAGCAGTTGGACCGACTTCATACTTTTTTGTATATGTGTATTAGGGAACAAAGATGAATTCCTTAGCTTTCAATTCAGCTACAAACTTGTTATTATTTTCATAGAATCTATGAACTAGACAAGAGTCTGTTTTCCCTAGGATATTTGTTATTCGAAGAGCCAAACTGACAGTCGTCAGGTACTAAAAGATAGTTAGCAAAGAAGGATTTTGAACCTAGGTGAAAAAATGAGGTTTTGCGTTTGATACCCTTTTGTAACGTATCACTGCTCTTGTCTCGGAGAAGTTTGCTTTGTTTCCTGGTCTTGTTTCTTCTGAAAGTCTGTGTTCTTTACCACCTTGTTTGGCTACACACTGCACCTTCATGTTGCTTCCCCAAGTGCAAGTCTGGCTGCTTAAAGGCATGGTTTGGGACCTTGCAGGTAACGCGTACCGGCTTCCCTAAAAGTGTGTTTCTTCCTCCTGCCTATTAGGTAGCTAATGCATTTTTGACGGACATGAAATTATTTGGTCTGTGGATGAAGAGATGTGTTTCTGCTTTCCTAGACTGCATCCAAGATCCCTAATGACAATCAATGCTTTCCCAAAATGGAAGACAGAAGAGGTGCTGAAGCCGATACCAGAAGGATTTTAACATGCTACAGGTATTATCCAAAATTCTTCTGATCCTTGAACCCAAACTAAAAGAGACGGGGATCATTCTTTGGCTCCATAAGGATGTTTTGTCGTGGCAGATGCTGCCAGTCAGGCTTTCTGATTAAACCTGCCCTTTGGAGCTCCTAATCTGAAATGAAATGCAAAGTTGAGGCATGACAGAAATATTTCTCCCAGTCAACAGATGAACTTTCCGATTCTGAGCACAGTGGAATGGGGAAGCTTTCACCAAGTTTCCTTTTAACCTAAGTAACCTGCAAAAAGGCTTGGTGAAGTGCGTGGCTCGGCCTTTTTAATGAAGACCAACGATTCCTAATAGTAAAAACTAAACAACTCTGTGTGTGTGTGTCTGGCTTTCCCTTAGACTTCTGTGTGATTTGAAATTGTGTTGATCCTTCCCTAACTGTTGGCATTTTGCTTCATGAATCGTGAATTTGGGAATCTCTCCTTGCCTGTTTGTAATCATGTCACATCTCGGTGATGTTTGTCCCAACTGCCGTGGTTTTTTAAAGGCTTTGACCTGATACACTTCTGTTCCCCTCCGCACAGTGTATTGTTTTCTGTTATTTCCCCTCAGCTCTTCTGTACCTCTCCCCTCCTCCCTGCCTGCATATGCTGCCCGTTCGGTAGCACTGAACCTGGCCGTTAGATTCCCTTGTTCCCTGGATGTTTCTCTCCCAGGTTCTGGGTTCTCTTTTACTGCTGTTGTACAAGATTTTACTGGCTGTATCCTCCAACATAGAGAGGTGAAATTAATTTTGTTAATTAATGTTTGATTTCTTATAGTAATGAAGAGTTTATTAACTTGCTTATTGTTCTCTCAATTACTTCTCAGTATGAAGATAACAATTTTTTTATTTGACTCAAATTGCGATCATAACTGACTGAACTAAGTTCTTGTTTGTGACCTCTGTTTGTAAAAGTGTGCCTTGCTGCTTACTGGCAGTACCTGTGAGGCTGTGCGGGTTTGTTTTTTTCATTTATGTGATCTGATCTATAGCTGTGAAGTACAAAGTGTTTCTTCTCCCCCAAGCTGGTTTTGTATAAACAGCTTTCAGGCAATTAAGAATTTCTCTATGGACTACTTGTTTAAATTACAGGTAAACCCTAGTCAAAATGCAACCTCCTCAAACTCTTCCTCCCTGTCAGGAGTGTGAGGTGTGGGCAGGGGTCAAACTGGTACTGGAATTCAGGTGAATGGTGAGGCTTCTGCTCCCATCTTGGGTATTTCTGTCCCAGGTTTCTGTGTTGCAGGATGAGGGTTGCTTTAATTGAGAGAATCAGGGGTTCTGAGAACACGTTTAACAAAAATTTAGCTTCTTACTGGAGCGTTGAATTTTTATATTTCCATAAATGGATTTGTGAATAAGACGTAATGTTTTCGTATTACAGTAACTGAAAAAAAGGGGTGTTATTCAGACAGAAAGTACTGGGAAGTAGTCCACGTAAGCCCGTTTTATCTGCTTTCTGTAATCATGGGTTATATTACTGCACATAATGCTAATATGGCCTTGAGCAATACCGTATAATAGCGATGTCCTGTTAACAGTTATATAAGAGGATTTCCCATAACACAGAGAAGTGATACTTACCTTAGATGATTTTTTTTTTTTTTTGTCCATGACATAGCTTTTTGGATGTTTACAGAGCTGGCTATTGTCTTTATTTAAAGCTGTTCATAAGAATGTGTTCCAAGCTCTGTGTTAACTGTTTACTTGTTCTGTCAGCACTCTATTTTGCTACAGCTTGAAAAGGAAAAGCACATTACATATTCATTTTTAATAATTCTACTTTTTTGCTTATTGTTTCGGTGTTGCGTGGCTGCTACTGAAGGACTTGGTAGCAAAACATTCCCCCTCCTGCCCCCAGGAAATATTATCTGTGAATAATGAACGAAACTGCTTCCTTCATCTGTAATAGCATTGTAATGTTTGTCAAAGTATTACTTCATTTACATTTCTTGTTAACGTGCCTTTAAAAAGATTCTAACTTCTTATTTTCGGGATGGATCTTGTTATTAAGTTGGCAATAACTTTTGGCTACTTCAGTGAGGACAGAGACTGATGGGGCTGGGGCCCAGAATCTTGCAGTCGCTTCCAGGTCACTATTGTGTGAGGTCTTAGCTGGGACTTGATGCTCTTGAGCAGCATCATTTTTTGCGAGGCATCGCTACAGGACATCTTATCTTCTAAATGTGAGATGTTCAATGATAAGCCTTCAGCTTGTGGGACAAGCAATGCTGTAAGGCCCTTTGTACCTGTAGCGGTCTGGGTTTCCAATAGCTGGTAAGAGTTGGGAAGGAAGAGGGAATCCAATGGCATTGCAGTCCTTTCTTCTGCCAAAAGATGGAGTAAATGATCTACTGAACAGCCTGTGCTGCTAATTGATTTTCTAGGCAACAAGGAACTGTTAGGGAAGGAAGGTTTTCTGTTGCCTCACAGTGTTAAAGCTTCATACTTCTCATAATTTGTGCTAAATGTAATGAGGCAATTCATTTTAATGAATTGACCAAATTGGCTGGTAACAGGTGGGTTGGTGACAAATGGGTTAATGAGTAGTCTTATAGCCAGGTTTTATTGCAACTATTTTGTCTACTTACCTGTGAAAGGGTTATTTTAAAACAGTCCTTTCTCCTCTTGCAGAAAAAAGAAATATCTGCGTTATTGGTCAAAGCAGTCCCTTCTAGAAATATAGGGGTCCTCATCAAAGCTAACTAAAAATAGTATTGGCGTGCTGCAATTACAAATGAAAAAGCTAACGTTTTTCAGCAGTGCAAGGAAATTATTTTAGACAGTTGCTATGGGACACTAAATTTCTTTAGCAAATAAAGCCGCGTGCTGTAAGCGTAGCTGGGTATATATTGTCTCTTTCTGCAGTTTTTCACTTCCATTGTCCACGCTAGAATTACCTGTTAGATTCTGGCGACTGAGCTTCTCCCATCAATTACACTAGCATGAAAGCAGTAGGCTTGGGGTTTTTTCCACCCCTCTATTTTTGCCACTGTGTTTGCTTCACTTAGTGTCTGCCTTTGTGCCAGGGGCCTCTGCCTAATTATTTCTCTCAGGTATGCTCTAGGTGACTTGACACTATTACTAACCCCCTGAGTTAGGTGCTGCTAGTCTGAACTGTTAAGTAAGAAGTGCTGGGAAGACTAATCAGGATTACTTGAAGGAGGCTGAAATCACAGGGGAGAGGCTGTGTAATTTAGATTCATCAGGTAAATGAACTACAGACAGGTATTATGGGTAAAACTGGTCCCTGAGTGGCCTTTTTCACCAACACCATGGTGACTTTCCGCAGGGACGGCACGGTAAGCTGCTATTTTTACAGCAGTCCATAAGGTACATATTGCATCTAATGTCTCGTGTCTTCCATTGCCTAGGTTTTTGTTTTGTGGCTTTCTTTTTTTCCTTGCAGCATTCCCATTTATTTGCAGAAATCTCACCTGTAGAGGCAGTCTCGTTTGACTGCTTCTGGAATATCCCTTTTTCAGTCTAGACTTTGTAGCTCTTCAGAGAATTGAAAGATGGAGGAGTACTTTGAACACTTCCAGTAATGCAGATTTTTCCCTTTAAATGTCAGTAACTCACAGTATTAGAATAGAAGTGAAAGAGTAGGTGGCATAAATGGGGCAGAGAGGTTAAATGACTTCGCCAACTGCACTTGGGAAGTCTGTGTCTGATTTCATCCAGAGCCGAGTGGAGATTGGAATTTGGTACCTTTTTTCAGGCCACAGATGGCTCTAGTATCAACCTCCCTGTATTGACTTTTAAACATAACCCCTTGATTCCCTCGTGTCCTACAAAAAAAACCACAAACCAAAGTAAGCACTTAAGATGATAATGTGAAATGTAGTGTGGGAAGGTGAAGGAACAGCAATAGAGAGTTGGAAGGTCGTTTTGATGATTCAATAAATCTTGTACATTTTGGGCACTGCGGACACTGGCAGCTCTAATTGTGTGTTACAAGACCTTACTCGGCTTTGAAGTACATTTATATAACTTTTTTTACCCATTAATGTAAAGAAAAAACCAACCATGTGACACTTTATCTAGATCACAAATTCACATGAAGAATGCTCGTACTGAGAGTATGAGGAGGAAGGCGGCTTTGATTTGACACAAGGTGATGAGTTTTTTACTGAAATGGGGTCCTTTGCAGTGGCGTATTTGCATATTACTTACACTGTTCTCAAAATAAAAGAAGACACTCAGCCTTGTAGCAGTTTGTATTTGAAATACTCATTCCGTCGCTTATTCTATATAAGGCATAACTATCTGGAAGAACTAACTTAAATGTTAATGAATTCAGCTGCTTTATCCATTCAATGTGTATTCATTTTAGGAGAATTGAGAGGGGTGAGAGGAAGGAAAAGGGATGAAAGGGAGCTAAAGGAGGAAAAAGGATGCTTTGTGTGAAACTGAGTTGCTTCTGAAGTAGGTATTTATCTTTGGGCCTAAGTGCTATTTCAGAGGCAGTCAATACACATAACTCAGAGGTTTACTCATTTCTCCATTGCTTAAAAAAGATAGCAGGTGTTTTGGAAATAATCTAAAATCTGATACCGTTGGGGTGGGGAAGGCGAAGTATGTTCAAATTTACAGGAAACCAAGCCAAACTCTTATTCATCAGCTGGAGCAGGTTGTAAAGAGTGGTTGCAAACCTCGTGATGCTGTGAGGGTGGCCTGGTGTTAGCTCTAATTGCCATTTCCTTCTGTATGGTGGATGTTGCGCTGTACGGGAAAGGTCTTCCAGCATGGAGATGACTAATGTAGCACTTGCAGCTTAAAGGTCCCAATTACTGTAAATGTTCAAAATGTGCCTTTTCCCTGACATACCACACGACCTTTGGTTCGTGTGGGCCACGGGGATGGTGTGTTGCTGTCCATTTAAACAGTAAGAAGCAGATTTAATATATTGAGGTGGACCAGAGCGTGAGAAACGCTTTGTAAAATCTCGTTTTATTTCCGCAAAATAAATTGCAAACTGAAAATTTAGGCTCTTGGGTTTAGTTTGATTTCTGGACATCCTTTTCTTCGAGCTGCTGAGAACAGGCAGAGCCAGGCTGTAGTTTTGGTCCTAGGGCATGTTCACGGGGATTGTTTCGTCCGTTGCCGTAACGCTTCAGTTGCAAAGAAGCACTTAGTGGTGTAACCACACAGAGCTTGATTACGTGCTGGTTTGATCGCCTGATCTTGCTCTTGTTGAGATAATGAAACTTCACCTTTGAATTAAAGTGGACCTGAATTTTTAAAAAGTTCTATCCTAAATACAGTGTGTGTGTCGCTGAGATCAAAAAGTTACACTGTTGGTGTTTTGTTTTTTAAAAGGGATGTTGCACTGTTGACAGTGCAGTTTAAATTGTGGTATTCGTTTGTGGTAAGGTTGAGTGAGCTCCCCTGTCTGTCTTTTACACCTAAAATATTGACAGTAATGTAATCAAAGTCCTTACTTTTTACAGAAGGTTTCCTGAGGCTGTCCCTCAGAAACCTATTAAATCTGAAAAAGAAATGAAAACGGAGTCTCATAGGGCTGACTTAAAGGACGCAGGAAAATCCAGATCTCCGCTGAATCTCTCTCTCATTCTTGACATGAAGCTAGCACGGTCTTCGTGAGCATTTCCTTGTTCCTTTCCATGTGCTTATTTTCCAGCGTTTATACAGGGGAAAGTGCTGGGAGACACTGGAGCTGTTAATGGCCTTGTCTCTCTTTTTTTCTTTCTTGCTGTTAGTCCTTTAAAACCATCCGCAAGGGCTCTTCTTGCCAAGACCTCTTGTATTTAAACCTTTGGCATTCCTGATGTAAAGGACCCACTTCCCCTAATGAGCTGACTTGTCCAACATATGGATTTGTTTGAAAAAAAATAAAAATTAAAAGGAGCAATTTGAAGTTTTTAAAGAAATATGATACCATATTCCAATGTGGGGAACTAGTAGTGTAAGGTCTTTGATGCAACATTTCTTCCAGTTAGCTGGCTCCGTGACCCTTCACGTGCTACTTTTATTCTAGTCTTTTATACAGTCTAACCTCCAAAGTATCAGACATGCCCATCACAGAAAACTGTCCCCTGGTTTTAAGTTTGTCAGAATTTTTAGGGAGAACACTCCATTTGCACAACTGTCTGTAAATAAATCATAAATGTTTGTAAATGGTCTTCTACTCGCTCAGTTGTAACATCTACTTTAAAAGATCTTTCTGGCTGAAAGCCATTTTAGAGTTTGTTTCTCAAATTAATTGTAGAAAGTGCTTTTTAAAATTGAAAAAAAATAAGTGTGCCTAGTGGCACGGTGCTTCAGACACCCTAAAAGGAGTGTCCCTTATTCCTCAGTCATAGGCAGATGTTCTTAAAGGTGTCTTGTACTGAATTTCTGCTTAGGTTTGTGAAGAGAGCTGGACACTGGCCTTTCCTTAATACTTCAGACTCACCATTGTGTTCTTTATATGAAAATAACATTTAGCTGACCCATGAATATCCCAGCTCTGCTTCGCCTGCCTGTCCTGCAAATGCCCTGAGCTTGGGGAGCAGGGCTGCTTGCTTCTCTTGTCTGTCTGTACTCTGATCTGCCTTGAGAGCATCATGTATCCCCCCAGCAGAGCGAAGTTGAACGGCTGGTGAATTATTATTTTTCTTTCAGATGCAGAGTTACTTAGCCCAGGTGATGCAGGAGGGGAGGAGAATTCAAGGAGCATTCAAGTGACCTTCACGCTCACCTTCCATGTGGTTTAGTGTTGGCAGAACAGTCTGTGCTTCCAGTGGGACCTGCCTGGTGACACTACAGGGGTTACACAACTGTCCAAGTTTCCTTTGTGTGGTATTTTTTTGGACAGTCTTTCTCTTGCAGGTGGGATACTTTTTCTGTGTCAGGAATATTCCACATGTATAACTAAAGAGGATCTTTTGTTTGCTTTTAATCCCTGGCCCATTTCTTTCTTTTTCTTCCTCTGCAGACATGAAGGGATCCCCATCATGTCCTGTTTGTGCTGGACATAGGCCAAAGGGCTTTCACCGTAACAGAGACCTCGCTGTGCTGAGTACTGGTGCTGCAGTGTAAAAACATGATCCTGGACCCAGAAAAGCTTACAGCCTGCTTGGGGGGAAACTAGAGGCAGAGGATGGGATGTGAAGCTGTGCTCACCTGGGTGAGGTGGAGTGAGTGCTCAAGGCAATGCAGCTGGGCAGGGGTGGAACCAGAAATCTCAGGTTCTCTGAATTGCAGGTTGTATCGCTCTGCACCCTCGCCTGCTGCGTAGGTAACCAGAACTTGACCGAGTTAAAGGATCGAGTCCAAAAGAAGCAAACCTATGATGCATACTGATACAGGATACAACCACGGAGACTTTTCCCCTGGTTGGGAAGTTACGTGGCTGCTGCGCACGATAAGTTTGCTATTCAACACAGGAATGACGTTCTATTATTCATTTGGCCTCTCTTGTTTTGAGTCAGTAAACAAACATTTGTTCTGTTCCCTTAGTTTCCCTAGCTATCCAGCAGTCACCCTCGGACTGCCTGGCTCTAGAGGCTTCTGTTTTGCAGGCGAATTGTTACCTTGAATTGATTTGATTTCATTGAAATATAAATAACACGAACAAGCTGTTACAAGTTTATAACAATATCTCCTATACATAGCTGTGCTGTCATAGCAGATGGTGCTATCTCTGGCTCCAGAATTAAAATAAGGCTGAGAATATGTTTGTTGTTTCAGTGTTAATCCTGGAAACAAAGTAGTAATCTAAGAATTCGACAGCAGCATTTTCTGATAAGTTTTTTAAAAAAGCAATAAATAGCAATAAAACAAGGAATGTTCTTTGTACTTGGTAAGAGGAAAGATCTGGTGTAGAAAATCGTAAAACCTGGAGGTGGTACTATATTGTCTCCTGGTTTTAGTCTCTAATATTTCCAGACTGGGACAAAATTGTTTGATTTTTACTTTTGTTGTTCCATTTTCGTCATAGTTAATTTCTTAATCTGCTTTGCTAAACCTGTAGAGAAAACCATTACAGCCTCTGCTTAGGCACTGGCTTTTCTGGCAGTTTATGGCTGTGTAATTTATAGTTGGGCAGGGTCTGAGTAATTTTCTTCTTGCTGTTCTTGTGGTGCAACAGATGAAAACAACATTCTGTTACAAAGAACGAAAATGTTTCCAAAATGATGTTGAAATCAGTGTCATTTAGGCTTAGTTTTTTGATTGTTTGTAAACGGCTCAGAATATGCTAATACATCTAAATGAAATCCCTTACAGAACACAAGTCCCATGTGCTGTGAAGTGGGTTGTAGTGTACCCGTTCAGCCCGGTACAGCCTAATGCATACTGTGTTCCAAACCCAGATCCTCTTTTCCTAGGCAGCAGATGCCTAGGAAAACCCTTCAGAGCAGGATAAGCGCGTAATAACTCTTCCGTCGCTCTTCCAGTGATCCACTTCATTTCTGAACCTTTGTAAACTTTTCTATCCTAAGGCAGAAAGTTCTACAGTGTAATTACACGTTGCAATTTCATTTGACATCCCATGCCTCTTGTATTATGAGAGCTATTGAACACTTGTTTCCTACCGAACTCTTCCATGACTTCTAGTATCTTAAAGATCTTTATCATCCTCTTTGCTGTCTCTTTTCCAGACATAGCACTGATGTACTTAGTCGTTCAGCTGAATGGAAGCCATTTCATTTCTTTGATTGTCTTTGCTGTCTTCTGTGCTTTTTCTAGTATGACAGCTTTGTTGTGACGGAGAGGAAAGGGAGCGTGCTTGTTCCTTTGTTAATAATTCCTAGCATTTGATTTTATTTTTTTTTTAAACTGCTAATGAAGACTGAGTTGATGTGTTTACAGAACTGTCAATTGTAACTTCAAAAATCTCATTCCTGAGTGGTAATAGCAATTTCAAAGTCAATCACTGTGTGTAAAAAGTGAGGATTGTCTTTCTCTGCTTGCGTTACTTTACATTTATCAGTCTGGAGTTTCATCTGTTGTTCTATCAGAGTCACTCAGCACTGAGAACCCTCTGCAGTTCTTTGCAGTTGAGTTATATTTTTGTTGTTGTAGATGCTTTATTAACATAAGCAGACTTTGTCATCTTGGTGCTCACCCCTTTTCCAGATGATTTATGAATATATTGAACAGCTTAGCTAGCCTTCGGCTGAAATCTCTGCTGTCTGTGATCTCTACGTGACTGCTGCTTGAGCAGCAGGACCACACTGGAGGCTTCCTGCATTAGATGTTGGGTTTAGTTTTGTATCATTCATTTCTGAACACTTAACCAATTCAACTTGTATATTTCTGTCCCCTGACAGGTTACTTTTATAAGAACTTCCACTGATACACGTGATCAGAACCCTTATGGAAATCCAACAAGACTGTATCAGGCATACGTTTCTTGTCCATATGTTCTATGACTCTTTCCAAGAACTCTAGCAGCTCCTGAGTCGTGATTTTCTTCTAGAAACATGGTCTTAACTCATCCTCTGTATGTTCTGTTTATGCCTGTGTCCTTAAATTTTCCTTATTACTTCTGGCAGGTCTCCTGCAGTGGAAACCTGAAGTTCTGGTCTGTATTTCTTTATATTATCCCCTGAGTGCTTTTAAAAATTGGCGCTGTGGTTTTCTACCTTCAGTTTCTCTGGCATCAAGAGGAGGTTACAGCCAAGCTGTTTCATTTATTTCCCGTAGTCCTCAGGTGTTTAATTTCTGACACTCTGCTTCTTTCTGCATGCTTCTATAAATACAAAAGGAAGAAAATCTAACTGAGGCTTTTTTAATATTTTTTTTTTCAATGTGAATTGGATCAAGACCACAAGCCAAGTGGTCCTGGGCTGTTGTGGGTGCACTGGGACAGTTTTCTGACCAGGAAAGCTCCACAAGAAATAACTAATGGGTGCTGCTGATTGGGAAGAAAAGGGAGAAGCCCCTTGCTGTTACTGGCAAACTACCCTTCCCTGCAGAGGACATGTTAAAATGGAATAGTTTGTATTCTCTCGGTAATTCAACAAGGTTTTTAATGGGCTGAGTGAAGTCAGTGTCTTGCCACAGGCAATGGACCTTCTGCCTGGGTACAAACTCAGTTGTGTGAGATATTTAGATGTTGTTAAGAGGGAGAAGCAATACATTGTTCTGAAAGGCTTGTTGGGTAGAGTCAGATGGAGAGAGGCAGGCCTACCTGCTCAGCTGTTTCTAGGACACTGGTAGTTTATGTAGAGTTGCAGAGACCTTGATCCAGTTGGTTAATATATGACTTCACACTTCTGCACAGTGTATTAGCTGTGTGGCATAGCTGGGGACCACGTTGACTACTTCAGAGTGGTTTTTATGTTTGCAGCAGGTTATTCCTAATGATAATTCTTAGCTGCCTCTGTCAATACTACTATAAAAGAGTAAAGTTTTTCTTGACCAGCAGTTTTGCAGAGGACAGTTAATTGTTTTCTATCTCTGCAGCTGCCTGAGCCATTAGAGGATTGGATTTGATGGAAGATAAATGAATACTTCTTCCAAAGCCACTTCATGATAATTTTGGCCTCTCTTTCCTTTACATTGGTAACTGCTGTGGTTTTTTTCCAATTCAGAATAGTGGCAATGAGCAGAATTTACTCCTTCCTGTATATCTGTTTTCATAAAGCAATTGCATCCATTACTGTTTTTATTTATTCTGTTTGTGCTGCAGTTAAATGTGTAGTAGACCGTCAGAGGTCTAGATTCAAGTCATAAAGATGTAAAGAGAGTGTTGTGTGTGACATGAGTTACAGGCAATTGGTTCACACCATTTGGTGTACGACTGGCTATTTTAGAGACAGATTGTGTGTGTTTGTACTTGAGCTCTCTGTTTCAAAATACGTAAAGTGTATGTGCACTTTATAGATTCACACTCTTCTGGTGGTGTTGTGTCTACAGTATACGCTAGGGAGTCAAAAAATACCCGTGTTCATTCTAAAAGGCGTTGGATATTTTTGAATGCAGTTGAATTTAATTTTCTTTTTAAGCTTGGCAAAGTTCTGAATCCTTTTAAAGTCTGTTTTCTCTTACCCTGTTCACCCTTATGAGAACACCCAACTGCTGAAATATAAAGTTAACATCTTTATAGGCTATTGACCCTATTTAAAAACTCCTTTTGCATTACAGAAAAGGCCAGAATTATCAGGGAAAGAGTTGGATAATTTTTTAAAAACACTACAGAAAAAAAAATAAAACCCCACGCCGTTAATGAATTCTTTCTTTCTCAGCCTCAATATTTTAGAATATATTAGTCTGATTCTTGCATTTTGACAGAGAATGGTTTAGGGTCTGCTTGCACTATCTGTATGCAGCTGTTTGTGTTCTCTTTCGTGTATCTCGGTGTTTGTATTTTATGCACTCAATGTGACAATTTACAGTTTGCTCAAGGCAAAATTGTACCATCAAGTTTTGAATATGTTCAAGAATGGAAACTCCACAGGAGGTGTGTGTCTGTGTGAACACATGTGTATAGGCTTCTGTGGTGGTTTAACCTTGGCTAAACACCAGGTTGCCCCCCAAAGCTGCTCTATCCCTCCCCCTCCTTAACTGGGCAGGGGAGAAAAGGTGGAACGAACGGCTCGTGAGTTGGGATAAGGACAGGGAAAGGCTCTTCACCAGTTGCCGTCCCAGGCAAAACAGACCAGCCTTGGAGAGGAATTCACCAAATTTATTGCCAAGCACACGGAGCAGAGCAGTGAGAAATAAACCCAAATCTTTAAACACCTCCCCCCACCCCTCCCTTCTTCACTCCTGATCTCTCCCTGGTCCCCCCCCACGGCACAGGGGGACGGGGATGGGGGTTATGGTCAGTTGGTCACACAGTGTTTCGGCTGCTCCTTCCTCCTNAGCGGGGGTCCCCCGTGGGGTCACCAATCCTGTAGCTACTCTGCTGCACCATGGGCTCCTCTCCCCACAGGCCCTGCCAGGAGCCTGCTCCAGCATGGGCTGCCCACGGGGTCCCGGCCTCCTTCAGGGGTCTGCCCCTGCTGCGGCGTGGGGTCCTGCGTGGGCTGCAGGGGAATCTCTGCTCCCCATCACCCCTCCCTGGGCTGCAGGGGGACAGCCTGCCTCCCCAGGGGCTGCCCCACGGGCCGCAGGGGAACCTCTGCTCTGGTGCCTGGAGGATCTCCACCCCCTTCTTCTTCACTGACCTGGGTGTCTGTGGAGTTTCTACATCTTCTCACTCCTCTCTCTGGCTGCAAAAGCTCTTGCACTTGTGTATTTCCTTCTTAAATATGTTACCCCAGAGGCGTTGCCACCATCACTGCTGGGCTCAACCTTGGCCAGCGGCGGGTCCATCTCGGAGCCGGCTGGCGTTGGCTCTGTCAGACACAGGGGAAGCTTCCAGCAGCTTCTCGCAGAAGCCGCCACCCCTGTGCCCCCCCTGCCCAAAATCTTGCCGCTCGAACCCAAAACAGCTTCACAGTACATGCTGTCATAGCACCATCATTCAGGTACACTAGAAACGTGCACCAGTATGACTATGATATGAGCTAATTAGCACGATGTCATTATACCTCTTCAAGTCTGAAGTTGTAGTTTCAAACGTTGTCAGACCTCTCTTCTAGTTTGAGTGCATCTGCTTCTAATGGAATACATTTTAGCCTGTCAGTATCACCACTACCTGTTACCTTCAAAATATATCTGTGTATAGAAAATGGGATCGTGTTGGTGCATGTTACTTGTTCTATGATGTTGTTATTGCAGCCCTCAGCAATAAGTCTTTTATTTGCCTAATACTGTAGCTGACTTCTCTCATCCAATTCACTGTAACGTTTTGGCTGTGCAATAATACAGGGATGTTTATGTTCCAATCTAAGTACATTTCATGAGTGCATAAAAAGCTTAAATTTGTATGATCAGTCTAGTAGGAAAAAACAATCTAAATATGTGCACTCGATACGTTCTTTTGAGCATAGACCTCTTCACATATCACACATGCTTGAACTTGGTATTGCGTGAGTGTCTGCAGCAAGACATTCGTGCTTATTAGGGATCGCATACTTTGTAGAATATTCATGGTCAATATACAAGATTGAATCTTAGCTAATTGCATCGTCAAATGTGCTTTTACTGTTACATTGATTTTTAAAAAGCTGGTGGTTATGTTTTCTGTTTCATAGCCACTTTTATCTAGTTTCTGTATTTAATTAATGAGACACATGTTGAAGCATTGTGTTTTGTTTGCAATTGGTTGCCTGACAACGCAGCATCAATCTCATCCTTCTACACTGGAGATATGGTAATGTTCTTGCCAGTCTTAAGAATACCTGTACACTTAGACTGAGAAAAAGGATCTGTCAGCAGCATATTACAGGTTTCCGTCATGTTATTTTTGGGCACCTCGATAAGGAGTATCAATTACGTTACTGAGAGAAATGAGAGTTTCAAAATAGAGTATTCAAACATTGGAAAGCGGCAGGTTTACAGTTGTATGGTGCTTGTCGTGTGCAGAATGAGGAGGGAGCCCTGTAGGAAGTAACTATGCAGTTGTGCAAGTGGGAGCTTGGGAGCATACGAAGGGGCAGAACTGAGCCTATTCAGGTAGGTTACGGCCTGGTGTTCCTTAACTTGAGAGCTTGATTTAGCTTGGTTTGGATATTAACTCAGTTCCTCAGCAACCTACTGCTTTCCACTCTCACAAAAAAAAAAAAGTTGAAGTGAAAAATAGAGTAGAATAGAATCATTAAGGTTGGAAGAGACTAAACCACTAGCCCCATCAGGCATGTTTAGATCTTGAGCTTTCAATATAGGGTGGAGGTGTTCACCAGACTAATTTAATTAGTGGCGATACAAGACTTACCCTGGAGAGGAATGGTCTCTTCATGCCATGTGCCAAGAGCTTATGGAAGATGTGGAGTCGTCGTACGCAGGAGCAGCTCCCACCTCTCTGATACCGTGGGCGCAGGTGTTGGTGCTCTGGCAGAGTTACAGGCTCAACACCATAGAGTTTGTAATGTTCGTTCTTCTTTCTGCATCCTCACAAAGTTTTATGGGACAAACAAAAACGAGTCCCCCTGCTTGAAGGTCTTGTCTCTTCTGCCTTGCAAAGGTTTCCTGTAACTAGTGGCTTTCCATTTAACCAGTCAAGGTTGTTCAATAAGCAGTAGCAAATGCTCAGTTTTCTTTCTTGGAAAAACAAACAAAAAGAAGCTTTTGTTAGGCTTGTGAGGGACCCGCAGCTTTTGATGGATGGGTGAAGTCATGAAAAATATGTTTTTCTACTATTGACACATGAAAGAAGTAAAAATAATTAACGAAAAAATGGAACTTGTCTTTAAAAACCCTTCTGTAGCTGAAGTTCTGTTTTTCTTCATTTAAAGTTTCTATGCCTTTTCTCAGCCTTTTAGAGTGCACAAGGGAAGGAAAGGTTTTAATGTCCTGGAGAAAACAGAACTAGAACTGAACTTTGTTACCTTCATCTAATGTTTTTCTGCCATTGAAAAATACGACAAATATTTTTCCTAGAAAAATAAAAAGAATTTTTTGATTAAATCCAATCCCTCAGTGGGAACATCTGTGTTGAAAAATTCACCAGCTTTATTAAGAGTGCTGATTATACTGGGTTGTTAACTTCACGGTGTAATATATGTCATATGAGGGCATCTTTCCTTGCAGTGCATGCAAATCTGCTGCTTATTCATTTCCAGAGGCCGTGCTGGCTTTGACACTTCCAGGACACACGTCGCTAAGGATGTCCTGTTTCTCAGGAATTCAAAATCTGAAAATTGAGAATGGGAGCCTGGTTTACTTCAGCGTATCTAGAGCTTTAGGACAACTATTCCTGAGATCAGTCTCATTTTGATAATTGCTCTTTTAAATCATAGCACTGACAGCACTATAAATCTCTAATTTTTGGTAAAGACTCTGTGACATGTGACTCAGATTTATTAGAGCAGTTGAAGCGTAAGTACATTAGGAGAGTCTTCAGTGCATAGCTCGTTCTGGAAACTGATACTTTCCTTGGGATTTGAACTCTTTGTTGGTCAAAGTTTGGATCCAGACCTTTACAACATCTTCCAAAGTTATTACCATTTGAATGTTCTGTGAAATCAGTTTATAGTCACAAACCTGGAGTAGCATCAACTGTGTCTCTTCAAAACTTCAGCAGGGATTACTGATTACATCGTGACTCAGGAGGATTTAATCAAATGCAAAGATCATCTGGCCTTTGGGTGGCTGGCAGACATGCTAGTAAAATTTCTCTCTTGTGCACATACAGGATATTTTTCTCTTTAATAGTTAAATGCTTTTTGCCAGCACTAAATGTGATTGAGACTAATCAAAAGATCTGTAGTTATGAGTAGTAACAATAGAAGTAAGTTGTAGATCTGATTTTAACAGCCATTCTTTGTAAGTATACCAGAGGAAAATCTTTGTGTGTGTGTATTTCTCAGGTGATTAATCTTTACAGAAATGTAAGATAAGCCTTTGTGTAATGGAAATAATGTTTCTCTTAAATTATTGTCATTCACATGCTGCTTGAAAACTTAGTTTGCAGTAGATTTAGATGGCAATGCGTTCTGAATTGTTAAATAATTTAATCGAGGCCAGTCTCTTCTCTGCAATTTCAGGATTTAGTTTCATGATGTGCGATGTTAAATATTGAACTGATTTTATTTAAAAGAAAGACAAGCTCATCTTATACCTGAGTGAATCTCAGTAAATGCAGAAATGAACTGTAGATAAACATCTAACCTCCCAGACAGGACTCTGGACTTGTAAGACTGACAAGAGACAGACAAAACGCTCTTTTTCAGGAGACATTATTCTTCCCCTGGTGTACTCACTATGCACCAGGAAGGGAAGAGCTGCCCTTTGTGGGAAAGGGACCCTGGAAGGGGGGGCTGGCCGGTCCCACTGCGCCTTTCACCAGGGCTGGCGCTGGGTGAACGGCAGTGCTGTGAGGACAAAGCAGAACCTGGCCTAACTCTGTGTGTGCGTGGGCTGTTCTGTGTGAGATGTTGTATTTATGCACACACACGTGTGCAGTGTGTGTGTCACAGCCGCACATAGTTGTATCCATGAAAACATACATAAGTTACTGTATAGGTGTGAGTTGTGGATTTTCTTTGGGAGGGCTCAGATAAGGATCTGCGTATGATTCCAGGACCTGGGACTCTAGGCATGGACTGTAGCATGTTTGCCTTCAGGCTAACCTAGTCTGACTAAAGTTACTCTTTCCAAGGGAAACTTGTTTAGCTCGTCAAGCAAAAATTGGGCAGACTTTTCTTCTCTGCTATATAAAGGTCCTCTGGAAAAGATTAAGTTTGAGATGTAAAAAGCAAGTCATCTTTCAGTAATACAGCACGGAGTCTGTAAAAAGTATTCATTTATTGCTGGCTCTAGTACTAAAACCTATTATTATACATTGGACTATTTTTAGGAAAAAAAGGATTGCTAATAAAATCCCGGTGTCAGCAGTTTTTATGAAACCCAAGAGAAGACAGTGTTTATTCTGTGACTTGCAGTAGCAATTCCTGTAAAGATTTGAGCCGAGTGTCTCGTACTGTAAAGCACTCTGAGCTCACGGGTAGCTCTTCCCCTACCTCCCCGTACAAGAAAAATCCTGTGGGATTTAATGGAGAGGAAATAGTAATTTCAAAAGAACTTGGAACATTTGGATGTTCTACATCCTCTTTGGACCTTCAGTGATTTGACAGATCTTAGGAAATAATTTAATCCCAATGTAGAATTAGAGAATGATTTAAAAACATAGAAGAAAACTATTCTCCACACAATATTGAGGGATTGCAAATCAAATGTGTGTGTGAGTGCAAGAAACAGAAGTACGCAGGGGCACATGTAAGGCTTTTCCTTGCTGCCCTACCTCAATCCTCAATTAGGAAGAGCTTGGTGTTGCAGGCAGTGCCGCTGAGAGCACGTTCATGCCCAGAGCTTTCTGTGAAAGATGCAAGGAAAATAATATCTTGGCTTTATGGAAAGAACTTACTGATACTTTTCACTTTAACTTCAGCTTTCAGCAGACAGTATTACTTTTTATTTAAGGTCAGAACGAGACTAAACCGAGGAACAGTGCGCACACAGAAGGTCTAAATGAAGACGAGAACGACTAGAAGAGGCAAAGCCTGGAGATGGAGGAGCAGTAGTACAGTGGCATTTCTGAAGAGGATTTTAACCTACGTGTATGACTTGACAGACTCAGTCACTAAATGCTTCTTTTGCGTAGCGTATCCGTACTAGCTAATTGAAGATAGATGGCCTGAGAAGAGGCAGCTTTTAGTTGCATGTTGAAAGCCAGCAGCAGGGAAGAACTTTTTCAGATAAGGGAGGCAATTAATTTGGCATCTCTGGTTGTGACCTTGTTTTCTTCTTTAGCACACAGCGCTCAAATTAAAGGAAGGGTTTGTTAGGACTGCTTGAGGAGGGCTGTATGTAGGCTTCTCAAGTTTGCAGCCAAACGTCACTTTTCAAATCCATCGGTGAGATGACTAGTTCTGTACAGTGCAGCTGCCCCTGAACAGCAACTCCTTTTAACTTATTTTTCTAAAAACCTCCACTAACTACTCAAGCAGATGTCTCAGCTAATGCCATGTTTGCTTCAGGAATCTGGTGAGTGAAGGCTGGAAGAATTACTGGGTGGATACTGTGCCTTGCAGTCTTCTGAACTCTTCAGACAGAAGCTTTTTTGTACAAAGTACAGTATTAGCAAGAATTCTGCAAAATTCCCAGTATGAAGGTCTCCAAAAGTTTACAGTTGTTGTCCGATACATTATTTAGGCAAAAGAATGCCTCACCCTCTAAACTTTCAAATAATATCCTTCATGGAAGGTGACAGATACAGTAACAAGGTCACTTGGTGGTGACACAAGGAGGAGTTAACTGATTTCACGATGTTCGGAAATAAAACAGGTCAGAAGCACCTTTGAAAAATACAAGCTTTCAAATTTGATCTTTGAGAGGAAACCTGGTTTGAAACAATTGAGCTAGCTTATACTCTTGGAGTATAGGTGTGGTTTTAGGGCAGAATTTAAAATACATGAGCTTCTACTCCTTTTTAGGACAGCTTTGCATGGCACAGTGAGCCAGTGCCTGGTTACAGTGCATTCATACAAAAACGCCACGTGCTTTGCAGTTCTTTCTTTTATTTTTTTTCACCCCTGTTTATAACACAGAACTTAGAGGCCACTTCGATAAGAATCTCAGCTTAAACTTGTTTTTGTTTTAAATAAAAGTTCATAGTACTATTAATGATGGCTTGTACACAGCTGGGGTGCTCTCTAGACCTACACTCTTGTGGCAAAAGAGAAAAACCCACCTCTTCCTCGTTAGCTGTTCTTTGGGCTTTTTTCCTTTCATGCCTGATGGACAGATGGGCCCAGCTGCTGCCCAACTGGTGAATTTGCTCGTAACCAGTCTGGGTCAGACTGGCACTGACAAGCCTCGTGCTGCAGCCCTGCCTAGCTCTGGTTAGCTGGGCAGCCCTCGGGGGGCTATTTAGAAGCACTGATGTCTTCTGATTTACTGCCTTCTGCTGTTTCACTGCACAATCATATATATATATGTATATGTATTTAATATTGGATTAACACTTTAAGATAAACTGTAAGCCCGGAGTACCTAGTATGTCACTGGGAGGTTGTTAAATGATTTATGATGACTGTGGGTTTATTCTTAGGTAGTTGATTATGTCAAGATAATATAGGAGCATTTTGAGAATGCTATGCTTAAAAATTAATGTGTTAAACACACAAGTTTGTTTTTTTTTTTAAATTGACAGTAGAAACTTTAAATACATTATGTCAATACTGGTTGCTATTAAAAGGATTGCCCGTGTGCGTTACGTGGAGCAGAGGGCTTTCTGGCTGGCAAAGGTAATGAAGAAAGCTGACAGCTGAAGCCAGACAAACTGCGTAGGTGATTTTTATCTTGCTAAACTATTGCCCGTGACCTGCATAAGTCTTGCTGCTGAAGTTCCTGCGTAGATTCTACTCCTGCTGTGCGGGGTGCATAGCGAGTTAGAGCGGGGAGGAGGGGTGGGGGGAAGATTTGGCAGTTCCTGTGTTCCCCTCTCCCTGTCTTCCCTTTCTCCAGACGCTGTGGCACATAGCTTGGGGGATTTTTTCCTTCAGAACACTACAGTGAAGGGTAACTGGTGGGCAAGCTCATTGCAGCGCGTGCTTCTGAAGGTGGGGTAGTTCTGCAGCAGCCGTGGTGACCAAACTAGTCATGACCCTTAAACTGCAGGGTGCAAGTCACTGTGGTGGGGTAGCGTTGTTTGTCTGTGGGAGGTGATGGGCCAGAGCTGAACCTGCCTCTGGAAGGGCCGGGCTTGGGGACAGTTGTCTTTGGCACCTGAAATGAGAAGGTCAGCTGTGCAGGACGCAGAAAGATTTCAGCAACCAAGGTGCCTGAAGCAGCGGGACAGAGTTTGCACGGTTGTTCTGCACCATCTGAAATGCCAGGCTGTATCAGAATATACACTGACAGCAACTTAACTGGCAGCCGTTACCTCAGCAAGCGAATGTTTGCGCGTCTCCTTTGCTGTTCCCCCCGAATACCTTGCCTTTGCGCTGTTCTTGGGGACTACTGCTCCGACGGAAGCGTTGGGTTGTTCTGCTGCTGTAAACATGCCAGGAGTAGGTCAGCTGAGCCAGTCGTGAGGTCGCAGGTGGCTCTGAAAGCCCTTCTGCGAGGAAGAGAGGAGGCACGGAGGGTCCTGTGTGAGAAGTGTCGCTGTTGCCAGAGAAATGAGCTCCATCAGCACACGTGGGGTTGGTAGAATGAGATTCGATATAGTGGAACGATGTAGTTTGTGTTAGGTGTGCTGGTCTGCTGGGGGGGATGGACATCGCAGCATGAGTCCGTTAAGAGCGCATCCAAGAGATTGCATGTGACCGTGGTACTCGGCTGGCTGACTTCTGGGGTAGATCAGTTTTCTAGAAATGAGGCCAACAAATACAAAACTTGGTCTTGTCAAAAGTTATTTCTCTTTGGTAAAATGAGTATCTATAATATCAGTTGGTCTGTTTAGTCCAAATAACATGTTCCCCCATCATTATAAGGAAGGTGGGCTCTGACTTTTACTTAAACAGTTCTGTGCAAATTAATTTCAAAATTAAAGTTGATAGGACCAGGGGCAATGGTTTTAAACTAAAAGAGGGGAGATTTAGGTTAGATATGGGCTTGTTTAGTCTGGAGAACAGGAGGCTCAGGGCAGACCTTATTGCCCTCTACAACTACCTGAAAGGGAGTTGTGGTGAGCTGGGGGTTGGCCTCTTCTC